>BOPP01000075.1:4144223-4162490 GCA_017312745.1 Gryllus bimaculatus
CCGCTCGCCCGCCCGCTCACTCGCCCGCTCACTCGCCCGCTCACTCGCCTATCCACCCACTTGCCCACACGCCCGCTCACTCACTCACTCTCCCACCCACTCACCCGCCCTTTCACTCACACGCTCACTTGCCCCGTCACTCGCCCGCTCATCCGCTCGCCCACTCGCTCGCTCACCCGCACGCTAACCCGCTCGCTCACCCGCTCGCTCACCCGTCCAATAACACGCTCGGTCACACGCTGTCTCACCCGTCCGCTGACCATCTTGTTTTCCTACCGTCCAGCCCATCAGCCAGCCCCCCGATTACCCCCTTCGCTTTCGCATCTGCCCGCGCGCGTACCCACCCATTCCCTCTGCCACGCACGTCAGCTCAAGCCCTCGCTCTTTCGCGCGCTCATTTAATCACACGTTCTATCTCACCCTCACGCACGTCGATCGGCAATCCCCATCATTCTCTTGTTTGTAATCACTCGCCCACGTGTTGACTTATTCGCTTTCATTCGCCAGTGAGCGAGTCAATCCATTCTCCTTCCAATATTCGCCTCACAAACGACTCCGAAACGACTATTTTTTCAAACATCAAAACAATTAACTTCGCATCTCTGTAGTTCAACCTGCTGGGGACCCATTGGTCAAAACAAATCTTCTTCTAACACGTAAAAATTGTCACTTGTTTATTGGAAAATGTCCTTTCCGAATGATAATCAACATTCAGAACAACACTTTCATTTCGAACTGAGAAGGGTTGAAATATCGAATTCGTTTCTACCGTACTCATTATCGTATTAACCAATTTATTTAAAATGTTCAATATTATATGATATAGCTTCGTAATTTTCATGTTCATTTGCTTTATTAATTACTGGATTTGATTTCTCTCTCTCTTTCTATGGCGAGCAATGTTGGATGTCAATTCGTCGCACATTTTGTGATCTACAATATTTAGTATTTGAATTCACTAATACGGACACACTTTCCTGGAAAGCTCGTCTGTTGGTTACATGTTCGTGTATCATGGAAAACAAGATATTTCCATTTGTTTCAAAAGCCACAACCATAAAATTATTAATTTCGCCACATTCCCTGGCCAGCAACATGTTCACATATACCTAAATGTTTCAAGCCGTTAGAAGAGGTCCAGCTTGAAAGCAGAACATGGTTTGGTAATTTCGACAAAAAATCAATTTTAATGAATCGTGGAGACCTCCCTTTTCATTCGATCTCGTGCTGATCTCTACTATATTAGTTGGCTGGTTTTGAAACTACATTTTTTAAGTGTGGACACGTAATGATTTTTCAAAAACGTAGTGCTTGCTTTATCACTATTACTTTTATTGTTCTTTCATCATATGGAAAAAGTATGAAATTCAGATGTTTTACGTACAAGAGGTGTTCTTAAATTTTAATATTTCTAAGTCATTTCATATCATATTCATGTGAATGTGAAAACAAAAACATTTAGCCCATCTCCGCTCTTTTCATGGGAATAAATATCAGCATTTTATTTTAAGTTTAAGAAGAATTGCCAACAATTCTATTTTCGAGAGAACATGGTTTGGCAATTTATTTTATGACACCAAACGTAATTTTCACTCACTGCGTCAGAATTACTGGTGAAATTGCTGCAGGTCTCGTATTCCATGAAACTAAGTTGAAAACGACGCAAGCACTAGGGGGCAGATAGTTGGCAGAATTTTTAAAACGGAGCCTATCACGCCACTGCAGGCCCGAAATTATGTGTATGCAGGACTGAAAATATCTATTTTTTGCTCGTTTCAAGGTAAACAACGAGAGTATATGCAGACTTCATTCCATTATCACAACTTTCTAGCACCATTTGTTCCGTTAGTAGCTGATTCCCACGGCCGAAAACAACTACAAAATATTTCTGTATCCCGATATAAAAAACTAAACCGCGTTTGTTAGTTGTCAACAACATTTTCATAATGTAAATTCTGTCCTCCACTTCGAACTAAATTTTGCCAATGTTGCATGTGTTTTGATTGCTGCGAGTAAAATTTCAATCAGAATGGGAGAAAAAGTAAGTTCATTTAATTATCCTAAAAAGCATTTCATATATTGTAGTAATGAATAAAAATGTGGGTAAACTTCATTAAAATCTTTGGGGTAAAAGGAAGTAATATCCAGTGAGGGAGCAAATTACCCTGCAGAGTTGGAAAACAACGTTATCCTTTTCAGTGTCTAGTAATTGATCCACTTTTGTTTGAAAAATTTAGTATAATTTAAATGTATTTTAAAATAATTCTCAGTTAAATTAACATATATGTGATTCTAGTATGAGCTTTTAGGTTGGAATTAATTGACGTGGATACAAAATCAATTAATGCTGCGAATTGTAGCCAGTAGTGGCCGTCAGTAGAGTGACAAATCCGGCAAATTAAAGTATATTTTTGCTTGGGTTATAAGCAAATACAACTAAATTAATGCTAAAATAACTGATTGTAGACAGTAAAATATACTATTTATACAATATAGTATTATATATATATATATATATATATATATATATATATATATATATATATATTGATCAATGAATATAAATATTCATTGATCCTATTGCAGACGATAAGAAGTGAATAGTAGCTTGTAACACGTATTGTAAAAAACGATCCGAGATGTCCCGGATATTTCCTTAGATATAAAATTCAAAAAATATTTTCTTCGTGTAAAATAATACTTGTATTATTTCACGTGCCTCCTTACCAATTCCATTTTAAACGATGTCACTGTACTTTCAAGCAACTAAAATAAATAAATTTCTAAATATTTGTTTTCTTCATTCTTGATTAATGAACTTTCGGAAAGATTTTCATGTGTTACATCAATCGTTTGGTGCTAATTTCATTTCCCATTCACAAAGATAATTTTATAGAGAATTTCTGGTTGGTTGATTTTTGCAATGGCAACATTTCGCATTGCAGCGTTCACATTTGTTAAATTTTTTGTCGAAAGAAAATCTTAATAGAAAATAGTTCATACAAATTGTTAAATATCGTTAAAAATACGTTTTTTTGGAAGGTTTATAAAGATTTTTTGACTTCTGGCTTGTTTCTAGATTTATATTCTTAATTCTGTTGCTACACGAAAAAATGTAGTACATTTTTAAAATATAAACGCATTTTTGTCAAATCAGTTGTGCATTTATTAATGAATTCAGTTGATATCATTTCTAGACACAGGATTTTTTTCTCACAATTCAGAAATCTCACGTCGTTGCGTCCACTTCTGCCCTGTAAAGTTAAAGGAAAGCGAGCTCGCATGCTCTCCCCGTACGGCACGCCCGGCGCTGCGCTAGTGTGTGTGTGGGAGAGCGGGCAGCGCGTTCGCTTATCACGGCCAAACCGGCTGAACACGCAGAACGCGCCAGTGCAATCACCATCTTTTCAGTTAACCCGCTCCCCGGGGGGACAGGTACGAGGCGCGCGGAAGCCGAGCCCGCCGCGCGGAGGGGAGATAGCGGCAAACAGATTCCAGGAAAAGAGGGCGCGGAAAGCTACGGGACATATTATAAGGGATTGGAGATTACCGTAAAAAGTACGAGGCCTAGCGGGTGGCTCATCCCATCTGCTGGGGATATCAGCCGACGGAGGGCACAAGCTGCATATTCCTTCCCACCGCACAGCGCGCGTCGTCGGGGCAGGTGGGTGGTTGGTGTTCGCTTCGACGTAGAACGACCGGCAGCTATTCCACGGGGAATTCGCGTGTCGCCGGAATGCACTCTCGTTCTCGGCACTTCCGCCGGATGCACGAGTTCGAAATCGCGGCCCCGGGCCCCGTCTACATCCCCGCTTGGCCTTTCCCCGCCGCTTCAGCTCCTCAACCGAATCCTCCCCGACACTTCTCGTTCTGTCTCTGCCTGTACCATCCCACCCTACGATCTCCCTAGGGCTTTCCAGTCACCACCCACTACACCTGCCAGACTCACCTCGATCAACTCGTCTCATTAAACTAGTCTTGACCGACCTTCGTCGACCAACCCACCTCGACCAACCGACTTCGATCAACCGACTTCGACCAACCGACTTCGACCAACCGACTTCGACCAACCGACTTCGACCAACCGACTTCGACCAACCTTCCTCGACCAACCTTCCTCGACCAACCTTCCTCGACCAACCCACTTCAACCAACCGACTTCCACCAAACCACCTCGACCAACCCACCAGGACCAACCCACCTCGACCGAGCCATCTCGAACAACCCAACTCGACCCGATCTGTGTCGGCCTCCCCTTCCACATTCCCTGCCTTGCCCTCCCGTCGACCCACCATCTCGTGTTAAGGATAAATCATAGCCACCCGACATTATCCGTGTTTTTGCTTGGTTCTGAATCTGGATGATGTTGGCTTTTATGATTCTGGCTGATGAATATTTAATTATTGATCGGCCTACGCTTTCCTGGCATATTTTTTGTGCAAAAATGTTTTAATTACTACAGTAATTGAAGTTGGGATTATTATTTGAGTTCATGACTTTCTCACTGGCTAACGTTGATCAAAATAGTCGGCTGTCTTTTAAATTTTGCTTGTAATGTATACAATTGATAAATGAAATGAGTCACATTTCAAAGCCTAATTTTGTTCATATAAAATATTGTCATTCAGTTCATTCAATATTGAATTTTTCATATTATACCACAGACATATGCTATGATACGCTTATTAATTTTATATGTATTCCACATATTTATTATTTTACTTATAAATTTAGAAAGTATTATTTGTGTATTTTTTCCATTTTCTACTGCAGATAATTGATACACTATTTTCGCTTTATATTTATATCACATGTTTATTATTTTTCTTCTAAATTTAGAAAGCACGATCTGTGTATTAAAAATCCTTTGGAATAAACCAATGTAATTCTCCCCAAATTAAAGTTTGATAAAAAGAACGATATTGAAAAATAAAGTACGTACTTCTCTCAGTCGTTTCGGCAGTCACAGAAGTCAACCCTTTTACACGAAAACTCTGAAGACACGAGCATTATCACTTACAAAATAAAATAACAAATCTGCTTTTTATTGACAATGAATATATCCTTTTCGTTTCATTTAAAAAACATGATTTATCTAATGTAAAAGTATTTGCCTTTAGTTCCACAAAGAGAACATTTTGAAAAGAGTTCGGCTTTTCACTGTCGCTGTGACAACAGCCCACTTTTGGGGGTATTGAAAAAGAACCCAGTCTGAAAATCGCGGAGTTCTCCTCGTCCGCCGTTCAGATTTTCAAGAAGCGTAAATTCATTAATTGAAAACGTTGGTTCTGTCAGTCACCGGGAAAGCTGCTCGATCCATGGCTAGCGGACCGAAAAATAAAATTACGAACCTTGCGCAAGAAACGTCAACAGCAGGCGGTAGCGACAAAGCCAGAAGCGAAAAAGAGACATATTCACAAACGTGCCAGAAATGTAACTGGTTTGGCGAAATGGAGACAAATTGCAATCCTAATTTTATTTCGGCAATTACGGGGCGCGCGCGGCGACAAACGCCCGGCGCCGGGTGACTGACGCCCTCAAAGGCGCGCGCGGACACCGCGGCGGGCGGGCGAGGCGGGTCGGGGGGGCGGCGGCGAGGCGAGAGTGGTTGGTGCGGAGGAAGGTGGGGACCAGGAGAGGGTGGCGGGCGGGAGGCGGGCCAGAGGGTCAGCGAAGATGGGCGAGAGAGAGGGCGGGGGCGGCCGGGTAGAGGGCGATAGAGTGGCCGCGAGAGGGTGTGGGCGGGTGAAAAAGGCGGCGACGAGGGCCAGCGAAAGAGCGAGTAGGAGCGGCGAGAGTGTGCGGGCGATAGGTCCGGCGGCGAGCGGTGGGGCGGGAGAAGGGTGGGCGCGGGCGAGAGGGTGGGCGGGCGGTCGAGAGGGCAGCTGAAAGGGTGGGTGAGAGGGTGGGCGAGAGAGCCAGCGAAAGAGCGGGCGAGATAGCGGGCGGACGGGAGAATGAGTGATCAAGCGGGCGAGCGAGCGAATGGGCGAGCGAGCAAGCGGTTGGGCGAATTGCCGGGCGGACCGGTGTCGGAAGGGCTGGCGAGTGGAAGAACGGGCGGGCACTCCACCCCTGGCTCAGCACTAAACCCAGCGTTCGCACCCAATTTGCCTGACTGTCCACCCACTGTTCCGCGAACAGGATTGGTGCCATGGCCTCCTGTCGTGGTCCCAAATATAAAAGGCTTGGCGAACAATTGCCATCTCCCGCTCGGGGGTTTAGAGCTCCGGTGATTGATTATTTTGTGTTTTCGGGTGCGTCAGCAGGTCGTGTTATTAGTCCCGTAAGCATAGTAAATTTTATATCCCGGGAGGTGGCAGTGTTTCTCCTTTGTTGTATTGTGATTCCTGTATTCACATACACTTTAGTTTTTAGGTATTCTCTCCTTCAGGTATTTTAACCAATTTCTCATCGCAAACTCAACAGCCTTGAGTTCGAATGTACGCGTTCCTCACCAACTCAGTCTTTCTTGCCACATTTCCTCATCTGTGGCTCTACTCGCAAACTCTTGTAATCGCGCCCGTCAGCTTTCCTTTTCCGAGACTGTCAACCTATAGTAAGCCACAATCACTCAGACCCTGAATACATACCACACAAACACTCTCGCTCGCTTACCCACGCCCTCAGTTTATCCACTTCCCGCTAGTTTGTTCTTGCACCCAACTTCCACATGCTGCTACATTGTTGATCTCATCAACATGTCCGTCGGAGGTACTGGTCGAACACGTCCGTACATCCGTAGACAAGCTCTCTGCCACCTGCCCATCCTTTAAGCTGTTCCACGTTCTGCTAGTTAAGTCTTCCGCCCAATTTTTCAATTCCTCTGGCAAGCCCAACCCTCCTGCTCTTATCAGCACGTCCGTCAGCGTTTCTGCTCTGATACCGTCTTCCAACAGGTAAATATTCCTCCAGTGTCCGCGTTCGTCTCCAAGCTTTTTCCCATCCTCTACACTCCTTCACCTTCAGCTAACTAGTTCGTCCGCTCTTCATTTCTCACCCCACAGCCAACGCCAAATCCCCTCTGATGAGCGGATGTGGATCTGCGTGTTCCTAATCTCAACTATAACTCACCTAATCACCAGCGCCTCGAAACGCCCCCTTGGGCTCGTGGATGGATCGCAGTCTTTCACTCTGACCACACACCCACCGTAAGTCTTCCTTGATCCAATGACTCGACCACACCAATAGAACTTGCAACTACCAATTCACTTACTTGCAACCACAAATTCGCACAACCAAATGGTCTGTGTGGCCAACTGCTTATTTTCTCATGCTATCCCCATCCCACCAGCGCTTTTTTACCCACAATTCCTCTCCTACGTTACAAAGACCAGCAGCAAGAACTCACGCCTATCCTTGCACTCCTTTAGGCGTAAATCCGACTACTTACTCCCATCCAGAACGTTTCCCCAGCGGTAAATCCCAAAAGGACAATTGTTCGTTTCGATCTTTACCACTCGGCATGATCGCCACACCCCACCCACTTACTATTCCTCGCCCAAAGCCCGAGCTCAATTACCCTCCCACACGTTCACTTTCTTACACGTGCCTTTCTCCCATATACTTTCTCCCCAGGTGACCTGCTATTGTGTCTTCCCACTGACAGTGGTTCAGCGAACAAACGCTTTTTGTTTTATAGATGTATAATAGAGGTTATCAGATCACAATGAATAATTTTCATTGTGGCTTGATTGCCTCTACCAAACATCTATAGTATGAATTATCACAAACTCTCTGCTGAAACCACGAAGAAAAAATGCTTTTTAAATTATTTGCAGATGACAATAACCTCAACCGCTCGTCAACCTCACCCTGGCTCTGTGTCACGAGCGCCTCGAACAGAGCCTCCTACTTTTCGTCTTTCAATTAAAGAGTAATAATTTCTTCTTCGTTTCTCATAACCATGTCTTTTTGATTTCAACTCACCTTCATCTCCATTCTCGAAAGCCAATCCTCCTTTATTTTCTGTACGCCGATGTGAGAGAAACCTAACATTCTTCTCTATTTTTAATTTCTGCTTTTAACAAATTGCTAAATTTTTCTTCAATTTTGAATTAGATTTTCAATGCGTAATTGTATGTTGTGTTTTTCATTCTAGTAACATGTATATTCGATAGATTATTGGTGTGATGCACATTTAATGTTTATCTTCAAATGAAATCAACAGAGAGTGCAAATAGTTTATTCACATTCTCATTCCGAATGAGTGACGTGAGATTAAATTTACAATTTGCTCTTCTCTGTGCATGCTTTTTACTGCTGCATTCCAAAGTGTCACAAGGGAATTACATCGTTTATATTTGAAAGCAACGTGTACATCCGAGAAAGTTATTTTTCCATTGGGTAAATGTGAACAAAGTGTTTGATTTATTGGTAGAAGTGTCATTTTGTTCACCAACTGTCACACGCCAGCCGCAATGTACCCAGGATTTAACCGTTAAACGAGAAAAGATATGCAAGCTTACTAGAATGTATCACAGATAAATTAAATATATTTTTTCATTATTATTTCAACCTTATAGTAGCAATCAAGTAAGATTTGTAAACATAAGACGTGCTTATAGCAAATTAAATGTAAGATTGATTAATTATTTGGTTTCTCTGTGCGTATCTAATACTGTGGTCATACGCATTAGTCTTTAAGTGTAGTGCAAGTTATATTCTGGGAGGTGGCGGTGTACTTCCCCCGATGGAAAGTGAGATCCGGATCCAAACTCCACGTAGACTTGCTGGGTTTCCCCCCTAGATATCCATCGTAGTTAGTTAGCGCCCCATCCAGGACAAACTGAAAGCTCTCGTCTGGTCTCCCAACATGTGTGGTGACGTAGTGCATGTGTGTTTGCATGTACGTAGGTCAAGAAGAGAAGACAAGGCTGAGGAAGTTCGTGTAAGGTCCATTCCCTGTTTTCTATTGTACTTCTTAAAAATTCCCCTGTTATTCATCAAAGAAACATCAGAAAATTTCTCATCACACCAGCCGCTCGCCACCATTCTCCTGCTTAGTGAACGAAAGTCAAAAGTGTTTATGACTTAAAAATACATATTTTGGTGTGACAGATACAAACCAAGAATAATTAATTTTTCGTTTACGCTGGAAAATGAATTATATTAGCATTAATGTTTGACAACTTGTTATTCATCAAACATTTACAATACTCTTTGACCTATTATCTCTAAGTAGGGATGTAAAAAGTCTTAATTTTAAATGTTGTGACATTATTACCAACAAAAAATTTTATTTCATTTGTTACTATTAGTCATTTACTTGAATTCATGCTTAATTTTACCCTCACCATCGATGATGCTGAACATCTTAAAAGCCCAGCCTACAGTACCCCATCCAACTTTCATTCTCATATTTTTGAAAAGAAAAATCAAGAGCAAACGTCACAAAAATCCTCACAATTCGCTCCGCCCCGGCTCGATATAGAATAAAAGCCGAATCGATGACTCTTTCCACTCAGCAAAAGACGCACATCCAGAATAATATAAAATCAAAAGATCAACGCGCAAATCGGCTCTTGCCCTACCCGACACAGCGACTACGCGCAGGGCTATTAACCGCAGCCCGCCGCGCGCATCGCGCCGCCACAAAGGCAGGGGAATGGCTCGCCTGCGGTATGGCCATTGACGCTTGAGTGATATATATATAATTTTTTTTTTGCGGTCCCATCAGTCCCTATTCATCACGGCTATTGAAGAGGCGGCGCGATGCAGTGTGATCGTAGGCGGCGCGAATCGCGGCGTGCGCGCCATTGTTTAACGCGCGCGTTTGTGCGTGAGCGTGGGATTGTGCGTGTATGATTGCGCGTGCGACGCGCCGGACGTGATTCCGGCTGTGGAGCTGGGTTCGTTCCGAAGGCTCGTCCGGGGTTCGTGCCGTGGTGTCGCCAAAGCTGCTCCTGCTGGCGCCGTCGCCGCTGCGTCACATGATGCCACCTTGTGGCACACCTACCGCTGCTGGTCTAACTCGAGCTTTAGCACAAGTTTCTTCGCCTTTACGCTCACCAGAATATAAATTATTTGTTCATAATATACTGTACCGGAATTTCCATTCTATCCAGAGCAATTATTTGATGAAAAATGATATTAAAATCGGGTTTTCTGTGATTAGACAATGATAAAAGTAATAGAGTGGGGACTTTGAGGAAATCTGTCGCGAACCCAATTTCTTCCACTCAAATTGTAGGCCCTGTTCAATTATGTCCGGAGTATACTCAATTAGAAAGATGCGAATTACTGGCGATTACATAATCTGGTTGAATAAAAGGCGACAAGGCGGAGCAAGAGTGTAGCCTCTTACTAGAACGTTAAGTTATAGAATGTATTTCTGAAATGCCTGAAAAATAAATTTGATTTATTTTATCATCAATTCAGTTGCTTTTTCATGCTTGATTGTAATGGCCTAATAATTGGAGTGGTCAGGATTAGAAACCAGCTGTCAAAAGAAATGAGAAACGTGGTCACTGGTTCGTCGGTGTCATTTGCTTCGGAGTTTGCCATCTGCGTCCGATCAATAGGCATCATAGTCAAAGGGGTGTACGTAACCGTTAGTTCTCGCAATTCAACTGAATCCGCTCATGTTAATGTACAGGGTTTTGTCATAGCCGCTCAAATTCCATTGGGAACGAGCACAAAGCGCTAGTAGAAATGTCTACTACGAGTACCATCATATTACTTTCTGTTTACAACACTGTCAGACGAAATTCCACTATATTTATGGTTTCCATTTTATTTTTAAATGGGAAATTGTGGCGTAGTCATTCCGCTCACATTCCACCTCCTATTAACACGTCAAATCACAATACCCTCAGTGTTGAATTTGTGATCGACAAAGCGAATTTGCAGCAGGTTTCTCGATTGTTCTTTTTTCTTCTTTCGTTCTCCTGTTTCTCCTTTCCCTTATTTCACCAATACTCCATAATTCAAATCATACCATCTCTGTTTTCAAAATCATTCATTCCATGTATGGTTCAAAAGACTGAAGATTAAAGATCATAATAAGAAATAGTCGAAATTTATCTTTTCCAATTTTTCATCATTTAGTGGTCATCCCTTTTCGTCGCTCCAATAAATAATATCCCACAGCAAAGTACTTTCTTTTTTTTCATTTGGATGCAACTTAATTAAACTTCCTACGTTTTGTTCACTGATTTCATATATTAAAATTATTTTTAATGTGAATACAGGGAAGGAAATACAGCCAATTCAGACAAAAACTGCGCATCATCACCACTGCGCGTCAAAGGTTTATTTCCGCTGTTTCGTCTATCGCCGTGCCGGCTGGCGTGTATCGGTCTAGGGATTTTTGGCGCACAGCTCAGCATTCGCCTGGGCCGTAAAGGGGCTTTGGCAAATCGCGTTGCAGCGACAGAGATCGGGCGGTGGCGCGCTCCCTCGTCGGATGGGCAATCTGCGCCCCTCGCTTTCTTCTTCTCCACTTTCCTTCCTCTTGCTCTGCGTTATTAGATTCCATTTTCCCCCATTTTTGCGTTCACATTGTCACTTTATTGCCGGTTTTCGTTTCTTTTATCTTGATTTCTTTTTCATTGTACCGTCTTCATCTTCATTTTATGTTCCGTGCATCTCGGTACTTCATGAAGGCGCGCAGATAACGGCTGTAGAACCAGATGGGTTAGGGTGAATATAGACCCCATTCTCCCTCAATCTCACTTTCCTACGTTTAGATGCTCAAACGAGCTCTTTCCTGTCATTCCTATCGTCTTCATCTTCCTCTTTTCTTATTTTTTCCCTTTCTCTTTACGTCCTGTTCTCCTTTGTTGTTGTTTTTTCGTCCTCCGTTACAGCCTCTGACACTACGGGAGACTCTGGCTGCATTAACGGCCATTGGGGATGGAGGCTAGGCTGCTGGGGCACTACTCCGGTATATAAGGCTTGGGAATAACTTCATAAAGAATGGATACTGCGCCAGCAGCTGCGATTTTCAAGCAGCAGTGCATCCCTTGCGCAAGGCAGAGCTGCTACTAAATGTTATATTACTAAACGATGAGATGGAAGGGTACACTGTTGAGACCATTTCTTGTCTGGAATGTTTTGAAAAATAAACGAATGCTTTTTCAACACCACACAAGGTTCCCCTTAAAATGTTGTTTAAAGTAAATATCAGTTTAACTTTATTTAGCATCCAACTTTGCAACCTTGAAACCACCACTTTGAGAATGCAAAAAGGCTTTAAATAAGAAAATTATTTTAAGTTGTGTATTTTTTCTCGTTATCTTCTCAGTTCTCCTTTCGAAATTAAACTGAACATCTTAATCATAAGCAACACGTATATAGAATATTGTATATATTTTGATACAATATATTTACGTCAACTTCGAGCAAAGCGCTGAATCGGAACACGCCCGTAGCCACCTCGGCCATTCAGATCGGCTGGAATCGATTTTAATAATTCTATATAACAAAATGCTTCTAAGTAAAAGAAAGAGGATAAGAATTTTTTTTCAAATGAACTCCTGTTTTTAGATATCAGTATTACCGTGCCGGATATAGTTGTCTATCAAAACAATAGTTCACCAAAACACTTCATTTTACTTCAATGATTGTACTGTTGTTGTTTTTCACAGAAAAGTGCAATATGCATGATCGTAATGATATTTTTTTTTGAGAATTGAAAGAAAAACTAATAGACATACCGTGAAATACACCGAAGAGAAAATTCTTCAAATGTTTTTAATATAGCATAAGTTTGTTGAAGTTGCAATAATTTATTTCTTAGCAATGGTCCCTGGGAAACACATGATTGAGTCAATACTAAATACATAAAAATATCATCTAACAAAATGCTAGACATGATTGCTAAAAACGAAAATATGTGAGATCATTACAAACCGATTATGGCTGTTGGCATAGATGATGAGAATTCTGAGAGAAAAGCTATTTAGCTGCGTATTGTACCATATTGAATGTTCAGTCCATCCTGTACTGCATTCTCGACACCATTACTTGCATTCGAAATGGAAAAAAAGCCTTTGTTAGAATTCCATCGAACGCGCATTATTTCATTGTATGGCAGCATTGGCAGATTATTGAGAACATCCCTTCCGCTTTTCGAATGGATTATTAGCAGAGATGCTGCTTGGTTTCTTCGTTTCAAGTCATTTGTCAAACCGTAAAGCCAGTGATTCACTCCCTAATTGTATTCTTGCAAGTCTATACATTTACTATTTTATCGATTATGTTTATGTTTAATATTATTATTATTATTATTATTATTATTATTATTATTATTATTATTATTATTTACATTATTCATATGTTGGCATAGAGGATTCTGTCTGGCATGAATCTTTGAGAAATTTAGCGGAGTGATGTCCCCTGGCCGCGTTGCAAGCGCTGCGCAGGTAATGTCGAGATCCCAACATTACTTTTTGCCGACGACCAGCTTATCATAGGAAAATCTGAATATGAAATTCAAATAGCAGTCCACAAGTTAAGTCAGGTTGCTAATGAGTATGGTATGAAAATCTCACTAACTAAAACAAAAGTGATGGCATTTAAAGGACTTGAACCTTTAAGAGCAAAGATAGTTATATATGAACAAATAATTGAACAAGTGAATGAATTTAAATATCTTGGATATCATTTTAATTATATAATATCAAGTGATATGGAAATAAAGCTGAACAACTTCACATATTTCTGTGGAACGTTACAGCGAACTCTACATCATAATGCGCAAAAGGAAACTCTTCTCAGATTTTACAAAGTTATTGCTTTGCCATTACTACTTAATGGAAGTGAGAGCTGGACATTAACATAAGATCAGCTGCCCCGAATTGAATCTGCAGAAATGAGATTTCTTCGTTTTGTGGCAGGATATTCATTATTAGACCACAAAAAAGTGTAGATATTAGAGAAGAACTAAATGTTGAACCGGTTATAGATACCATAAAGAAATATCGAGAGAACTGGAAAGGTCATGTCCTAAGAATGCCAGAACATAGAATAAGTAAAACTATTCTTCAATATGTACCTAAAGGAAAAAGAAGTGTAGAACGTCCCTTAAAGAGATGGCATGAACAATTCTGAGATGGAACAGACCAAGAGGTTTAATCCTTGCTGTCGATGATGATGATTTACATTATTCAGAGTATCTACTGGTCGATATGTCGAACACACAGAGGAATGATGACCAGGTGTGTGGTTGCTTTACTGAAGGTTATTATTATTTATATTATTATTATTAATATTATTATTATTAATATTATTATTATTAATATTATTATTATTATTATTTGTGTAGCGCGTATCGTGTGAATGCTGCCATTTAGAACTGTGATCGGCTGGAGGTGCGCGGAAGCGCGACTGCGCTGCTGGTGACGAGGGTTGCAACGCGACTGCGTCACTCGTGTGAATACCGCCATTTAAACCACACAGCCAAGACACCAGACGACTGTTAAGACATTCACTACTAGATCTCACATTTAGATTCAGTTGAGTTGCCACTGGGCAACATCCATGTTATAATTGTAAATTAATGTTTTTTTCATGTAATGAAGTATTAAAATTCACTAAACGTTCCTGTAGAACTAATTGTGAATAAAGCAGAATTAGAAAAAAATTAAATCCATGCGTTGGCAGTGAACGCGCTAGTTGGAAGCACGACTAAATGGATGCGGTCTCTAACTTAGGTATCAGTGAAGGATATCAAAAAAGTTAATAACTTTTTTGTTGAACTTAAAACATTTTTTCTATCCAAATAGTATAGTATAGCGAATGCGTAACCTTCCTCGTTTTGATATAGACCTGTTACATTATGAAGATTCTTACATATTTTGTTTTGGTGCTTTAATATATGTAGAAAGAAATACAAAACACAGTAATCATGTATAACGTAACATTTTGGGAACACAGTAATGTATAATATTTAAAGTGCGGTTCATCTTGAAGTTTTATAAAGTATTATTTTATTAATACGTTCAATATAGCGTAACAATGTTAATTAGAGCAATGTTTTGTCTCAAGACCTTGGTTTGCGGCGCAGTCATTTTGACAGCCGCAAAAAGACCTCCGACTGCACGGCGCGCCCTGCCGTCGGGCAGCGTCTCGGGACAGATGTTTTTCCGCGTGCGCGGGTTTGTTTCTGTCACTCAGGGTCAGCTGCCGGCGGCGGCGAGGGCTCGCAGCTCTTAGCGCAAGAAAAAGCACCGCACGCGGCCGAGCAGCCAGATTCCCTGCTGCCCCGCTGCCACACCACACTATGAGCTCACTCCCCGCAACACCGCGTCGTTTTCACCACTCCCCACCCACCGCCCTACCACCCGGTTGTCCCTTCACTTTAGCTCTCAACCACCACACCACTCCACCGCCACGATACGGGAGAGATGGCTCGGGGCATTACTGATATCACTCTAGTCCCTCTGACTGGGAGGTTCTAGTCATCCGCAACACCGCATCATTTTCACCACTCCCCACTCACCGCCCTACCACTCGGTCGTCCTTTCACTTCTCACTCAACCACCGCCCTCAACCTTCACCTCTCAACCACCACACCACTCCACCGCCACAAAACGGGAGAGGTAGCTCGGGGCATTACTGATATCACTCACGTCTCACTGACTGGGAGGTCCTAGTCATCTGCAACACCGCATCATTTCTCAGTCACTATGTAACCACTCCCCACCCACCGCCCTACCACGCGATTGTCCCTTCACTTTACCTCTCAACGATCACACCACTCCACCGCCACAAAACGGGAGAGGTGGCTCAGGGAATTACAAATATCACTCAGCTCCCTCTGACTGGGAGGTCCTAGTTCGCTGTCTGGAGGAAAATTCGAGTGATCGGCTGCTCTGATCGGTAGCTTTCCGTAGTTTCTTCCATCAACGCCAGGTGAAAGCCGGAGTTGAACCCTATTAAACGAGCCACGGACCGCGCGCAATCTCTCCTTTCTCCGTCTTGTTCTATTTTCAACCCTTAGTTACACACACTTACATGCACAAGACTTCCATGCATGTCGGGAGCTTAGAGCTTGTCCCCGCTGGGGCGGTGACCTGCTGGTGGGAGATACTTTGTTGAGGAAAATATCCGCTATCCGACGGTGGTTGGTGCTCGATCTTGCCATATAGCGGTAGACGACAGCCTCTTTCCAAGAAAAAAAAACATGCACTACACTTATGGGACTAATTAGTTCGTTGTTGACACGCTCGATACCACTAACAATCAATCAATCCACAGCCCCATACCATCACTAACTCATTGACTCAACTCTTCTCCAGAACGACACTGCGACCACGGGACCCTCTATACCTCATGCCTCGGGAGCTTAGAGCTTGTCCCCGCTGGGGCGGTGACCTGCTGGTGGGAGATACTTTGTTCAGGAAAATATCCGCTACGTCACTAGAGTAGTTCGTCATTCTTCCAAGTTTCTATATTACTGCCACGTTACTATATCTACCTCCATCACTATGTTCGCAGCCCCACCACCAGAATTCTGTAAAACCGCTGCTTGTGAAGATCTATAACACACGTCCGTCGTCACACACTCAATTACTTTGCTTTTCTCTGCAAGGCTCTTTCTACCTCGAAGTGTTCCGTCTCCTTCATCCACATAACGTAAATACATAATTGTTTTGTCGTTTAACCTTTAATTTCAGCAATTGTGAACGCTTAATCGCCCGTAAATTGAGGTTTCTGGAACAAAATTGGTAAAAGCTTTCCTCTTTACGGAACTATTCGGTAAAAACATGCAAATCGGAACGCAGTAATCAGAACAATGTTTAATTCTTTAACACAATATTTTGTGGTGACTAATTAACATGACAATAATGGTTATGAGGCTGGTAACATTAACATCGAGTAACGAAAATAATCCACGTCAACGGGAAGAAAGTTCGTGTTTTCGCTTTATTACCCTACAGAAATTGTTTCTTTTAGGTAACTAAAGTGAAGAAAATTGTATTGTATGGACCGTGTTGGAAATGTGAATAAGTTCTGTACTCTGCCTTTGGCCATCCTCCGCTCAAGTACACAAAGCCGTCACGGTTGTTACACACATCGTCAGATTTCGGGCATGTTTTCGAGCATTTCGGCCATTAACTTTGTCATGAAGTTAAAAATAGTTAGTAATAATTTTTATAAACACTTTTGAACTGACACAAACCCGCAAACATGAAATAGAAAGATGCAACATTCAGATTCAGTCAATTCGTTTTTAGTCTATTGTCGGCAAATTTGCGGCACTATGAGTGGGTGTAAATTACAAATTACACACGAGGCACGAAGACTGATCGAACGTTGATATTGAAATTAAAAATATTTTATCTGTTACAAATTTTACATAAATATGTCTTATATTTTAGTTATAATCTTTAGTTGCTGGTCTCAATGTTTTGTAATAATTGAAAATTATGAGAGTAGATGTTACCAAATTTTAATCTGGCACCAAATCTATATGCTATATTTGCGGGAACCGATATGCCATGAACATAACTAAATAAAACTATTATTTTCCTCTCTGGGTTCTTGCTTAGCAGCTTCAGTATGTTTTAAAAAAATATTAAAATATGAATGTACTTATATATTATTATCTGATGTTTGTTGAGTTGATGAGTAATTCTCCTTTGTTTTCTGGATACTATATTATTCTTTCAACCCAACATGAAGTACTGGCATAGAATTTGATCTCGCTACCGTGCCTAGAGTAATTTGTAATTATTATTGGCAAATTTCTTATAGAATTTGATTACCTACTGAAAAAGAACATACGTAACTATTAGACCAAATTATGTTTTATGCGAATTAATCGAGTTATCAAGAGTTAAATAAATACTCATGACAAAAAAAGTGGCAACAAAACGACCGCACAAATGCGTTTCCCAGACGGGATTTTCTCTAAGGTTTAGTGACAAAATCTTAGTTCCAATCCTTACAAACCCTCTCAGAGATTGAAATCCAGTCTTTCCAAACACGAATTAGATCCCTCTTCACTAATCCGGCTCTCTGTCGGACACGCAGCGTCCCGCAACTTTTCCGTGTCTCCCCGAAGATATGTCCTTTTGTGTGGAGCGTGCTTCCGCCATGGCTCAGCGCTCGGCGGAGAGCAGGACTTTTCCGCGAACTCCATGAAACTTCTTTAATCGCCTCGACGAAATTTAATCTCCACCTTTTTACAGTCCGAAGCTCGTAACCGGCTGCCTGGGCGGGACTTCAGGCGCCCGCGGGGCGTTTTCGGTCCCCGGGCCGCCACTTTAGTACCGATTACTGTTGCAAGAGGGCTGGCGCGCCGCGAGTTCCCCGAAC
>BOPP01000075.1:4162515-4192177 GCA_017312745.1 Gryllus bimaculatus
ACATCATGTGGCCTTTCTCACTTGTACCTGCCAGGTGTCGCTGCCTGCAATGATAATGCGCGGCTGAACGAGTGTGTCTCGTGAAAGTTCTACTGCCAGTTTCCTTTGGAATAATGGTGAACGACTACTATCTTGGATTTGTTGCAGTCTTAATAGTGGAAATCAATCTCGGCGATTTAATACTGAAATTCAGTGCATGTTGATTCCATAATTAGAGAATTAAGTAGAGTAGCGAGGGCATTCAAGGCTAAACAGAACAATAAAGGGCTTAAAGAGTCACCCTGAAATCCCTCGGCGATGTGTATAGTACTGTGTGGACGATTGTTTTCCATTAGGAGATTCAGTTTTGTATTTCCATCGACTCATCGCAAGGTTTTCAGGAGTTTTGGATATAACGGGTGGATTGTATACATCGAGCAAGAATGGGGCACGGTGTCGCATGCTTTAAGCAGTAATCTATGTAGCATGCCGTACAAGTTTTCTTTGTTTTTCAAAGGCACTTTGCCGCGCATATTAGCAGAGTTTAATGGGTGCTCCTTGCATCCTGGAGATCAGGTCTAACATCGCTCTTCTGTTCATTTGCTAAGATTTCTTGTTCCTCATGTGGTGTATATCATTCTGCGAACACAAGATGTTTGTAGTTTTGTAAGAAGTGTTGAAGGCAGGTTATAGGCTGTAACTTCGAGGGGTCTTTAGTGTTCACCCCTCTTTGGTAACAAAAATGTCTACCTTCCAGTGGAGGAAGTAGGTAGATTTTCTGGATTGTGAGAAAAATATTGAATTATATTGCTATATGATGGTGAGTGCTGGTAAATTTTTTGAGCAATAATTGGTGGAGGCCCATCATGCCTGTGCCCTTCCAGTAATTGTGACTTTGTTCAAAGCTGCTTGGACAATTCCACGGTGATGATTGGTTTCCACACTTACGAGGGATATCTACGGTGTCTGTCTATTCCATTTAATCCACTGTATATTGGGTTGTGGGACACAGCAGATGACCAGACTAGGCTTACAAAAGGTCCTCTATTTGTGCCTTTGAGGGAAGCTTTGACTCATTCCATATATTTTAAAGCCTTTGCCCTTTGACATATTCCTGTAGAATGCCTTTCTGTTTCTGTTAAAAGAGAATTCTGCTTTGCTTCCTAGTAGTGCAATTCCTGTGCGTGAAGGCGGTTTTTTAACGCCAAAAGCTTTCGTCGTAGGGTGTCAAGATGTTCTGTTATTGTTTTGAATTCAAGGCTTCGTGCTTCGATATGAATTTTTGTATTGATTGAGGAGGTTATTCCACGCTTTCTTCTCAGTTTTTTTCTAGATATTTCCTTTTTAAATTTGTGAGTCTTCCAATATCTTCCTAGTGGCTTTCTATATTCGATTCAAAACCAGCCGTCTTTCCCCAAGGTCTTGGCATCTTTTTTCACTTCGATCAATTGGGGAAGTTGCTTCGCGGCTGAGAAGCTTGGAAACCGTTACATCTTGAAGCCACAACCGCAGCAACAATAATGCTCGTGTGTACTTCTTCGAAAGATGGTTTTGTTGGTAGATGTTGTGGCAGTATTTATATTCACGCGCTGAATTGTTCTTGCTAATTTCTTCGAGGCAATTTTGTTCTGGGAATGAGATAGCGGTTAGTGGTCGTTCCTTCAAATTCCGCAAGAGCGACTGCAAATTCATTGGCGAATTTCCACCTCTTCTCTATCTTATCATTCCATCACTTTCTGACATACTTGTCCCATTTGTCATCCTGAGTTTAGCACAGATGATATCTCCCTGCCTCAGATTACTAGGTTTCTGAGGAGTTAAGCATGTTTCTCACTTCTTCCTTGATTGCTTCCAAACTGGTGCGAGAGGAGATTTTTTCTGAACATTGCTCGACGCTGGGGTGCCGCTACTTTTCTTGCTCACTCCTTTCAGAATCAGGGAAACGGTGAAGGAAATCTTGTGTACTTTTGTCGGTAGGACGGTCCGTAGTGTCCACTCCATTTTGGTAATGGTGTAAGTATTCACGCAATGATGAAGGTATTTTATTTATAGTCAGCTTCATCCTTCTGCGTTGCTGCTGTGCAGTGGTTCATGGAAGCAATAGTTCGCTTCTCTGAGGAAGCACTTGCGGCAGGGTGCAGCTATAAGTGGAGATGGGTGGGTGCTGATGGAGATGGATGGGTGCTTTATTACTTATTATTATTATTATTTATTATTATTATTATTATTATTATTATTATTATTTCTCTTATTCATAATTGGCATAGAGAATTCTTGTCCGGTCAATGAATCTTTGAGAAATTTAGCGGAGTGAATGTCCTTGGCCGCGTTGCAAGCGCTGCGAGGTAATGTGAGATCTCCACCATTACTTTTGCGACGACAGCTTAATCATAGGAAAATCTGAATATGAAATTCAACATAGCAGTCCACAAGTATGTCAGGTTGCAATGAGTATGGTATGAAAATCTCACTAATAAAACAAAGTGATGCATTTTAAAGACTGAACTTTAAGAGGCAAAGATAGTTATATATGACCAATCATGAACAATAAATGACTTTAAATATCTTGGATATATTTTAATTATAATAATATCAAGTGATAGGAAATAAAGCTGAACACTTCACATTATTTCTGTGGACGGTTACAGCGAACTCTACATCATAATGCGCAAGAAGAAACTCTTCTCAGATTTTAGAAAGTTATGCTTTGCCATTACTACTTTATGGAAGTGAGAGCTGGACATTAAATCAGATCAGCTGGCGAATTTGAATCTGCAGAAATGAGATTTCTTCGTTTTGTGGCAGGATATTCATTATTAGACAAAAAAAAACAGTGTAGATATCAAGGAGGAAGAGGAAGAACTAAATGTTGAACGGTTATAGAATACCATAGAAGCAAATATCGAGAAACTGGAAAGGTCATGTCTACAAGAATGACCAGACCTAGAAATCAGTAAAACATTCTTCATATGTACTAAACGGAAAAACGAAGTGTAGGACGTCCCTTGAAGAGATGGCATGAACAATTCTGAGATGGAACAGAGCAAGAGGGTTTTTTTTTTCTTTTTTTCCCCTAATCCTTGCTGTCGATTGATGATGATTACATTATTCACAGTATCTACTGGTCGATATTCGAACAGCAACAGGAATTGATGACCAGCGTGTGGTGGATTGCTTTTCTGAAGGTTTATTTTATTACTTATTAATTATTATTATTATTATTATTATTCATTAATATTATTATTATTTGTGTAGCGCGATATCTTGTGATGCTGCGCATTTAGAACTGTGGTTTCGGCTGGAGGTGGCGCGAGAAGGCACGACTGGCTGGCTGGCGACGAAGAGTTGGCAACGCGACTGGCGTAACTCGTGTGAATACAAGCCAATTTAACCAGCAGCCAAGATACAAGACGACTGTTAAAGAACATGTCAGCTACTAGTCTCACAATTTAGATTAGCAAGTTGAGTTTGCCACTGGGCAACATCCATGTTTAAATTGTAAGTTAATGTTTTTGGCATGTAATATAGTCATTAAAATTTCACTAAACGTCTGTAGAACTAATTGTGAAAAAAGCAGAATTAGAAAAAATTAAATGCAATGCGTTGGCAGTGAACGGCTAGTTGGAAGCACGGCTAAATGGATGCGGTCTCTACTTTTAAATCAAGTGAGGATATACACAAAGTTAATAACATTTTTGTTGAAACTTAAAACATTTTTTCTATCAAATAATACAATATAGCTCATGCGATAATTCTCTTCTCGCATGATTTAGACCTATACAATTATTATGAAGATTCTTACATACATTGTCTTTGCGTGCTTTATATATATGTAGACAAGAA
Organism: Gryllus bimaculatus; assembly: GCA_017312745.1. Taxonomy (NCBI): domain Eukaryota; kingdom Metazoa; phylum Arthropoda; class Insecta; order Orthoptera; family Gryllidae; genus Gryllus; species Gryllus bimaculatus. Next base: position 4,166,338 of record BOPP01000075.1, read on the forward strand.
ATACAAACAGCAGTAATCCGTATAACAGTATAACGTAAACTTTTACCGGCTAACATTTTACGTAAACATTTTGGGAACCACAGTATGTATTTATTTTAAGTGCGGTTCATCTTGAATTTTTATAAAGCTAATTATATTATCTAATACGGTTCATATAGCGTAAGAAACTGTTAATTACGAGTCATGTTTTGTCTCAGACTTGTTTGGCGGCGCAGTCCATTTTGAACGCCGCAAAAAGACCTCCGACTGAACGGCGCGCCCTGCCGTCGGGCAGAGGTTCGGGCACCAGATGTCTTGTTTTCCGCGCGCGCGGGTTTGTTTCTGTCACTACAGGGTCAGCTGCCGGCGGCGGCGAGGGCTCGCGCTCTTAGCGCGAGAAAAAGCACCCGACGACGGCGAGCAGGTCAGATTCCCTGCTCCCGCTGCCACACTACACTATGAGCTCATCTCCGGCAACACCGCGTCATTTTCACCACTAGTCCTGAAGCACCCCGCCCACCGCCCTAACACCGGTCGACCTTCATTTACCTTCAACACCCACACTCCACCGCGCACTAAACGGGGGAGGTGGCTTCAGGGCATTACTGATAGTCACTCACGTCTCTGACTGGGAAGGTCTAGGTTCGCTGTTCTGGAGCGGAAATTCGAGTGTCCAGCCGCTCTGTGCCGTAGTTTTTCGTAGTTTCTTCCATCAACACAGGTAAAGCCGGAGCGTACCCCTATTAACGAGCCCTCCAGACCGCGCGCAATTCTCTTCCTTCCTCATCTTGTCCTATTTCCAACCCTTTCTTACACACATCAGCACTAGCGTGCACTACGTACTTCGTACATGTCGGGAGGCCAGTCGGGGAACGTGTCCCCGACGTGGGCGGTGACACGCTGGTGAGAGATACTTATTGAGGAAATATCTGCTAGCCGACAGTTGGTTGGTTGTGGAATCTCTGCAATAGCGGTGGTAGGACCACAGCTAACTTTCCAAGCAAAAACATGCATGCAACCTGCGCTGACTAATTAGTTAGTTGTGGGCGCTCGAAAATTACTAAAGTCAATCATCCACGCCCCATGATACATAAACTACTCTTGACTCAACCGTTTCCAGAACGGCACTAACACATCGTGGGACTCTTCTAACGCCAATCCCACGCCTCAAGTCACTAGAGTAGTTCGTCATACTGTCAAATTTTTATACTTATGCCACAACTACTATTCTACCTTCATCACGTCCAATAGCCATGCAGTCCGCGCGCAGAATTCTGCAAAACCGCTGCTTGTGAAAATCTATAACACACGTCCGTCGACGCAACACTCAAATCCTTTAGCTTTTCTCTGCAAGACTCTTTCTACCTATTGAAGTTGGTTTCGTCCTCCTTTGCCACATCAACATCATACAATTTTTTTTGTCGTTTAACCCTTAAATTCGCCATTTTCGAACGAGTTAATCCCGTACATGGAAAGTTCAATTCGACAAAATCTGTAAAAAACTGGCCTCCTTTAGGAATAGTTCGGTAAACTTGCAAATCGAACGCAGTAATTCAGAACACTTATTTAATTCTTTAACACAAATATTTCATTTGGTGACTAATTAAACATGACAATAAATGGTTATGAAGCCTGCTAACATTAACATGGAGTAAACGATAAACGAATATAATGCATGTCAATATAGCAATAAAGTTTCGGGTAAAACGCTTTATTTGCCTAAACAGAAATTGTTTCTTTAGGTTACTAAAGCTGAAAAAATTGTATTGGAGGCTAAGGCAACACACCTAAGCAGAGAGTTGTGTTATGTGTGGGAGGCAGGGGGGACCGTGCCTGGAAAATGTGAATGCGTTCTGTGCTCAGACATAGGCCATCCTTCCGCGAGAACGTTGCAGTTTGTACTCCATGTCGTCCAAATCTTTCAGATTTCGGCATGATCATTAACTTTGTTTTCATGAAAATTAAAAATAAAAATTGTACTTTTTTTAATAAACCGTTTTTGAAGCTGACATAAAACCGCACAATATGAAATAGAAGATGCACAGCCAGACTCAGACAATTCGTTTTTAGCGCTTTTCTCGACGAATTTGCGGCACGATGAGTTGGTGCTAAATTCTTCAAATTACACACGACGGCACGAAGACTGTGATCGAACATTGATTATTGAAATTAAATAATTTGTATTGTTACAAATTTTATAGAAATGTGCTTATATTTTCCTTATAGTATTTTAGTTATATATTTTTGTCTTATATTTTAGTTGCTAGTCCTGCCATGTTTGTATGATTGAAAATTATGAGAATGGATGGTTTAACCACACAAAATTTTTAATCTGGCACTAAACCAATATGGGTATATTGACGTAATATGCTACAAGAATCAATAACTAAATAAAACATTAATTTTCTCTCTGGGTTTCTGCTTAGCTGCTTAAGCAGCTTCACATGTTTTAAAATAATTATGCAACAATAAGAATGCACTTATTATATATATATATATATATATATATTATATAATATATTATATATATATGTATATATATAGTAAGTAGTATATCTGATTGTTTGTTGATGAGTAATTCGTCTTTGTGTTTCTGATACTGCATTACTGCAGAAAACTTTTTTCGGCGAGATTGAACTTTGGCGAACGAATTTTTAAAATGGTCTTTCAACCAAACATGAGTACTAGATAGAATTTTGCTCTCGTATATCGTGGCCTGGAGTTATTTGTGATCATTTATGGTAATTCTTATAAACAATTTGATTATGTACTGAAAAGAACATACGTAACTTTAGCCCAAATATGTTTTATGAAAGTTGATCGTGTATCAGTAGTTAATAAATGCTCATCAAAAAAGTGGCAAACAAAACGACGGCACAAAATGCGTTTTCCCAGACGGGATTTTCATTAAAGGTTTAGTGAAAAATCTTAGTCCAATCCTTACAAACCCTTCTCAGAGATTGAAATCCAGTCTTATCAACACGAATTAGATCCTGCTCAGTAATCCGGCTGTCTGTCGACACGCAAGCACGTCCCGCAACTTTCCGTGTCTCCGAAGATTATAGTCTTTTGTGTTGAGCTGCTTCCGCCATGGTCAGGCGCTCGCGGAGAGGCAGGACTTTTCCGCGCCCTCCTGAAAACTTTTTAATCGACTCGAGAAAATTTAATCTCACCTTTTTACAGTCCGAAGCTCGTAACCGGGCTGCCTGGGCGGCTTCAGGCGCCGCCAGGGGCGTTTTCGTCCCCGGGCCGCCCACTTTAGTACCGATTACTGTTGCAGAGGCTGGCGAGCCGCGAGTTCCCGAAACCGCTCCCACACCCGCCTGCCCCGCTTCCTGGCCGCGCTTTCAGCGCCGCGCGCTCTGGATCCGCGCCCGCCGCGCGCAAGCGCCGCGCCGCCGCCGCCAGCGTCCTGCCCGCGCGCGCCTGCGCCGCGCCTCGACCCAGACGCTCTAGACGCCTCCCGCCTCCCCACGCTCTCGCGACGTTCGCTTGTCAGACCCCCTGCCGCCGCGCACGCAGCAAACGCCACTCTGTGCACCCGTTCAAGTCGATTTCTCACTCTCTCCGCTCTTTCCGCTTCGCCGGCTATTCAACCCCGTCCGACGCTGAACTGCGCGCTCGGTGCCCCTGTATTCCGAACCTCCTGCCGCTTTCAGAGGGAGAACACTCTTTGAACGTACTACAGACACACATGCACGCTCCGTCCCAATCCTGCCCATTCCCACTGCCACACGTGCAACAACCTTTATCACTAACCGTCCTCACTGCCCACGATCCCCGCCCCCACACAGTGCGCCGCCGCCCACCGTCCACACATCCATTGAAGTCCCCGCCGCCTATGTAGACCTCCTTCCCTGTCCGCCGCTCCCTCTCTCCTCGCTTCCCTGTTGCTTCATTGCTCCCACATGTTCCTTCCTGACACATCCAGCGCTTCGCGTATCACACGCCACTTCTTCCATTGCTTCTGTGTACTCTCTTCATCGCTATCCTTGTTTATCTCCTTCGCAACGGCGCCGCAATATCTCCGGCTGCATCTCCGCAATCTCCCTACCAACCACTACCTCCTTTCTTTCCTTTCATTGATCGAACAGTCCCTGCCTCACGGTACTAGCCTCGCATTACTTTGCTTCGCCCATATCTTCATCACACTCGTCTCAGCTCCTCCTCTGCCCCTGCCTCTCCTCCGTCTCCCTTTCTCTCTCTCTCTCTCTCTCTCATCTCTCTCCTCATCTCTCTCTCTCTCTCTCTCGTCGTCTCTACTCTTTCACACACACACACCCACCCCTACGTTAAGCCGAGCACCTCCGCGCTGTCGCCGTTCAGGAGCCACATCTGTTTGCAGCGCCCACCCACCTCCCCGAGCTTCCACAATTTACGGGTTATGATAATGGTTGGTAAATTCAATAATATAAGTGCAAGATTCCATTTGCGTCAGGACGCAAACACTATGTGGATTCACAGGGCCGCGCTCGCTTTTTTGGGCTGTCGTGCCAATATTTATCATATTGCTGGTCCACCCATTAGCAAAAACACGCGCGATCGTCGAACGGGAGGGCGAGGGCGGGGCGAGGGGGGGCCGAGGACGGAGGGCGAGGCGAAGGGCGTAGGGCGGGGCGAGGGCGGGGCGAGGGCGGGGCGCAGGGAAGGGCGGGGCGAGGGCGGGGCGAGGGCGGGGCGAGGGCTGGGAAGGGGAGCCACTTGGGAGGCAGTGGCAGCGGGAGCAGCGGTCGCGCTGCCTGTGACGTGCTCCCTGATTGGTTTACGTGACTCTTTGCTCTTCTGAAGGTTTTGTAATAGCAGGACGCGATCGTTCTACTGCTGTTGGGCAATGCAAAGCTGACGTGAGTTGAATCAAAGATTAAAGATGACCAGAATGTCCTTAAGATCAAATTAAAGACTCATAGAGCTCTATAGAATTTGTATGAAGCTGTAATAACTTGGCACCATTTTCACTTTCTAGCGAAAAATTGAAGAACGTGATAGAGATTTTTTATTATTCCCGCAAACTCTATTGTTAAAGAAGCTTAATACGTAAACTCAGGTTTCATTTTTAGGGTTCTTTACAAACCCTTGTATCATCTATAATTATTTAATCAATGAATCAACATCAAGAAAATAAATATAAAGCAATCGCACCATAATGCAAATGCATTATATACGTAAATAGTTGAATAGCAATTTTTGAAGTAACTTTTATTCTCTGGATGCTTTGTAATGAACTTCGTCTTAGAATATAACAACATGGACGTATCTGAACACTGGGAGAATAAACTTCGAGCCTAATTACACTTTTATTATTGGTGATTTTAATACCAATGTATTGATGCATTTGTGTTAAAAAATGAAATCCTCCTAAAGTACTTGTAATTTTGTTTTCATTGCTTAATAATCCGTTTTACACAAAAAATGCCTCGAATAAAATGAATATGATGTACTTACTGTGTCAATATCAAAGTGGTGTGGGAATGTTGAATGCTACGGACACGTGTTAGGCATTTTGATGTGAAATTCTTAAACGTAAGCTACTTCAACGAGAAATATTAAACTTTAACTCAGACTCTTCCGAGAATGTAATCTCAGATCTTAATAATTTTGGTAGGCTGGTAGGCTGTGGTCCAGTTGACATTAAAATGCCAAACGTTTCGTCCACGACGTCATTGAATATATCCACAGGAGTCGCGGACGAAATGTTTGGCATTTTAAAGCCAACGGGATCACGGCCTACTAAGCAGGAAACTCTCTGTTATTATCCCCCTATTGTATTTATTTTACTCTGAGACCCTTATTTCCCTCTTTATGAAAGCAACTAGATTTACGGAATCGCTAGTAGAAGCATCACCTGCGCAAGCCGTCGCCTGCACTCGTCGCCTCGCACGTCTCGTAATGAAGCGAACTTAGGAGCGTTCCACTACAGCCGGAAGGCAATAACCCAGTAAACTAAATTTAATTCGCGATCGATGGCTCAGGAGTTCGGAGCGCGCTCTCTCGGTGCACCGACCCCTCCCCTCTTCGCTCCCCCCCCCATCACCCCAGCGCATGCGGCAACGCGCCCGTAGTCTCCATGCGTCTGCATAGCATTCAGCAGCCAACACATCGTCCATTTTCCGACAGCCTCAGTCAGGCCCGGCGGATAATGTGGGAATGGTGAGTAGCTATACCTACAAGAAAAATTCCGAGTGATGTAAAATATTCACTCGGGTTTTGGAGTGAGAGAAATATTGTATAAACGTCATATTCCAGAAAGGAACGAATTTCTCGGTTGGTTGGTACTGATTCCGGGTGCGTCAACTACTGAGGTATTTGTCCCGTAAGTTTAGTGTTTTTTAGTATTTTTCCTAATGACGTGTCGGTGATCTTCCTGTTGTGGATGGCGGGATCGGCAGTTTCGGCGATGGCGAAGCTAGTGAACAGTTTCTCGGTATTGCGTAGACTCGAATGGTATATGCGATCAACCATGTTCTAAGTTCGGCCCGACAATATTGCGATTTCGCATGTAATAGCGACATGATCGAGAAAATGGATTTCCAAAAACTGTTAAATGAGTTTGCTTCAAAAACCGCAACGGGCAACGCTGTTTTTGCGTTGCATAAATGAACTCTACAGAAGTGTCATAAAATAAATGTGATAACATTTTGATGACAATTTAATGATAAAATTCACAATTTCAAAAAATCTGTTTTGTGTTTTCCCTTTCATATACATTTTCGGTTGGGTATTGAGGGAGAGAGGTCACCCCTCCGGGTCAACTAGCCCCTCGGACTTCACACCAATAGCCGTCTCTGGCCGCAACAACTTGCATCATTTCTCGTCCGCTGCACTCCACAAACCACTCTTCAAATTACCTGCTTCTCCTAGCCTGTTAACCCATAATGCTCTCCATTCTATCAATTTGCTCACAACGCTCTAACTCTCTATGTTTCTCTTGAACAAGCTGTCGAACGGTAGACCACCTACAGTTCTCCGCACGTGATTTTCAAATAACGTCCTCCTCCAAATAGCTCTCCACACACTCACAAACACACACACACACACATACACATACATACACATACATACACACACATACACACAAACAAACACACATACATACAAACAACTTCATCTTCGCATGCTGTCCTTGGCATTAATCTCCTTATATAAACTGTTCTCGACATTTTACTTCCCATACACTGCCCCAACATACTATCCATAGTTCTTCTCGCGGATATTTACCATTTCTCTTACAAATACAGAATCTGACGCGATTATTTGACTGTTTCGTATGCTTTCAATTATTTTCCCTCCAATCCATTTCGACGTGTTTTGTCTTTACGTCAATTTCTCTCATCTTATCACACGATATAAACAACTTTTTGCTTGTGTTTCTACACTCTTCTTGTCTCAGTTCTCATCAATTCCTTTAAAATTGTCTTTATTCACTTAATCTTGGGTTTTCCCGCGTCATTCTGTAACTCCACTCATCCTTTTAACCTCTTAAATTGTTCTCCCATTTCGGAGGCAACATTTCTATTCATCACTATACACTATCGACTACACAATACACAACTCGTAAATTGATTAAAGATTTTGAACGCGTCAACCAAGTTCATTAGTCGCTTAAGTGTAGTGCATGTTTTATAAAGGGAGGTGGTGGCGATCTTTCCCCCAAGATGGTGAGATCGGGCGCCGACCTACTGTCGGCTAGCGGGGCACTGCCCCAACCATGTACCTCCAACCATGTACCACTCCCCAACCAGGACAAGTTTCCGAGTGGTCTGCCGGCATGTGTAGTGGAGTGTATGTTAGGGTAAATGTGAAGATAGTATAAAGAAGAGGAAGGAAAAACCGCTCGCTGTCCGTGGACCATGTGTTAGGGTACTGCTCCGGCATTCGCGTGGTGTTGATCGGAGAAACCACGGTACACTATCGTTCAGAGCTGCCGGACATAATAATTCTCCCCCAGACGGCAACTGCATTCGACCTAGCTATGTACTAGCTAGTGTCGAAAATCCTGCCACTGTCGGGAGTCGAACCTAGATTCTCCCGGTCTGAGGCACTGCAGTGACACCAGTTGATGCCCTGATTTCGTCGACTTGACATCATTCAGCCTCTAGTTCCTTCTCCAGTTGTGCCCTCTCGTGCCTTTCCTCAATCGCCTGCGGTCGCCCCATCAGCCCTTGGCAGCGAAGTCGATCCGCCCAAGAGTTTTGTTGCTAAGCGGAGGGGATGCATTCGGCGCGGGCAGCGAGCGCTCGTAAACATCATTTTAAATGTCCGCCCCAACTCGACATTTTTTCACGATTGCAAATGCGCCCTCCCCCTCCAGGGGTGGAGGCTAGGGCCCCAGGCGTAGGTCCGAGGGCGGAGGGTGAAGAGCGAAAAGGGCTGCGAGTACAAAGGTGGTGATTGTAACGAGGGCACGTCTATAGGCGCAACCCCCACCCTCGTTTCCAGAACGCAATCGCTTTAACGCGACGAACGGCCGCATCGCGGCGCTACCAGTACGGGTGTGTCGGTGGTTGGCAGATTTCAATGGCAAGAACGCTAGTGGCGGTGGTTGAGGGAACGAATGGAATATGAATTGTGAAGTGCGAGAAGTGGGCTGGTATTTTTATTGGTGTGTATTGCGTGTGTGTTTTGTGGCATTCGTTAACGGGAGGGGTGTGTGAAACAATATTTGCATATCGCAAAACAAGTGTAAGCAGGTTGTGCACGTCCTAAAATATAATGAATCGCAGACATTTTATAGATTTATAAAAGTAAATTCATCCTCTTCCACAAATATAGCAATCACATTACGTCTCATAAAAATTATTTTTTAAGGAATGCAAGCTTTATTTTTACTTCGATATTATTCTGGAAAACAATATTAATGTACAAACAAATCTACCTCTACTCACCAAACTACGAATTTTCCCAAGAAAAACCATGTGTTACACCTGAAATTATCTTTAAATGTATTTTCTTAATCACCTGAAATTAACACATAATCTATTTCAACGGTTAATTTACGATGTTATTATTTATAAATACGTTACTTGTGTTATTTGCTGTACTGACACAAAACCCCATAAGTACGAATAATAAATCTTCTGAACATCTATAAATTCCCCTTTTGCTTCATTAAAGCACTTTAGTATCTGGTCCAGTCCAGTCCCGTAAAAAAGTGTTCGTATGTTTTCTCCCTAGAGACTTACTAAATGACTTTTTACTTTCTCGTATGTTTCCTTTTGGAATGTCTCCATTACAAACTTTTAGATTGCTTAGTAGTTTATCTTGATGGAGAAGTTCCACCTGAAAGCTTTATGTGAATTCTAGTCAGCTATTTCCATCCTCGAGATAAAAGCGTTGTTAAATTGTGAAATTGTTGGCATTATTTTCACTCTTCAATAAAAAGTACTCAGCAGAGTAGATTCCACTGCGAGCGTTATGTTATGGAATGATATTTTTTACGTGTAATTGTTCGATTACACTAACCCCGGTCAGTGTTCGACTCTTGTTTGTATCCTTTCTGATTCAGATTTGAGATATCAAAATTCCCGACTGTTCTGAAAATGAAACTAATACTTTAAAGAATTTGAGGAAGTGATGATCACATGATCGTTGATTGGTTAATCGCATTACAAATTTTATGTAGGTTGTGAGTAGATTCTTCATATAATAAAAAGCAAAGAAAATCAATGGTAAATCACAACAATAAATAAACACAACCTAAATGTATATTTTTTCTGTAAAAATCATGTACATATTCAAAATAATGACTTATTCGGTGATTGAAAATAAAAGAAAACATCGGACACAAAAAAGTAATGAACATTACAGTGGGGTATATCCAGAATGTTATAAATTCTATGTATAACCCCCTGAAAACATGTATATGCTGAGGAGGAAAAAATACAATTAAAAATAAATTACTTCTTGTAAAAGTGATTATATGTAGTTAAAGGCTACAATTTCTGAGAAAAATAGTTTTTTTCTTTTTGTAATTGTCATTTAAACAAGTAAGAAACATCATGTTGTGTAAATAAATTCTTCGGTCTCTGTTCGTAATAAACTCTTAAGCCTAGCGCTGTGCCCAAGTGTTTCATCAGCACTCGTCGCCCAGCACGCGGTGTGCGCCGCCACTGATGCCAACGCAGGCCAGGCTCGCGGGCGCGGGCCGCCTGCGCGGTGGCGCTTTGCGACCGCGTCGCCAGGGACAAAAACTCTGCCCCGCGCATTCGCGGCACTGCTACATTGACATATGTCCCAGCACTCGTGTCCTCCAGCTGCAATAATTCACGTTATTTGATTCATCTGACAGCCACGGACCGCCCGCTCCGCCCTGAACCATGCGCGTGCATGCGGCCTAGCTTTCCCTACGCCCGCCCGCCCTCTCGCCCTCCCTTTGGCCTACTCGCCTGCCCGCTCGCCCTCCCACTCGCTCTCCCTCTCGCCCTCCCACTCGCTCTCCCTTTGGCCTGCATGCCCGCGCGCCCGCCCTCCCTCTCGCTCTCCCTTTCACCTGCTCGCCCGCGCGCCCGCCCTCACTCTCGCCCTCTCTTTGGCCTGCCCGCTCGCCCTCCCACTCGCTCTCCCTTTTGCCTGCAGGCCCGCCCGCCCGCCTGTTGTTCCGTCTGTCCATCCGTTCGTGCCGGTCACTCACGCGTGCTTGCTTCCCGCTGCCGAGCGTTCCCTCCCATAACATGCGCCTGGCCTGCCTCGCGTTCGCACGTCCTCTCTCATATTCCGTTTGTCCTCCTGCTCGCTCCCAGTCGCCCTACTGGCAAAGGTGGGTCAGGGCATCAACTGATGTACCGCCAAGGGTGGCTCAGGGGATTACCCTGGGGTGCGAGTTTCGACGCTGGCAGGATTTTCTGCACTAACTAGATAGCTAGATCGAAGTCACCCACGTTCATTGGAAGATAATTCTAGCTGCCGGCTACTCTGATCAGTTGTTTCCCGTGTTTTTCTTATCAACACCACGCGAATGCCGGAACGGAATGCAGGTTTACAATCCCCGCAGGCCTATGTAGGTCGGCGCCGGATCTCGCTAGCAGCGGGAAAAGATCACCGCCACCTCCCGTAGCTAAAAAACATGCCCTACTATTACGGGAATAATGAACTAGGTCGTTGACGAGCCCGGAATCCCTAATTAATCAATCAATTAATAACGTTCTTTTGTTGTTTTTTGCTACCTCACTTGCTTTATCATAATCCCTGTCTTATAGTCGAATGACATTGTCCGATCACTGTTCCTGAATGAATGATTCGTATAAAGATCCTGATAGCTGATCCTCTATCACCCTGTCGTCCCTCATACATCTTCTTTGCTCTACTTTGTTTTTAGTTGTGTTCACTCGTCCGTATTCATCTTCCCTCGTCAACACTTATCTTCTCTCCTTAGCACTCCTCTTTCTTCGTCCATCCTCGTTTCTTCGTCCATCCTACCTTTCATCGTACACTCTATCTTCTCTTGTCAACCCTCATCGTCATTCATCCACCCATATTCGCTTTCGCCCACCCTCGTTTCCCTCATCTGCCCTCGAACAACCTCACTTGTCATCCGTCGTTTGCCCTCTCACTCCACCCTCACCCTCCAATTTCCACAACCACTTCCACCACACGCTCTCCCTCATCGCTCAGCCAGCGCCAGAGGTGTGAAGCACCACCAATGCTGTTAGCGCCGAAGATAAACCACTAACAGCGTCGAATCAGTCGTCGTTTGTTCGGATTGAATGCGGGAGGGCGGGGCGTTGGCGGCCGTGGCGGGGCAGTGGAGCAGAGGGGGAGGGTGACGGGTCGTAACGAGGGAGGGCAGAGGGAAGTACTGCTCAAGGGGTGCGACATCCTGGATGTCCTCAACGGGTGCAAGGGCAGACACTAAAAGATTATGGAAGGAAACTCTTAAATCAGTCAACTCAGGAGCAAGACTTGATAAGTGAAAGTACTCTCATAGCGTGACACATTATATAGTCCGTTGCATTGTCGGAAATGAAAATTGTTGATATTTTCAGGATTCCTGTTGATCGCCTTTATATAAGAGAACTGTAAACAGCTGTTTTCAAATTTACTTCCACAAACAAATTTAGTCTAAATCAGAAATATTTACTATAGTTACGCTAAAAGATAGCAACAAAAGTGCTAATTTAGGCTGAATATGTTTAACCTGTCTATTATTTTACGATGATATGGCATCAGAATGATTTGAAAAAATCATTTTATCTTTACATGTGAAAAACGCTTCACTCTGATGATCATCTGATATTGAAGTTAGTCACACTCTTAATTGGTAGTCCATAAATAAGATAAGATAAATTTATTTAAACTGCAAATGGGTATAACCCGGTCCCAGCTACTTACGTAAATAAGATAATATAGCTAACATGCAAATTATATAATAATAATTATGATAATAATAATAATAATAATAATAATAATAATAATAATAATAATAATAAAAACCGGCTGATTCATAAAACATGAAAATACCTTAATAAAAAGAAACTTCCATAATAATACTGAACGTTTGTTCAGTTAGACTACTGCACTGGCAATTCACTTCACTTACCTTCACTAGAACCCTTTCATCGATTCCTTCATTATTTCTCTGCTTTACACTTCACGATACCTCACTTCACAATATATTACTAACGCATCGCTCTATAACCTACAATTCTTCTCTGATAAGTTCTTAGTTACTTAGTAATACCCCAAATTAATTTCCTAAACTGTTGAACACTTTGTGAAAAGGGTTCAAAGGTTTTTGCAGGCAATCTATACCTTTCTGTTATTGTTCGATTTATGAAAGAAAATTTCCCGACATCTGTTCTCTGCAGTCTTAAATTTATTTTATATCTGTTATACCCCCTACTGATGCATGTAGGAATTCCTTGCCGCCGATTAATTTCCTTCCAAGCTTTATTACCACTATAAGCTTTATACAAAGCGCAGTCTTGTTACTGATCGCCTGTTTTCGAGTGAAGCCCGTCCTGAAATTTTCTTGTTCCTGAACTTAAATCTAGCTGCCCTACGCTGCGCGACGCTGAACTATCAAAGGCTCACATACGATATTTACTGCCTGGCTGGTGCGATAGTGAAATGAATCCCACAGCTTTCCAGAGGGAATTGCGGTGCATTGAATCAGAGAAAGAGAGAGAGAGACAGACAGACAGACAGACAGAGACAGAGACAGAGTCAGAGAGGGGAAAGGGGAGAGAGGGGCCCACATATGGTGGTCGTGGAGCAAAAAATCTATAGTAACTGTTATATACCAAAAAGTCGTATGAATTTGAATATTACTAATAAATATTTTCTTCTAGATATTAAAATGACCAATATAATACTTAAGTATTAAGAGGTTTTTGTTTATAAATTTTTGTAACAAAAGTTTATTTTTTTTATTTTTAAAGCATTTTTCATTCAGCAATTTGTCTCTACAATTTACAAAAAAACTGTTCATTTAAATCATGAACAAAGCAACCATAAACTTTATTAGTTGAACCTCAGGAAACCCAATACTGCGCCAATAAGCCAGTTCATAATTACACTTTTGATCTCATAACGAATCGTCGTTTTATTTACATAAAATGTTAACACGATTATGAAAGCGATAGGCCGGAACACGTTAAAACCCACCACTTGATTACACTCTAATCCTGCCCATTTCCCCTCCACGGAGAAACGAAACACCGTGGACCGTTAGCAGCCTTTGCCCGTCAGACTCGATGTCGTCCGACGGGCCATCTTAGCCGATCCGACGCTCCTTAATCTCGTAATCTGATCTCGCTAATAGGATAATTATGTTCGCGTTTGTTGATTAGAACGTAATGAGTGAGCGTAATGAGGCGCCGAGCGCTGTTATTGTAGCGACGCGGGGGAGAGGCCATCTGCGCGTTATTTCCTGGACTAAATGCGGGTAATTCCTCCACTCCGGTGACGTCTCTCGCCTGCGCGACAGCAGCGCCCCTGGCGGCGAAAGGGCGCGCTAATCCCCGCGCGGCGACGGTCGGCCGCCTCCCGTATGGCCAACTCCCCGCGTAATTCGTGAAATTGCTGTTACTATTAAGGCCCATTCACAATGCAAACGTAAACATAAGCATGGAGTTAACATAAAAGTTAGGACTTCGTCCTTAAGCAGACTCATTCACAATGCGTTCGCATAAGCAAAACACGTAAGACGTTAACTTAAAAGCTTGCAAGCTTCAAGCTTCTGTGCTTATGCTTACTGAAGACGTAAGAAATGAACATAAGAACGGTATCTCAAAATCGAGAATCGAAATTGGAGCGAAGTCGATAGAAGAACTAACGCCATATGGGACATAGAGTCGATATCTTGAAATCGATTCTCACATCCAACCAGAAAGTCGCACAGCCAATAGAAACTTATTTTGCTTACGTTTATGATAGGCATTGTGAATACTTCAGTCTATCTCTTATGTTTACGTTTGCATTGTGAATGGGCCTTTACGGTCGGATCAAGGTACTGTTGGGGTCCCCAAGAATAAAATCGTGTTGAAGGACTCTCCCCGGGAAAAAATCCTTCAGGTTTACAAAATAATAAATAGAATAACTGTGTGTACAAATACAAATGTAAATGTATTTAATATTTTACATGTAAAAGCATATTTTATTATTTTTCCAATAATAATGTTTTAATTATCCTTTTTGCGTGCCCCCCCCCCAATGGATGGAAAACCCTACGCAACATGGTATTGTGTGTGTAGGTATATCCCACGTAGGTAGCAATGTATAAACATTTATCGTGTGTCAGTAAGAGATCTGGAAGTCTATAAGAGACCAAAATGAAGCACATAATAGTGGGACGTGGTAGGCAAGTTATGTATTTGAAGGAGGGGACGTCGCGGGAGATGGGTTAACGAGGAGCACAGTATTTAAGATGAACTACATCGAAAAAGACAGTGCTTGGGTGCCAGGTCCGAGTAACTCAGCACGCCACAGTGATCTTTTTTATAGGTATCTATGTTTTTATATACATTCTAATCACAAAATATGATAGTTTATGAGATCTACGAGAAGAAGTGGGTTGAGATGACGATTGAATGTTGTCTATTATTTATTGAAACGGAATGGAAAGTCAAATGAAGCGCCCCAGATGTATGAAGATGCAACTGCTATCTCGTTGTGATGGATATTGAACCTGTTGATTGTTGTTACTACTTATTTTCCAATCATCTTAAATTGTTGTTATTTCCAGACCCTGAAGGAGTGTTGGGTCACAAAGGGCTCTTGCCGAACAAACTCTCCCTCGCCGTCTCTTCGTCTCCCTACTCTTGTCGCCCCGTCTCGAAAATCACAAACTCTACCCAGTGTCACTTGGTCCCACCGTTTCTCTCATTGGGATTTATATATTTTATCTCTTTCTCTTGCATCTTCGTCGTTTATTATTTATAGGAAGCGATTGTCCCATCTGCCCTACTTCCCCTACTGCCCTACTACTCCCATCCTGTCATACTTTTCAATTAGCTTCAGAACCACTACGGGCGATTTTAATCCTAAAATTTGTGATCAGTCGCTACTCACTGGGCACAAATCGCTAACAAACATATATCAAGCCCCGCCCAGATTCTAGAGATGATTTTTGTATTTAATAGTTTGTGTACATGGTTTGCCTTTATCGGTGTCGTCACAAAAGTAACTCTCAATCATTTGAGGCTGGCGGCATACTCTTCCCTCAAAGAAAACCTGTCTGCATTTAACAACAAAATCCTAGAATCTGTACTACTTTCGTTTTCAACATCGCATCTAGAAAGAGTTTTAGCATTGGGTCACATTAAACTTTTTTAAAAGTAAGAGAATATCTCTTGTGGATGAAGAATTACTTATGAGTTTTTCTGCAATGCCTCCCCGTATTTAACCATTGTGGAAAAGTAACCAAACCTGTGAAACTCATTAATTTTTAAAAGTATAATTAGAACAAAACATTGTAAGTAGTCTGTTTTTTCTGTACAATTGTGTGGTATTAACAGACTTAATAATGTAACAAAAAAGGTATGGTCCAATCATCTTATATTGACATTCACCTTATTCTTTATAATTATCTACATATCGTAACGTTTCCGATATGTACTTTCTCCATCTTCAGGCACTGAAATTGGACAATTAACAATCAACATAATGTAAACCGAACATTACAAGCTTCATTCTAAAAAATGTTACAGGTACATACTTAATACAGTTTTATTTACATCTAACCAGCAGACACGCCACCTGTCATATTGAATTGTAAACCAGCGTTTTCTCAGTGTCTTTATTTCAGCGTCTGAAGATGGAGAAAGTACATCTCCGAAACGTTAAGATATGTAGCTAATTATAAGGAATAAGGTTATTGTCAACAAATAAATCTTTGGTCTTTACCTCTTTGGTTATATTATTGAATAATTCCATGACAATCTATACCGTAATAAATTAAACAATACTTAATATACTTAAAGATAATCATTATAGGTATTTCCGAGGCAGACGTACGTAATTTCGCGATATATCGCTGCCCCGTTGGGGTCACATCCTTTGCGAATCACAGCGTTGCCGCCTCCGCCACTCCGTCCACCGGCGTTGGCAGCCGCCCTCTCGCCCCGTCCCGTCGCCTTCGCCGCCGGGCCTCCCCGCCCCCTCACTCCCGCCCTCATCGCCCTTAATGTCCGCGCCGGCCACAGATGTCGCTCGCTCGCCCGCCCGCCCGTCCTCCCGCTCGTCCGTCCGCCTGCTTATGACGGCCGTCCGTGATGGATCCCTAAGTGCGCGACATGTGTCTGGCCCCGCCCCGACCGCGCCGCCGCCGCCGCCGCCGCCGCCGCCGCCGCCGCAGTCACGGTCGCCGCCGGTCACCGTCGTTTCATTGGATATCGATTCCGCGGAGTCATCTGCGAATTGTCGCTTCGCCAGCCCCTTCGGAGTTTCCGGTCCCCTCCCGCCCCATAAATTACCCGGAATATTATTCGTCCGAAATTATATCACGTTAGGCGCACAAAGCCCGTACTCATTCATCAAGCGAGATCTGCCCGTCGCTGCTTCTTGCTCCAATTACGGCTCGCGAGGGACGAATCGCTGATATAATTACGCCTCAAGCCCCTTCTCGCGAGGGGCCTTTCTTGATCTCATTAATAGAGCTGCTCCAGTCACCCAGTTGTCGGTTGCGTTTCAAATTACTGTCTTCATACCGCTGAATAAGAATTATTACGGCTGCGGATTAAAGATGTGAAAGTAATGGAGATGTTAAGGAGTAACGTCTTGCTTGGTACTACTGAATGTAAATTAAGTTCATCCGGAAGTTTATTTAGTGAGACTTGTGTAACATGTGAAATATAATGGCACAGTTGGGCTGAATGAAACAGTTCATTGGATTATACTGTAGTATATGATACTAATATAGGTTTGCACATTTCGTTCAAATAGTGAATTTTATAAAAGTTGTTTATCACTTATCTACTGATAACAGTAAAGACATTTTTAGCAGGAAATTTAATTTTAAGATTTCGTTTCTTTACAGAGGAATCTCGAATTTTTCTACCAAATGTAACAATTCCGTACTTCTTCAGTTCTTTAATATTTAGTTTTACTATATCGTAGTGTTGCACATGCATAGATTTTAAGTATAATCATGTTTTTAATTTAAATGTTTTGAAATGTAGAAGTTCTAGATATTTACATAAAAAACAAACATTTTAAATGTTATTCTCTATTCTAAACCTTACACTTCCAGTGAAATTCATACTCTATGATATCGGAGGATCACAGAAACAAAAATTGTTTTTGTTGCGAAGAATGATTTCTTTTCATTCGGAAATTTTCTCGGTTATGATAAAATATTATATAACATTTTCTCGAAACTCAGAAAATCTACTGGTGCCATTACGTTGAAAAACAGGTAACGTTCAGGAAAGGTGAAGAAAAAGTAGAAGAATATTGCTCCTCATTTAGAAAATCTCCTGACACGGAAAGAAAACTGTCAATGAGTTATGAAAGCTGTCAAAGAGGAAAAGATGGTTCTGAATTGTAGTTTATTTGTTCCAGTACTGATGAGAGACATTTTACTCACGTTCTAACTGCAAAAAATCATCACATCGCTAGAAAACACATTAGAACTGTTAGTTTTGATAATAGTAATGGGAAGTAATGTGAGACGTGTGAGAAGACTAGCAGCGAAGTTAAAAAAAGCTTTAAAGGGTGAGAGAGACAAACGAAGATACACACGTAATACTCTTCCGTCTTCTTAAAGTGACTTGAAGTGGAATAAAGCAATACCACAAACCAATATGGCGTGTACTTTTTTCAATCCACTAGTCACAGAAGATTGAATCGTTGCAAGGACATCAATTTTATTTCAACAACGATATGTGGATTCCATTAAATTATCTATTTCAGTGGACCATTTCGCGGATATGCTCTCATGTTCTATCGCAATAGTGCAAGTTCGGCACGACTTACATCTTCAAGAAACGCTGCATCCGCCCGAACACAATTCCTTCCCTCGAGACAACTGTTTTGGCACAGTATGTGTCTTTAGTATTTAGTTTACATGTGTATATTGTGGTTGCGGTGTTAGTGTGCACTGTAAAAGAAATCACATGGAGAAATTCAGAGTAATCAACTGGTTTGCTAACTTGGTGACTGTTCATGAATGATAGAGACGTAGAGATGCAGGATATTACGAAAGATTACAGAGATTATACGTTTCTATAATTATTACATTGTTAAAATTAAAATCATTCAAATAAAAAAGATACTTTTATTTATTCATATTTATGGCAAAGAATTTTGTATATCATAATATAATTTTATTGCAAATGTAATAATCTATGCTACGGAATATATTCTAATAAAATAATGTGTCATATGTTATGCCCGATTTATTGAATATCTTAAATAAACAATTAGCAAATGAAAAATACAAAAAATCAACATAAGTACATGAAATTTCGTTGTTCCACAATGCTTATGTAGAAATTAAAACATCGAGAAACGTGTAGTTAATGTTTCGGAATGTAATGGAAGCCACACCAAAAACCTTAATACCAGTTATCAACTACTTCTTTCTCCATTTTTGATGTACATTAGTACCACAAATATTAGTGCCACCTGCCTTGAAGATAGAGTATGTGCAAGTTTTGGGAAGAAAATTCCAACGTGGGTGTGACATTTTGGCTGTTAGTGCAAGGTGATAACAGCTAAAAACTGAATTTAAGTATTTATTGTACATTTCATTAATATTATCTTCAACTTCATATTGTGTATGAAGTGGTTATTCTAATTTACATCCCTAAACGTTCGCACGTTGACTGATTTTTTGAAGCACCCTGTAAAGGCAGGCTGACACGTCTGTTCCGTTGACAGACATGTCACGGGATAAGACGTATTACGCGGCGGGGCATGTCGAGTCTCGAGGGAGGGAGGGAAGTAGCGCGAGAGAAACTGCAACTTGAAAGCAACGGCGCCGGGGGAGGGGTGCGAGGAGTTGCGGGCGGGCCGGGTGCGTAGCGGGGGGAGGCGTGCTGAGACGAGGAACGTGGCGGGGTGGCCGCCAGCGCCAGCATCATATCAATCACACCCCCAGCGGCGGTGCCCGGCCATCAATCTCCTAACGGCAGACGCATAACCGCCGGCTTATTACCCGCCCGTGATGAACACGCGTTCTAAGTATTAATTAATTATTGTGCAAAATCCATACGTAGTTCCGGTAGGGCGCGCGCCATGACAGCTCAGCGCCCGTCAACCCACCCCTTTCCCCCTTGACTCCAGCAGTCGTGCGACGAGCACTCGGCGAGGGGAATACGCTAGAGAAAATGGCGGCGGTTCGTCTCGGCTTTAGGATACGCAAAGCAATCTTGATCGGAAGGGTTAATGTCATATTTTCTCAACGCTAAACTTATGCGTGTCGTTAAATTCTTTGAGCATAAAATGCTTAATATCATTCAACATAGGAGAGGATTTATATCAATGAATAGATCTTAGTTCTTCTAAATTAAAATTTCTTCTATTTAATATTTATAATAATTTAGTTAATTTTACAAGTGGTTTTAAGTGTAACAACCTGAAAATCGTTGCCACCCATTAGCTAATGACATTGAAGTTATTTGCTACGATGTGCAAATACCAAAGATGACACTGAGGATGCTAAGCCAGAGGAGCGTTCTGCGTAACGTTTACAACCTTTCTCAATATAAACGAGGGGTTATATAAGAGTACATTTTTCTACTCTTGAAAAGGGTATATAAAATAATATTCGAAGTTCCATTCTATTAACAATTCATCCGCCGCTTGAAAAAGCCAAACGAAACGCGAGAGATTCTAAAAAAATATCTTTCTTCAGTTTATTTGAGAATTAAAAATTTAAAACTCAAATGATTTTTGACATTGAATTCAGCAAATTCTTTTCATGCTAAATTGGAACAAAAATATTTTTCCCTACGAAGATATAAACTCGAGCCGGTTGTTTTACGAGCAAATGTATTTCCTCCATATAAGGATTTTGTTATGATCACTGTGTTTCAAATTCTGTGATTCCTATTAATCCAGCAGTGATTCTATCGCGTTGTCACAATATAACTCAAAATTATACGAAAACTATTTTTTAAATATATATACATAAAATGATTTGAAAACTCAAAATAAATGTTGTGGAATAGATGTCACGAAAGAAATGTCATTATTATTTTTTTTTGTTATTTGTGTTCGCATTAACATCTAGGTCATTAGCCACCACTATTTGATTTAACGTTATGGTAACTGTGAAGTTGACATATGGGATGATAGGGGGTGCAAGAACGAACACTAATACAACCGTGTCCAAGACAGGACTGAATTTGCTCGATCCTTCGGTTCGAGATCGCTGCGGCACTACTGCCTTAACAATCTTCGCCACCGGATCAGATTTATTAATTTTAGATACGTTTGAGTTTTCAGTACTATTCATATACAATTAATTAACATGTTCTTGCTATTTTTACTTGCATTTCCAAACAAACGTGTCACAGTGTTTTATTTATTTGTCCAACAAAATATTAAATCATAAGAATACGTTTAAAAGCGCAATTAAAATAAGTCAGCTTTGGTCCAGTTTTATATGTATGATACAAAGCAACAGAAACCGTGAAAACGCAACTCAAAATGCTCGGCAAAAAATCAGGCGACTGCAAACAAAGTGGACGAAAGAAATCGACCCTACAAAACGTGAAAAAATTTGCAACGTACGCACTCTCCCTTGCGCTCGCTTTATCAATTACCTTCCGCGAATTTTTTACTGTTACGTTCCGGGCATCCAATCGCCCCGTCGGGTGCTCGTTGCGAGCGCGGGCCCGCCCTCCGCCGGACACAAATGAAAGGCTCCCGAAACCGTTCAAAAATATGGGTCATTCCCGCGGGCGTATAAACCATACTTAGAGCGCGTGTTGGCCTGTGTGTGCAGACAGATATTACGTGTACTATTGCTGGCAATATCAGTTAACGTTTGGCGAGAAATCCAAATTTAGCGGGGCCGCGGGCGTTTCTCTTTCCGTTGGCGTGGGCGGCGGCCGCGTGGGCAGCGGGGCGATGGAGGCGGCTGGGGCGTCAGGGGTTGCGGAGCGGCGGGGGCGGCGGTGGAGGCGACGGAGTGGCGGGGCGGTAGGGGCCGGCGGCGGGGGCGGTTATTGCCAGGCTCCGCGACGAACCAACACGCCCCGTGATTGCTGTGCGGATTGCGGGCCATTGTCGCCGCTGGATGCAGGGGGCGTGGCCGGAGATGCTACAGGAAGGAGGCGATAGCCTGCAGATAAGGCGATGTACGGTGGCTGCGATGATGTTTACGGATCGTATGGACCGTGAAGTACAGGTCCCTTGAAGCTCCTGTCGTGTTTCATGCAGCGAGCAAATGCTACCAGAGAAAGTTGTGTAGATAGCCCGGGTTCAATCGGTTAATGCGTCAGGGTTGAAATATGTCATTCAATGTTCATTTTGTTTCCCTGTCGCTCACTGCGTCCTTATTGTTATTTACCACACAACAGAAGTACAACGGCAGGAAAACATTCAAATTAATCTGCCAGTAAATTCAGTAATCTTTCCAGTAAAAATTATACAATCCTGATCGAATACTGAACCCACGTTCTGAGGGTCTGATAACCTTTTGTGCTGCCTTCTGCGGCTTATTCATCCCAGATTCAGGCAGCTAAAAAGAAGTTGATAACTTAATCAAGCACTAACTCTCTTATACAGATGAATTTTACATAAGTTAGAGAAGTAGCGTCCGTGTTGAGAGCGGGAAAATGGCAGGCGCTCATTATTCTTTGGTGCGAGTAGTTCGCGTCCCGGAAGCGATGAACGATGAAGGGTATGACAGCGGTTGATGGCAATGACGAACCTGACCGGAGCTGGAAAACGGTGCACGGGGCGAGTTCAGCGGTCAAAGAGTAAGCTGATGTGCAGGAAAGTGTCGTCGATCGTTTTTGAACTCGCAGTCTCGGCGTAGAGAAGTTGCCTCGGCTGTAGCCGGTAAAGGTCCCCGCGTCTAATTCTCCTTTATCTAGTGGTACGCCTCTTCGTGGGTTTTGGAAATACGTGTTCCAAGTAATACAGGAGACTTCTTTAAATCGTGCTGATGGATAAGTGTATAGCTCAGCCCAGAGAATATAAGCAGAGACAGGATGGGAACGAAAATTTGCAATCGGTTCTTGGCCCATTATTTAAGGTTCTACCACAGCGTCTGCTGGGAGAAAATAATTAAACGACGGAGCAGAGCCTGCGCTCTCTAGGATTATCAACCAGCCAGTAGTCGGCGCCGACTCTTACTAAGCGTCGAAAAACGGAACTTTCCGGACTCGAACACAGGACCTCTCCGTCAACGAACTTCTAACTACAGTCGCTATCGCAGTTGATGGATTATTTCGTGACGCTGTGTTCATTCATCACGTAAGTGTAGTGCATGCTTTTTGTGACGGTATGTGGTGGTAATCTTCTCCCGATGGAAGGTGAAATTGAGGGCCGACCTCCAAGTGGACCGATGGGTTTTCCGAAACCAGAAAAAATCTACCACCAGAAAGGTACTTGCCCACCCCACACACGCTCCACGCTCCCGATAGGTCTCCGGACGTGTCGTAGTGCAGAGCAAGTAAGTGAAAATGTCTGGAAGTAAAGTGTGAGTTTAGAACAACGAAGAGGAAAAAACGCGCGCGGTCCGTGATACGTTTGTTAGTGTTCTGCTCCGGCATCGATCTTGTGTATATGAGAGAAACCACGTAAAACTACCCATCAGAGTAGCCTAAAATACTCCTTCAGACAGCGTCTGACTTCGTCCTTTATCTAGCTTATACCGGAAGGCTAGTCACCGTCGTCGCTATTATCATAAGTCAAACGACACTTCTTCATTCTTACAAATTATTTACACCTACAACACACACACACACACACACACTTATGGTTCTAGCCAAACACATCCACAACGACATCTCCGAAGTCCCACAACACCGCTGCCAGCTCGCGTGATCGGGCGCAAATGAGCTTAGGCCACGAGGACCCCCTTTCGAGGAGCAGAGCAAACAGCGCGGGCCCCCAAGAAAGAGGCTCCTTGGCGCGGCCTGGTTTGCATGCGAAAGGAAAAATTAGACGCGGGGCGTCCGCATTGAGGAGGGCGCTAATTGGTCGCTTAAGCCGAGGCCTTTGTCTTTGACGCGCCGTCGCCCTTAATTGGAAAGGGTTTCGCGCATGCGCGCTGCCGCACAAAGACTCGCTGTGGGGCAAGCCGCCGGAAATAGCAAGTTCGATTTCTATGTCGTTTTCGACTATATTTATTACAAAAAATTACTTTAATCCAGGCCAAAGTTTCGCCTCGAGGCTTTTCACGTGTTACTAGGTTAGTATGTATATGTAGGGAAGGATAATGTCAGAAGTAAATATGTTATTTCAACATGTCGATGAGAATATATTTTAATCGTGCATATGAAGAAATTCAACAAAGTTTATGAACAAACGTTTTGGAGTACATTAAATTGTTCAGTGCTCTATCTTCCTTCTGTCTGTAATACTTGTGAAATGTAGAGAAGTATTGTTTTACAGATTTTTTGACTCATTATCTGAGCTCATTTTAAAGTCTGTGGTTGTAATGGATTATACTTACCAATAACTATGTCAGTTATTCTACGAATCAATGGTACGAAACTTTCAAATTAAATGACAAATTCATTAAAATTAGTGTATATATATATATATATATATATATATATATATATATATATATATATATATTTACAAAAATTAATTTTGCTACATCGTTTTATTAACGTAAAATGTTTCACTAAGTAATTGTGTTTATCCTTAAAGAAATACATACATTCTTTTACTGTAGTTAACGGTACTCACAGTTCAGTGTCTTCTGGTACAGTTTCATCAATAATGACTCACCGCCAATGATGATAAAAAAGTATAAAATTTAAAACTGTATCTCACGGGCGGGGTACTTCATTATATTTACACATACGGGTTAATTAAATTACTTCAGAATTGTTACATTCCCTTCACAGTTCATTTTTAGATAATACAACGTAGTTTTAAATGTAATTTATTTGAGTGTCGTAAAGATGATATTCTCGCCTCTCCTTCTAGAAAATACCGCCTTCTTAAAAATCCTTGACGTTGTTAACAACACCCCGAGTTCTCACTGTCCATGCAGTGAAAACGTCTTTCGAACACAACTACAGACACTCTTCTTTTTTTTCTATGTCGTATAATGCGCACGAAGCTTTAAAGTCGCAAAAAATCCCCTTTAATCTTCTTGGCGCTCTTTGATTTGTCAAATAAACTTCCTGTGACACTGCCCGGTGTGCCAAAGTTTGTTTGATATAACTGAAAACGACAATGCGACGTATTTTAGACTCGAAGTCACATAAGTAGATTTCCTTTTTGCTCCTTCTGACTCAAAAACTCCGTTCTGAGAGAAATAAAATCTCTTCGGAAGCTTCCTTTCAACTGACTTATTTTTCTTTTTATTTCTTTGTATATTTTCTCTTCCAGTTTCCAAGAATCACAATTAATACAAAACCAACACACTAATAAAAACGCTGAAACATGCAAACTATTACATGTAATTATTGTTTGCGGAAAAGAAACAATGTCACTTAATTTTTGAAAACGTCAACACTGAGTATATCTGGGATTTCCTTCTTACCATTTTTTTTTTGTATTTACCACATCTTGTTTATTTTTAAGTAAGGACTGAAAGTTAAATTACTAAAAACGTTTTGCTATTAAATAGTATATATTTCCTACAGTAACAAAACTATTTTCAAATAAAAGTTCTATCACAGTTCTATGTTTTACAACCCCAGAAGAAGTAATATGCAGTAATTATAGTAATCAACTATATTTTCCCCTTAAACCAATTCACATTGTGTATTCCAATCCATCCTTGGTAAATAACAACCTGCGGTATTTTGTTGTCTATAAATAAAGAAGTGTGGAAGAGTTGGAACGCCGTGCATCCGCGGTGGAGACATAATTCCACTATAAAGTTTTCAAACGCCGCGACGTGACGGGCGTATATACAGCACGCCGTTCCCGCCAGCCCTCGCGGCGCCGCGGCGCGCGGTGGCCGACTGGCGCGCCGAATAAATAGGTGTGTCCGATCGTATTTCTCCTGGAAAGGACGTCTCGCGAATGTTTTGGCGTCCCCGCTCATACATAACGCAGCGGGGGGTCTCATCCTCACTGCCATCTCCGTCCTCACACCCGCCCTCACCCCCTCCCTTTCGCCCTCACCCCCGTTGTCACTTCAGTCCCTCGCCACCATCCTCACTGCTTATCCTTACACCCACCCTCGCTTCGCCCCCGTCCTCACATCTGCCCTCGCCCCCTCCATCCTCACCCTCCGGTGACACATCGGGCTCTCGCCACCATCCTCACTGCTCAACCTCAC
>BOPP01000075.1:4193572-4210473 GCA_017312745.1 Gryllus bimaculatus
CTCCTCTCCACGCCCCCGTGCTCGCACAGTGGTCGCGAGCGCCGAAACATGCGGAGAACACGCTATTCTCTTCTTGATCTTTCTTGGATAGGGAGAGGTTGGCTAAGGGCATCAACTGATGTCAATGTAGTCCATCCGATCGGGAGGTTGCAGGTTCCAGTTCATATGCTGCTAGATTTTTTGACTCTAACTGTATAGCTAGATCAAACTCAGCCGCTGTCTGGAGGAGAATTCTGGCGGCCGGCTGCTCTGGTCGGGAGTTATCCGTGTTTTTTCCGAATAACACCAGCCGAATGCAGAAGCAGTATCCTAAAAAACGGGCCATGGGCCGCGTGCAATCTTTCCTTTCTCTTCCTTGTCCAATCCTCACCCTTTATTTACACACACTTACGCTAACATGCACTACACCACCACACATGCCAGTTGGAAGCTTGGAGCTTGTCCCGGCTGGGGCGGTGCCTTGCTGGTGAGAGATACCTGGTGGGGGAAACCCCGCGAGCTGACGATCAGTCGGCGCCGAATAACGCCATCCAGCGGAGCTACTTCCCAAAAAATGTACTACACTTACGGTATTCATGACCATAGCATTTGACACTCTCGGAATCACTGTCAATAAATCAATCAGTCATTGATCTTTCTCCGGTTTGCCGCATTGCAATACGTGATTTAAAACGGCAATGACAGGAGTTCAATGCAGATCTGATGCGTGTGCGCTTTATATTTCGTTTTCATCAAACTACCTAAGTAGGGGCGCTGGGTATTTAATTAGAGTCCAAGTACGCAGAGGAGACGTCAGCGAGTAGAAATCCAATGTGAGACTTGAACGTTTTCACATCAAGTAGTAAAATTTCAATCACCATTTGGAAAATACTACATCGTACTTTCGATTTCTGAGTGTCCATACCAGTCACATTCATTAATAAACGCATGTGTGTATCACTTTATATGTTTCACACTTGAAGGTACCATCTCTTTGGATTATTTTGGTTTTAATTAAGGTATGTGAATGTGACTCATAAATAATTTACGTAATTTGTTCGAATGTGTGATGTCTGTGCAGAACACCCATTAACGATAAAAAACAATGTTCGTAAAAATACAACAAACGAATGTAGTTATAAACATCATTGTGATATTCATTGTACGACCTACAATTACCTGAACATAAAATTATTCTAAGTTTAAAAGACACAGTCCTTCCCATTTCAAACTCAATTTCTCAGATCTATGTAACCATGCACATAAAATTTTATCATTTTCATTATGTTTACTACCAACAAATCTCGCATTTTCTCACGATTTATTTAAAAATAAAAGTTTATGTTTTACATCTAAGAACTATTGTGGGTCACTTTCTGGTGGAAGAAGCTTTCTTTTGAGAAAAAGTCAACTCAGAAACTTAATCAAAGAGTTTGTTTCGAAAGTGACGTATTTCCAAGAAACGCAAATAACCTGCTAGGGAATGTATTCACATTCAACACTGTGGTACAATATTGAATTCGATGATTTTCAGATATCGTTTGACATTGAAAAAATAAAACATAAGTCTTAAGTATATTGATACATTAAACTAGAAAACAAACGGATATGGATATATGTCATTTTTGAATGAAGCTCTTCATTTGGTATTAGGAAATTAAGGAGGAATTAATTTTGAAAATTGAAGTGAAATAACTATTAATTAAAAAATTGCAGTCATTCAAGAGCATGTGAGTTCCAGAACAGTTTATGTATTTAATTTACTAAAAACATTTATAAATAACTAACTAATAACATAAAAAAACATTTATATATAATCTTTTTTTGTGTTTACAACAATGTATTTGCATTTTTTCTAATGAATATTTCATATTACTTAATAGACTAAAGAATATATGTAGTTAATAAATATTGTTTTAAAAGTTCAATATAAAATGTAATAATGAAACGTACGGAGATTAGGGGATATACTCAGAGGCCTTAATTTAAGAAAATCCAAAGTTCTAACTTGTGTGTTTTCCATCACTTTTCTTTTGTGCTTACAGAGAAACAAAATAAAAACACAACAATGTATGGTTTGAATCAGTTCCTTAGTAAAAGCATAATCATTCTACCAATATTTTATTACAATCTGTGCGCTTCCCCCTTTTAATAACTGTGCGCATTTATCACTAATATATTTGTTTTTCTCACTATCTCTGTTTCTCTCTCTCTCTATGTCTTCTCTCTCTCTCTCTCTCCTCTCCCCCCTCTGCCCCCTCTCTCTTTTTCTCTCTCTAACTCCCTCCTTATCTCTATAGTTATTTCGTTTCGTTTCTTCTTTGACTACTCGTTTTGTCTCGCATAATAAATATGTATATGCACTTACTACATTGCTAAAGCCTGTCCTTTACTACACGATGCAAAATCAATGTCCCGCAATACACGTGTGCACGACGGGCTGCATCTGCACCACCACCGACAGTTACAGAGCTGTTTTGTCTCCAAACTAACACTTGCCTTAAATTCTATTTGACACATATATCCTTCACACGTGTTTTTCCTGTGTGTTTACCTGCTTTCTTACCAACTTTAATTATAAATTTATTCGGCCCAACCTCTTATTTGCATGTTCAGAAAGGCATCGTGTTGATTTTGCGGGCCAGAAGCACTGGAGCGCTGAGAGCGCCTCTCAAAAGAATGTCCCCTTTCGCCTCCGAGCGCGCCTGCCGCTGCTCCTGCCTTTTCCCCAAATCAGAATAAGACGTCCTCGCCGAAAGCGGATTTCGGACGTCTCGTAAGAAATATAGAAACGTCAGTCGCGCGCTCCGCAGAGGCTCTCGCAATATTAAACGCCAAGGCCGACCGGAGATCAGCCGCAAGGCGCGCGCGGAATTGGATTTCAATTGTTTCAAATGTCTCTTCCATGCTGTCACTTCTTATCGACTCGCGTCTTAATATCGATGTCGTCGCTTCGGAAGGAATTATTGTCATCTATCATTCTCGGAGTAGTGGTCGGGGTTCTGTATCTTGAGAATTAATGGTGCATGTGCTGAGCTCACAGACATTTTCCCTCAAGTTGAATAATTTTACTTTCTAGAATAATACTTTCGTAGCATAATGTAATACTGCAGCGGTTTTGTTACAGAAAAAATCAATTGTAACTCTCTGATACCAAAAAACGAATAATTATTATGCTTATATGTTGTAAATTACATTCTCTATCACTTTGTGTTGTTAGTATTCACTGGTAAACATGTCGGAAAATTAGTTTACAGCAAAACGTGTGTCTCTCCGTTCACCTGTGAACAACGCTAACGTCTAAATCGTTCAGATGATTTTCTCATTTTTTTTCTTCGCTACTCCTTAAACACAAAAGGATATTTTGATTTTTGCGAATTGTTTAAATAAAGCCTTAGCACTTTAAAGTAACTCTCAAAAAGGCTCAAACTTTCTTGCTTATTTTGTCGTTAGATGAAGCACAAGATGCTAACAAAAATGACGTAGATCCCTTTTTCGTTGACCTATTTGCTTTTTTAAAAGAAAATAGCAAACATTACTCATAATGCGGGAAAGAAATATGCTGTTGTAGTACAACTAGTACTACCAACAGAAGTTTAGAACAATGCATTATTCATTATAATTTTACGATTCCTTTCTATTCCCAGTCAAGAATCTTTTATTTGTTCTTGCAATTTTCTTCTTTTCAATAATAATTTTAAAGAGCATTTTTTTGTATTGTGGTATCAAATGTGTGTTTTAAAAATAGTCTTTGGACAGCAGACATAACGAATGATTTTTAGGGAAAAGTTGTAAATATCAACAATAATAAAAGTAAAATGTATGATTAAATAAACAATTGTGAGGATATGAATAGAAATTTAATACTTCAGTAATCCCGTTACCACTTTCCTATTAAGAGACTTTTGTTTTCCGTTCCACTTTTGTAGCGACGACACCAGCCCACAGACAAATCTTTATATCTGAAGAAACGGCCTCGCGACGTGTCGAAGACCAACAGAAAAGTTTTCCGCGAAGTGTGAGTTTAAACTCGCACCCGGCCGTCCGAAAGCGCGGGTACTTGGCTTCGCCGGGGACTCCCATCTCGACATGTCTGCCGAGGGTCGCTCGCTCCGCCCATCCGCCCCGCCCCACCCGCCCCGCCTTCCGACCAGCGGTCCTTCCGTCCGTCTGTCGACGCCTACGCGCCCTCCACTCTGGCCACTTTCGTAAGAAAATAAACTTTTCTTTTTATTTTCGGCGCGCCCGCCAGCTCGCCGTTGAAGTTGCCCACCGCTGCAGTCGCTGACATCACCATCACTGCGGCACTTCTGTCACCGCTCACAAAATCACCATCCCCCTCAACGCATACGCCGTTATAATCACCATTGCCAATAATGACGATAGTGTTATTGTGGGTACCGACACTGACAACAATAACAATAACAATAACAACAGTAACAGCATCGCAAAAAGAACTCTCTCGCCTCCTTTACCATCATCTTTATCACCTTACAATATTGAAAACATAACCTTTGAGATAGATATAATTACATTCTATCGTTTGTAAATTTGTTTTAATTTCAAACCACCCATGATTATTAGATCTACCATCAGCTAAATGATCGAAAGTGTATATGTTATGTCAGCTGTCAAGTATCGAATGAGAAAAAGCCAGAGTCTCGTCATCGTGATTTCTCGGTTCCTTCAGAGTCAAAACGTACAAAGATTTAGCAAGTATTCTACCATTTTCAAAAGCTCTAAATTCCAGCTATTGAATATGATGATTAAAACTATCATGTTATTGATATGTTAGAATCAATTAATCGAGAATCCTGAAAAGCAAGCATTCCATACTTTATAGTTGGAGCGACATATTTGGAACGTTTTGCTCATTTATTTTACAATCACTGGAAAAAAGTAATACTCAAATTTATTTGGATGATCTATGTCAATTAGTAAATCGTCAGTTTCACTTTCAGATTCTGACCACTCGTCCCAAAACACTTGCTCGACCTAGTGCGTATCTTCATCTGTGGCTCCCCACCACGCAAGGCGGCTTTCTCTCCAAAGATACCCTTTTCCCCTCCAGCCTCGCGCCCTTCCAGAGCACTCGCGTGGGCAGACACTCTCGCCCACGCGCCCTTCCGTCCACGCCCCGCCCACCCCTTTTTGCCCTTCCGACGCTTCTCGCGCTCAAACAAAAGGGGCCTGGTGTGGCAGAAATTTGGCAACATCGCGACTCCCGCACTCGCAGTGGCCCACCCACCCGCGCCCAGGCCGCCGCCTCTGCAGCTTGAACTTTTGGCTCCTCGCGAACTTGCGGGAGTTTCGAAGGCATTTCCCTCGCAGAGGAAAGTTTTTTGGGCCCCGTCTGGGGGGGGGGGTCGAGTGTGAACGCGAAGGGCTGAGGGGACCGCGACTGTGTGGCTGCCGCAGAAGTCGGAAGTGGCGTTGTTATAAACAGGGTCGCCTTGCTAAAGATCATGACCGCCCTGCTGGGGAAAGTGAATTAAAAGAGGTGAATTATCTCAAAAATTGCAACAATGTGCCATCAAAGAGTGATGTAGCGGAATACTTAAACGCATTTAGTTGTAAATCATTTGTTATATTATTTTCGAAATTAACGCTTCCATAAAGAATATCATTCTTATAGTTTCTTATTGGTGCCACATTTGCTAGTTCATTTCTCGCAGTTTAAAAGTTACTAAATAAAATCAGAAGATAAAAGATTCAATTTTCGTACGAAATTTAATAAAAAAAGTGAATACTTGCATGACACCATTCTGTCAGCATTTATGAATGTAAAAAATGAAATCACTTCTATTTAAAAAATTAAAATTAATATGCTTCACTTGCAGATATATTTGACATTTTTAATTGATATTATCAACACATTATTAAGAATATTTATCGTACTAAGTAATTAAAAATGTCGAAATTTCTAAAACTCCTTCTACGCTTATATGTCGTGATTCATAACCATCTATTGTACAGTTCTTTACCTGTACTTGTTACCTTTACCTGTATCTGTTCTTGCAGGCAGGAGTGTTCAACGTTGTTAGTAATATTTTGTTTATTACAATCTCATTCAAAATTTTATCTGAATCGCATTAATTAGTTAGGCTTTACATTTACATTCTCAAAAACTAACTCGCAGCACCTGCACGTGATGTACCAAATCTTGTAGAATGCTGGTACTGGTCAGTTATATTCTACGGCCTTGTTTTTATAGCTAACTTGCTATCTTTAAAAGCATTAAGCATATTAACACAGAAAAATAGCATTCTGTTTAATATTTCTTTTAGATCGCACTGTTTTCGAATTATAAGCTCATCCTGGCACCAACTGTTGCTCCATGGAAATGATTGATCACAGCCGCACCTTTCTTGAGACCTCGTCTCTGGATTCAGGAGTTTCCTCTTATCTGGAAAGAGATAAGGTGAGTGGGGGATGGGATTATTATAGAATAATCATCAACGTCGAAAAACCCGAACAGTCCAGAAGTCACAAACCTGGTCCCAAACGCATCAACACAAGTCCGACGTCAATCCGTTAATGATCAGACGCCGAACCGACCCCGTACCGACGCCGACTCGGAACCGTTCCGACGCCAAATCGACGTCGTCCAAACGCCGAACCGACGTCAAACCGTCGTCAAACCGATGTCGAACCGACGCCGATCCGGCCCTGACTCTACACCGACCCGACACAGACCCAACGCCGACCCGACGCTGACTCGGCCCCTCACCGACGCCAAACCGCCTCCGAACCGACTCCGAACCGACTCGGAACCGACGCCGAACCGACGCCGAACCGACGCCGAACCGACGCCGAACCGACGCCGAACCGTCGCCGAACTACAATCCACAATTAGTTCGCGTGAGAACCTTCATTGATATGTACCTATCATTGGCCAGAAACCGATCGGACATCGACCTTCCTCCACTGGCGAACCGCCTCCAACCTGCTATCTCTCCAACATACTGTGGTGGCGGTTGTAGAATCCCACTGGTGAGTTTGGAACGACGAGGGTAGCGGCGGCGGCGGTCGCGCGTGCAGTTAATGCCGGGGTGATGAGAGCAGTTATCCGCGATAATGAAGGCTCCGCGCCCGGCGCCGCCCCTCGCCCCCGGCGCCAAAGAGAGCAGGTGCAGTCCTCGGCAGCGCCCGCGAGTGTTGTTCCGGGCTGTTAACTCCAAGTGGAATCGCGCCCGGTGTTTTTTATTTTTGTTCCCCGGCTTAGCACCGCCTCCGCAAACCTCTTTATCTGCTGATGAATGAGCAGAGATTTTTTGATGACCTCTTCGTCTCTCAAGGTACTTTTTAAAATTTTGTTCCCATTTAAGATCATTACTGTATAAACATGTTATCAAGTATTTGTTTATATAATAAACAGATAACGTGCTTATTCGATCAATGTATTATATTGATTGAAATTAGATCTGTGTATCAAAAATTTACAATTCATTCTGTTTCTCTGGAGATAAAGTGAATATAAAGTCAGTACAATATATCGTATTACTGAAGGAACAGTTTTGCCTGGTCTATTTCAAATACATTTTGTTTCCATTTCTAAACACGTTTACGTCCCCTTGAAATGGAATTAGAACTATGTAATAATATGTAGTCTCTAAACGCTTTTGCATAAATGGGAAATGAGATGAGAATCTTATAGAAACGTATAGTCTGCGTGGTTTTAAAATAACCCAAAGTGAATATTGGTTTGTTATTTTCTGTTGATGAATGTTTCTCAGCTAATGGACATTGCGAAATTTCTTGCGATCATTTTTATCGCGAACAGCACTTAAAGTTTTTTTTTTCTCTAAGACGTGCTCCCAGTTCCATTTGGAGCGCTGGCAAGAAAAGAAAACCATCGTCGCAGCTTTGTCATAGATGTGGCGCTGCGGTCCCCGAGGTTTGCTCTCGTGCTGCAGATGCGCCGCAGGGCCAACACTGGTTGCCTTCTCTTTTAAGCGAAACGGCCATTACGGCAACTCTCGCTTCCCTGCGCTCGGAACTTGAGGCAGTTAAGAAGCCCCCCTAAGCTGCAAGTCTTTGCTTTTCAGCTCCCGAACCCAGACATAAGCCTTTATCTGCTAACCACAGAACTCTCTCCATCCTGATTAGCTTGGCCTTCTAAGTGCACGTTCAAAAGACGCCACCCTGATCCATTCTTAGCGCCCGAAATGAGTTGATGTGTATAATCTGATCTCCCTTATAATTACATTTATTCTCCCTCCGCTCTCTCCTCCAGAGTTTCCTGCCGCCACCCCCGCACACATAAATTCTTTCTCCTCCCGCGCCCCTTCACAATTCTCTTACGTTCAATATTCAACGACGTTGATAGCAGCTCACAAAAAGCCAATCAGAATTGCATCAATCACAATTCCGAGGAGAGCACCAAATGAAATTGGTGACGTCACGGACAAAAGACGAGTCGGGTTGGGGGTGGCTGGGATCGCCCCGTGCCAAGGAATCCGCGTGGATGAACTCGACGGAAGAAGCAACCTTGAATATCCCCCTCCCCCCAATAATGGAACCGAAGTCGCCACCAATCTTTTACGTGTTTTAATGCCATTAAAATCCCATCTTCATCGGAACATGAATATTTATCGAAATCTTAATTGGAATATATATCGCCTACGAATCGAAATGATGACCTGCTTTCCGGGCAAGGCGCTGTCCGCGCGGTGGGGCAGGCGCTAGGAAATTACAAGCTAACCCAATTTGCGGAGAGGTCGTAATCCGCTGCGCGTTTGCCGCCCCGCTCTCTCGCGATCCGCGCGGAAAGGCTGGCTTTTGCGTTTTATGGGGCCCCTGAGCCCTGTCTCGAGTCGCGATTGATTAAGATGATTGCTCACTTTTACGACGACACCCCGGCAGAATCATAATGTCTGTCTCGAGCGTCACTTGTTGGCGCTGTCGTCTAGAGCAGCCTTAAGTCAGGCGGTGAAGCATGTTTATTTAAGGTTTTGGGATGTTAACATTGTACTTGAGGAATTGAGGCTTTACGATTAATTGTTATTAGAGCATTTATTCTGATTAAGAGGAGACTGTAACATGTAACTGGGTATGTTAATATTGTCCTTTTTAAGTATTTTCTAGAAAATTGGAAAATTATAAAATGTTGATATTTTGCATCATTAAATATATACAGCCTTTTTTATCATCTTGACATTTTTTGTTTTGATTAAAAATATTTGAATTTTTGCGCTTTTGCACTTTTTCCAGAATTGTTGCGCAAAAGTTTTTACCTTTTTTGTTATTAAATAATATATCTATAACCTTATGTCGATCCCTTTCTACTACTATAAAAATGTAATATGTAAATTTTAATTCGTAGTGAAAAGTAGTTTCTGTAGAAAAATTTTTCTTCCGTAGAGAAATTCGTAGAAAAAGTATATTAATCATAAAATAATTACATTTTTGGAAAATGACCAATGCAAATTATATAATTGCCACTGCTGCATTAGAAAACTCTTCTTAACACATACTCTTAGATGAGTACGACTGCAGATAACCTGTTAAACTGGAAAAACACCAGTACTACCTGTCTCTGAACAGCGTGTTTCAACAACTCAAAATAAACAATAACATGCTAAATTACAATGACAAGACGCCAATATTGTTTCCAGTGCCAAAAATGTTGAGGCGTTTTTCAGCATACTTCGACATAAACGAGAATTAACACTAACACAACTATTTTTGAATTTTAGTCAAAATATAAAGTAATTCGTTGTTTTCCCCAGTTTCTGATTATCTAACCCATAGATCCCTCTCACTTGGCCGGGGCTGCATACGTTTCTTTCGATTTCTGCTCGCATTGGAAATTACTAATGTAGATTTCCATAAGACTAATCATATGTATTTTTTTTAAATTGTGAATCACAACATCGTCATGGATACTTTCATTAGATTCATGTATTGTGTTACATTTTTTAAAAGATAACTAAAACAGTCCCTTTAACGAATTTTATCTCGAACATTAAATATTTCTCGGCTTTTGTGAAGTATATATTTTGATAAGGAACAATGGATTATGAATCGTCTTTTCCCTGAAAAAATTAATTGATTACCTTTTTTGAAAATATTCAGGAATGATATCATTAATGTTACCACGACATTATTATACGGAACGAAAAGTCTTCCAAAATAAAAACGTCTTTGGGGGAAGCATAAGAGACGATTCGCTTACACGCTGTTCGCAGAGGTCGAAAAAACACGCGCTTCCCTTGAGCAATTTCGACTTAACAAGACCTAAAATAACAGAAGGCCGAGCTAACTAGAATGCCGTGCCTCCACCAGACAGCGGCGCCTGAGAAAAGACCTGTTCCGAGAGAGTGGCGCTCCATCCCACACGGTGGCCCAAACTGAAACGAAAGTGGGCTAAACTGAGGCGCTCAGAATAATAATGGAAGATCTCAACCGAAGTTCGTTCCGAGAAACATGACTTTTTCTGTTTTCGTTTATGTTCACTTTCACTACGGACAAATTTTAAAGGTGGAATTTGAAGGTTTTGCCATGTCCCAATTCATTTGATGAGGGCGGTTGGGATGTGCCGAGTGCTTCAATTGTAACATCATTTTCATCGTTTTCTTTAGCGGTTTTGTTATCGGTTAAAGTTGTGATGTCTCAAAGCTTTGTAGCGGAGTTTTTTAAAATAATGTCTTGATTTCTCGAAGCCATCGCTCGTAAGATAATTGAAGATGGTGTCCATTTAGCCATTTGTTTCAGTGATTTCTTCTGAGCAGATTCCAGTTAATATCGACGATGAGATGCGATGCATAGTAATTTGTTTCTCTTCTTATATCCACTCCAAATTCGACTCTTCGACTTATCATCAATGTCTAATATCCCAGCGGCTGATATGCTTCAAATTCAACATTACCGTTATCGCTACAGCGGCACAGTCCAGTAGAAGTTCGTGTTCGAGACCCTTTGGTGACGGCTTTTCGAATATCTTCTTTGCTGGGACGAATTTATTCATTGACAGGAAGAGAATTCCAGCACCCGGCTGCTCTGATCGGTACTTTTCCACTACTTCTGCTATCAATATCAGGGAAATTTCGGTAGCGGTACCTAAACAAACGGGACACGGACGGCGCGCAATCTTTCCTTCTTTACTTCCCGTACACATACAAGTACACATACATGCTCTAAAATACCCTATATGTTTGTAGACTTGTCGAAAGCTCGGAGCTTGTTCCGTCTCGCGTGGTGCCTCGCGGCTGGAGATACCTAGAGAGGGAAGACACCGCAAGTCAATTGTAAATAGCGCCCAATTTCATGTTCTAGCCGGAGGACAAATCCGCCACCTCCCGAGATCCAGCATCTACTACACTTTCAGGACTAATTACATAAGTAGATGACGCTGCCGGAAACATTTAATAATCAATTATTCAAATGGGGAATTTGGACATTGTTGTCAGTCCTAATAAGTGCCGAGATACCTTCTTTTGTAACACATCAAATAAAAATTCTCACACATTCATAAAACTACTTTACGCTTTCTATAGCTTCTTGCACATTTCTCGTTTTTACATTTTCTGAATTTCAGAGGTATTTTATGTATTTTCACTTATAAGCCACAACTTATTCACAATTTTCCCATCTACATGCTAATGCAAGCCAAATATATATTACACATTCATTAACATTCGTAAACATTTTAGTATCATGTGACATTCATTGGAAAGTTTATAGACTCGGTTATTAGACGCATTTTCTATTGTTTATGTGAACAAGGAAAGGAAAAATTCGGGCTATCTAATAAATCGACTTAGCGAATTTAGTAATCGAGCATCCTGTATACATGAAAGGAGAACTATTAAAAAATTCGAAATATCGGGGAATTCGAGTTATCGACATGCACAACCCTTTGTAGTTGAAACGTTCCTCGCTCGCGCACACTGTAAGAGCGGAGGCGGGTCGTGGGCGGGAGCGAAGCCGGGGGAGGGGAGGGGGGCTGGCGAATGGGCCTTGTTGTTGCTCCGCGGCTCGCGCGCTCTGATCGGCGATGACCGTCGGCTATCGACTATCGGAAAATCGATATATGACGGGCCGGGCCGGGCCGGCCCAGCCTCGGCCAGCAGCCCCGTCGTCGCGCCCGCCCCGCGCGCTCATGCGGTCGCGGACGGTGACGCGCCGCCCGCTCGTTGGTGTGGAGAGGCGCCTGTTCGGGGAGCCGCCCTCTCACCCCCCTACGCCCCCGTCGGCCGCCCGGGCCTCCCTCGCCCGAATATACCGCTTAATTCTGCCGGCCCGCTTCGCCCGCTGCCACTTACCCAATCTGCATGTAAATTTCCCGTAACGTAAGATGTTTGAAGAGGAGAGTGCTCTTTAAAAGACTCCCGTAATATAATAATGCAATGATTTCCTGGAGATGGAGGAGCAAACGAGAGGAGGACGGGCGGTGCCGAGAGGTAAATATGGGGCGGAGGATGATTATACGAAACCGCTGCTCAACATTACATAGTTTTCATTGCTGTCGTCTGGAAATTCGGTAGCTATATGCTGGTTTGGGTTTGCCAACTATTTTTTTAATTCAAGATAGAGATATTTTAATATTATTTACAATATTTGTGAAACTTAGTTTGGTCTTTTATTTTAAAGACAGGAAATGGTTTTAGGGTAACCTGAAACAAAAATAACTGTTTACTCCTTCTGCTTCAGGAAATCATTGCATTGTTATCCAAAAAAAAAAACAAGTTTCTGCCTTTAAAATATTATATCAAATACTCTCTGACAAAGTTTGAAAAATCTATAGACAGAAAATTAAATAATAATGTTAATGCTTACAATATTTCTTGTGATAAAATTTTGCTTTCTTTATTTACTCTCTTTCATGTTCTATGAATCCATGTCTTGAAGCTTCTTTCTCCTAATATACCTTATCCTATTTCTTTCCTTTTTTGCTTCCTACATTAACTTTGCTCCTTCACTCTTTGAACTTTTCGTTACTCTGGTAATTTAAACCTCATCCTTCACCGCATCCCAAACTTTCTAAATATTTTTCTTCTGCTCTCGCGTTTTCCTGTTTTCTACTTCATGAAGTACCGAATTCCGAATGAAGAACTTTGAGAAGTATTTTAGGAGTTTGA
This sequence comes from Gryllus bimaculatus, assembly GCA_017312745.1. NCBI lineage: Eukaryota > Metazoa > Arthropoda > Insecta > Orthoptera > Gryllidae > Gryllus > Gryllus bimaculatus. Next base: position 4,206,634 of record BOPP01000075.1, read on the forward strand.
CATTAAGTATATTCTTTCCTTTTATTTTCACCAAAGCTTCTTTTCCATTTTTTGTGGTAAAGTTGTTTGGTCAATACCGAAATATCGTCTCTAGTGATACATGATACACAATACATGTTTCGAAGATCAGAAGATGCAAGACAGAAACACTTTCTATTATGCATTGAATTTTCAAGACTTAAATCTTGGTGCGATGGTAAGTATCTCTTGGAATGTTGTATCAAAATACAACTCGCTTTTCAAGTTCTCTAAACTTCGTCAAATTACATCAAATTGTGGCGCACAAACATTAGCATCTTTCTTTGATTTCTTATTTCTGTTTGAAATTAACTTTTCATTACATTTTAATATATAAAACGTGTTTGGCGTGTATTAAATCAGTATTTAAAAATCTGTTCAATGTACTTCTTGAAGTGAATTAAAAGAATGAAATACTCAGACTATTACTGAAAGAAGATATTTTTTAAAATATTTATTTAATCGTGGAGTGATCTATATATTATTAAGCTTTTTAAGAACATACGAGTGCATTTCGCTGAACGTCTGGCATTTGACTGAACGTCTTACAGGGAGTGACATGGCGCAAACATTATTAGGTATTGTGAGTTCTCTAGTTTCAAGGTTTACTTGATTAATACATTTTTAAATTTAGCTCCTATTTTAAGATACACCTTCGCGACTTATATAACACACAAAGTATTGCAACACATTCTTCTCGAACAACATGTGCATCTTGTTTTACTCGTCAATCGACCAGCGTCCTTTCCCTGAGATTGGAGTGATTCATTATCTATCAAAAGTGCAATGAAGACGATTTAATGCCATCGTGACGATATCAGACGCTTCGTCATTCTTCGACGGAAGCAACTTCCAGCCTCTCCTCCTCTTTCTCTCTCGCTCTCCCACTTCCCCTGCCCCGCGTGACGCGCGGCAACACTCGCTGTATCCACCGCAGGGGATTAGTGCCCCAAATTACCGCAGAAAACTGCTAGTAAACACGGCTAATGGCGGTAATGATGGATGGGGCGCGTCTGTAAGGGGATCTCCGGCGGCAGAGAGGGGCGGAGGCGCGGGAGGGGAGGGCCCGGCCCGCGCGGGGCTGATTTATGCCCAGGGGCCTCGAATACCCCTCACCCCCACGTCGAACCACCCGGTGCCCCTTCGAGCCCCTGGCGCCCCGCAACCCGCCGTGTCCCTGCGCCGCGCCGGCTGTCCTTCGGGTGTCCGGGTGCCCCGGCCAATTAAAGGCCTCGCACAGGCCGGCGCCGCGTGGCGCGGCAATGGAGCGGGAGAGGTTTAGGGGTTGTGAGCACGTCAGTGGATTCCTGGAAACACTGTCGCACAGCAACCTTCTTGTGTCTCCGCTGTTGTTGTTTGTTTTTGTTTTTTTTTCGATAATTAACAGCTACAGTATAACCCCGCTAATCCGAACCTTAAAAATTCGGAATGGAAGAAATTTAAAGAAAATAAATAAAATGTTTATTTAGATTTAAATTTATATTTATATTTATTTTATATTATGTCATAAACAGGAAAACCTCTGTGACGTAGGGGGAAGAATGTTATTTGTGGTGTAAAGAAAGGATTTGTAAAAATGAACAACTAATTATCGAAACAAGTTGTCGAAATGAAACTTTTATTGCACTGATAACGACGGTGTACATCACATGTTTATGTAGCAGTTTTCACTCAGGAACTTGCAAAATGTGTAATCCTATTTTGCGGAGAATCTGCTTGATGATGCAATCGGTGAGCTACGTTGCCATTTTCTCACATTGCTCATTACGTTTTATCGTGTTTGGTAACCCTATTGATGTATTTGTATAAGTACGGTACATTTTTTTCAGATTATCCGTCCATTTCTGAATCCAAACACGCAACACCCCCCATTAGTTCAAAATGTAGGGGTTTTACTGTATAGTTTATTTCCTATTTTCTTTTCCTAAAATTATATTAAATTATATAAAACTTACATTTCATTGATAGAACTAGATAGTCATCTTTCCTCAAATAAGGTAATCATATTTTCTTTTGCTTTTCGATAGTTTCTTCTTCTGAATGTTCATTTTTACTCATTGCTACGACCCGCCTGTCCATTTTTATAAGATACTTTCTACATAAATCATACGTCCTGAATGCAATCCATTATAAAAGTAGTAAACCAGAATAGTATAGACTTGCAATAATTTTTTGACACAGTGGAAAAGTAATTTCTGATTTAACTTCATTTTTTCAAATTTATTACATTCAACTCTCGGAATATTTATTTTATCTTCTTTGTTGCTTGCGACTGGAAATGCTCATCAAATTTAAGAAATATCTACGGTAAACAATGCATTTAAAGATGATAGCAAACATGTTTGAAAGTTGTTCAATGCAGATATAGCTCAGAAAATAATGCAGTTTTTTTTTCTTAATTTTAATTTTTGTATATCCTTTTCACATCCAATACGTTTTCACATATTAATTCCATTCTTTGGAAATGTAGTCCCAAGTACAATCAATGCTTTGCAACTAAGCACACTTTAGGAATCAGTTATCTCCTAGCCCGTGAAGCGACTCATTGCGAGCGCATCTGCCTATGATTTCTAATTCTAGGGCCGACCCTCGCCAGCCCCTTCTGAAAATTCAGCCCGTACTGCGTCTGATTCTCAGGTGGCAGCGATCTGAGGCGCGCGGGGGCGGCACGAAGGGGGAAATTGTGTATTCAGGCAGCGTTGATTTCAAGGGAAGGAGCTGGGCGAGGGAGGGGAAGGGGCGAGGGCAGGGGAGCGGAAACGTAAAAAGGCAGCGACCACGGGAATGGAAAATTTGTGTAATCTCTTCAGCGCGCCGGCGTCTTTTTCTTCCTCTCTGCGGCGCGGGTTCCACCCCTTTCCTGACGTCACCACTACCCATCACCACCCACTGCCCGCCGCCTGCTGCCACCACTGCCCATCAAACCGGCTCTGCTGCTTAGAGGCCACGTCGCTCCATTCCGACTCCTCGTCTCTCCGACTATCTGTCTCTCCGCCTACCTGCCTGTCCGCCTATCTGTCTCTCCGCCTATCTGTCTCTCCGCCTATCTGCCTCTCCGCCTATCTGCCTCTCCGCCTATCTCTCTCGCCGTCTGTCTCTCCGTTTTCTGTCTCTCCGTCTATCTATCTCTCCGCATGTCACTTCCCATGTCACTCTGCCCGTCTCTCCAACTATCTGTCTTTCCGTCTCTATCTCTCGTTCTCTGCGTCTCTCTGTCTCTCAATCTCCCCGTTTCTGGACTCCTCGCCTCCCTGTATCCCTGTCTCCCCATCACTGGGCATCTTCTCACGCTGACTCCCTATAACCATCCAATACGCCACCCATGGCTCTCTGCCGTCCATGCTGCAGCCATCCCAACGCTCTTAAATCCACACCTCCATGCGACATCTTCCTTCAGCTTCTTTATCCAATCCTACGCCCAGCACCCATCGTTTATTCCGCCGCCATCTCCATCGCCTCGGTTCTCTCATCTCATCTTCACTTACCCACTCACTTCTCCTCACCCTAAAGTCATCTCCACCCCCCACCACCCCCTTCTAGCTGTTGCCTCATCTTCAACGCCCTGCTCCATCTATAAATCTACCACATCAACACCTCCACACAACAGCTTCGTCTACCTTCCTCAGCCATTAGCTAGTGTCCCGCTTACTTCCACGTCCATCCGCTCCCCTACAGCCTCGCACCAGCATGCTCAAGTTATCTCTTTTCCCTACGACCAGCCATTTCATCGCCTTCTCGATTCGAGCTACCTCGCCTTTCCACCCCGGCACGCACCGCCCTTTCCTTCCTCCCTCCCTCCCCTTTCGCCCGGCGCGGCGAAGA
>BOPP01000075.1:4220010-4238305 GCA_017312745.1 Gryllus bimaculatus
CTTTTTGATTATTTTGAATGTGAAAGCTGGCCAGAAGACCGATAACTGCCGGTCTGTGCACCATGGTCGGAGCGTGTGTGCGAGGGGAGATGTCGACAGGCGGGCGGGAAGCCCTATGTGCATGCGAGGGAAACCGAAAAGGACGGGGTTATGTGTGGCGAGAATGGTGGGAGCGGGGACCAAGCAGACGATGACGCGAGGGCAAAGGCAGGGCGGGTTATGCATGGCCGGGATGGTGGGGAGGGGCAAGAGCAAATAGCGTCAAAAGGTGGGCGGTGGTCGAGAGCAGGCCGGAAAAGAGTGTGCGAGGCGGGCGGATCGGGGATGCGGTCATCGAGACAGGGGAAGGAATGAAGTCAGGGCCCGGGCGGAGACGAAGCCAAGTGCAAAGTCGTTATGCGTGGCGAGCAGGGCGGCCGCCGGGTCCCAACTCGCCAGCAGCAGGTGAAAGGAAACAGAGGTCGAACCATAGCGGTCCGATATGGCCGGTAGGAAAGACGGTCATCATGAAGTGGGGTGGTGGAGCCGTGAGAAGGAGAAACAAAAGCGGGGAGATGTGGGAATGGAGCTATGACAAAGGTGAGAAAAACCCGGGCGTTTTCCACTTGTGTGGCAACAATGGGAGGAAGGCGGTCGGGCACTACCATGCGGCGAGGGGACACGAGAGTAGGGACGACGCTGGGGCGGGCGGACGAGACAGGACAAAAGCAGGCACGGGTGGAGGAAGGAACGGCAGCAGGTCAGGGCGAGTACGCGTTTTGGGCGGGGCCGCGAAGGCGAAGCCAGCGTGGGACGAAGCGGGGGCCGTGGAGGGGCATCGCAAGAGGGAGCGGGGCGAGGCTGGGTGGAGCGGACATAGCCGAGGGCGCGGACGGGAAGGCCGAAGCCAGCGTCGGAAATTGCTAATTTTGATGTCGCCGTAAATGCGGCGGGGCCCGCATTCCAAGACTTCTGCCACGATAAACATCTCTTTCTGCATTTTCAAAGGGCCGGCTGACCATTAACGCCATCGTGACGTACATTGTGTCTCCGAATAACTTGGTGTCACCCCAGCACGCAAAGTGACGTTATAATGGTTCTCTAAAAAAATAAGAGCTACATTGTATTAATTGAGTACATAAAAAGTTCCCAATCTCTGTCTTGTCGCTTCTGATTATAAAATATAAATAATACATTTCCTACGCAAATGAAACATTAGTTATACATAATTTATTCTTCACATTTATAAGAAATAATGATTACTCTTCTGCTACGCCATTTTATGACAGTTTATTGTGCATACGCGCCGTCCTTTGCAGACACAGTCCTCAGTATGCCTATTGCCTACATACCTACGTACCAACACGTACCGTTCTTCCTCCCCCTTCAACTCTAATAGCATAATATATTCAATTGTATTTGCTCCCAATATCTGCCCCCTTATTGTTTTACACCCAGAATTTTCCCCCATCAATAGTTCCTCCCCTCCCCAGCACATAAAAGTTGAATTGTTATGTCTTGCCGGTCCAGTATTGCCCCACCTGTTAGGTGAAATAATTCCCAATTCATTCCTCAACTATAGTGAAAGAGATAAGAAAACCTACCAAAAACCTTTCAGATCTCATTAGTGGCCAGGATTCCATTCACGCTAAATTTTGTTGTAATTCAAATCAAATGAGCTAAATAAATACCTCATTGAAAGCATTTTAAGTGCTAAAAGCAAATCAATTAAATAGATTAAATTCTTTTACAAACATGATCGAGAATTTGTTCACCATCCTGATTAATAATGTTAAAGTGGATTACATTTGTGTTTATTTATGGAAAGTAAGTCTTCGAGATGATTCAATGGGACGTAATGTACACAATTATACAGATATTACTTACTTGTAGATTGATTAATTGATATTTCGTGTTTCTGTGGTATTAACTGCAATAATTAGTATTCTCTTAAGGGTTCCATGCATATTTTATCACCGTAGTAGGTTTGGGTGGTAATTTTTTCCTTCTACCGCGGGATGTCGAGAACCTGCGCTGAAGTAGACGTTGACTTACCAAGTTTTCCCATCAGTATCTCCCACCTGCAGGGCACCGACCGAGGCGCAAGCGTAAGCTCCCCGACTGGTCTCCCGACATGTGTTGCTGTTATTGTGCATGTACTCTTTCAAATATAAATGAGGCTTGAGGATAGGACTAGGAAAAAAAGAATAATATGGCCGCGTCTGCTGGCCCGATTTTTTAGGTACTGATCCTGCTTTCGTGAGATGTTGATTAAAAAAAACCACGCGAAAACTAACCGCATGGACATCAGCCGGCCGCTTGAATTCGCTCCAGATATTTGTGTGAATCGACCTTACTATCTATTCTTAGAGTGAAACTACCTGCCATAGTTGAAACTCGAGCCCAAGGGACCTCTCGGCAAGCTCAGCAAACACAGCATACGCTACAGCACCACACTCCAGTGTACCCAGCTTCCCCCAGGACACCTCAGCCAGTTACCAGCTGCTGAGTCAGAGCAGCGCACTGACATCAGATGCCGCCACAACAGCCACCCCTCACGGGTATATTGACTCGTAGAAATTTTCTGGCAGACCCGAGGTGAAAGCTTGCCTGTTCAGCTGCCGCCACACTGCGATCGCCCATTCACGCAGTAGACTTTGAATGCGTGCCGCCGTCCGTTCTGCACGCGCGTGGAATCCGCAAACAGCGAGTGATTTCCAAAGCGGCTCGCGCCTGAAAGTAGCGGATGCGAGGCGGCGACGCTGGTGTTGCGTGCGGAGGGCAGGCGGCCAAAGGTAGCCTGGCGGTCGGGCGGTACGGCGCGGCGCGCGAGCGATGGCAAGTCGTTGTCTTTCGATGAAATAGCAGTAGCAAAGTAAAAGGTCGACGTTGAACGTCATGAAGTCACGAGACCCAGGGACATTCGCTTCAACTATGTTGACTGCAGCGCTCTACCGGAAGGCTTCTATGATCCGATTCCCAAAGACAGATTTCTACACTAGCTTGCCAGCTAGGTCAATTCAGTCCGCTTCGGAACCGAAGAGTTCTAGCGGCCTCTGGCCTGCTCTGATGTAGTTTTCAATGGTTCTTTTATCAACACCAGCGCGAATCCCGAAGCAGTACCCTAACAAAACGGGCCACAGACCGCGCGGGGTCTTTCTCTACCTCTTCCTTAATCCTATCGTAACCCCGTACACACACACACACACACACACACACACACAAATTCACACACTACGCACACTGCCGGGAGACCGGTAGAGAGCGACGTCGCTTCTCCCGGCTGGAGTGTTCCGTCTGTTTGGAGATACGTGTGTGGAAACCCCGTCACCGTTGCGGTAGGTCGCCAAAGAGCGATCTCGTCAATACAGCGAGGACCACCGCAACCTTCCGACAATGCACTAACATTATGGAGTAATGACCATAGTGAAGCAGCACAGTTTCAGAATACGCACATGCGGCTAAAGCCAAACGCAGATTCGCCGAAGTTTTGTATTGTTCTCCGTCCATTCTATTATTAAAAATCAATCGTGATATACCCTTACATAATCAATTAATTCAATCTCTGCTCCACTGGCAGATTGCTTCGAAACTCCGGGAAACGCAGAGGATGTCCCATTACGTACACAGTTCGATTCTCAGGATGTTATTTTCGTTTAAAAGTATTATTTCAATTGTATGTATTCATTAGCTTTCCAAGGCACCCTTTTATATCTCCATACCAAACATCGAAATATATTCGAAAGAACAAAGATATTGTTCTAAAGGCATCCTAGCTTTAGAGGATGTTCCTATCAATTAGCGAAATATCACCTTCGTCCTACTCTGGTCACTGCCGTAACCGCATTTCTTCATTAATCCATAATTTGTTCACACTTGTTTAAAAGAGTCGGATCGGTCTTTAAAAAAAGCCTACATCCTGATTGTAATTTGGCCAACCCACTTCCCCGCGCTAGGGAGCTCAGAAAGGTAAATGCAGATACGCAGCTTATTTTATTTCCGTAACCAAAAAGGCCCATCCAATCACCCCAATCAGTCAGCCAAACCCGCTCCCGTCCTGCCGCCCCTCACCCTCCCACCAACCCGCCCCACCCGCTAAGAACCCGCCCCCCGCCAACAGCCCCCCTAGACCCCCCCGGCCACCACGCCCCGCTCCCCCGGCCCCCCGCCCCGGCCCCGCCCCCCCCGCCCCCAGGACCCGGCCCACGCCCCGCCCGCCCCCGCCGCCCCCGCCCCCTACTTCCCGCCCCTCTCCCGCCCCTCTCACGCCCCTCTCAACGCCCCTCTCCCGGCCCTCTCACGCCCCTCTCCCCGCCCCTCTCCCCTTTCCCTCCCCTCCCCGTCCCCGCCCCGTCCCCGACACGCATTCGTCTTGCCCCCACTCTCTTGCCTCCGACCCTCCCCGCCCCGCCCCGCACCCACCCTCCCTTCAAACCCACGCGCGCAGCCCGAAGCGAGCCAGCGGCGCAGCCAACGCAGCCCCCAGCGACGCCGCGCGCTCGCAATTCGGGCGTCCGCGGACACTTTCGCACTGTTCGCGCGAGGCTGCACGGTGCATTGGCCCGCGTGTTACCGCGGGGCGTGGCGCGGCGAGGCGGGCGGCGGCCAGGCGATGCTCGCACTCCTTTAATATCGTGGCCCCCGCCCGAGCCCCTCCTGTCCCGTTTTGAATAAAAATCCATATTCAACAGGCGCCACACCGGGGGACGCGGAGGACGCGCCGGCTCCCGTGTCTTTCGCCTGCCGCCTCCGCCGCCCCCGGCGCCGCCCCCGCGCGTGGCCCTCCCGCTCGCTTCGCTACTGGCTTCGTGTTTGCCGCCGCACGTACACGCACTGACGTTACACCCCGTTCCAGCTTTTAATGCTGCGATGGCTCAGTGGCGTTGCCGTTTTTCTCTGCAGCAGTCCTTAGAGAGAGCTGGAACTCGAGTTCCCACTACGGCCGATTTTTCAACCTTCATGATGCACGAGCTACATGCCTGAATGAGTTAAACATAGTCTAAAGCGAACAATTCTAAAGCCAGCGCTCTTATCGGTGCTTCTCCGTGGTGTCACTGATCCATACCACCAATGCTGGGAGCAGTACCTATCAAACGGCTGTAGACGCCGCATCTTTCCTTTCATCTCCTTGCCCTCTTCTCTCCCCTTACACACACAACACACCATACCCAACTTGATTACTAAGCTAGCACTCTGCCTGATCGTCTAGTCCATGAGCTCGTTCCCGCACTCAAGCAGGTGCTCAGGTGGGAAAATTGCTGTAAGGTGAAAATTCTTAAACTGACCTGCTCACTCATCTCTATATTCGACCCGTGGTGGAACACCCCGCCACCTTCGGATTTACATTGCACGTACACAACGCAACTAATAAAGTGATAGTAGTATTTTTCGAATTGCTCACTGTTTAGTGTTGTTGAGTCCTCCTATTCTGGTTTATCCCCACCAATTGTATTTGCCTACATCCCGCAGTTTTTCTATTTTCATACTGCTCGAATTTCTTCGTACTTTTGGGATCACATCATTACGCATACCTAAACTAACTCACTTATTGTAATACTCGACAGATGTAATAACTTTCCTCCACCCCTCATGCGCCTAATCAAAGTGAAAATTGTCTAGCCATAGCCTTGGCGCATCTTTCGAATATTTCACGACAAAATTAAACCCTCGCATTTTCCTCCATCATTGCCGAACATCCTAAGAAGTCTATGTTCGCTCCCCTCTGATGTTCAATGAGCAACTACCCACGACTACCTCCCTACCTCATTCCACATCTTCATGTTAAACAATGATATAATTATTGAAGAATGTGGAACCTTCGCCATTTCCCTTTCCAGACCACATTTCAGAAGATATACACTAATATCAGGAAAGCCCTTCAATGACATAGACGCATAATTCTCTTTCTTCTCGATCCATCCAACCCCAGAAAATCATACGCCAACAAAGATAAAATATATCCCCAACATAATATCATTTACACAGAAATCAGCACAAATAATTGTCGAAAATTGACAACTGTATCTTAAAAATAAAGCCCTCGGTCAGTACATCAAGTTAATAAAATTATAATATTTTCCTCAAGCACCAAACTGCAGTGCCATCATCAACAACCCTGCGCACAGCACGGTTCCCACCCGCACCGTCTCGCACTGTCCTGCCCCACGTTCCGCCCGTCCCACCCGTTTCCCCCCGTCCCACCCGTCCCCCGTTCCGCCCCTTCCGCCCCGGCCCGCCCCGTTCCCCCCCTCCCGCCCCTTTTCGCGCCTCCCGCCCCTCCCCCCCGTTCCCAACCCTCCCGCCCCGTCCCCCCACCCATACCGCCCCGTCCCGCCCCGTCCCACCCCGTCCCGCCCCCCCCGTCCCAACCCGTCCCGTCCTGTTACCCGCCGCCCCCCTTCCACCCCGTTCTGCCCCGTTCCGCCCCGACCCGCCCAGTCCAGTCCCGTCCAGTCCCGTACCGCTCCACTCCGCCCCCCTCCCTAACCTTCCCGTCTCGCTCCGTCCCACCCTCCGCTTGTGACGTGGCCCTGCTCCGATGGCGATGTCGCGTGCGGGCCGCGGGATGCGCCGCCTGCTTTGTGCGCGACGTGTTCCCCTTGTCTCGCTGACGTATCTGCGCCGCCACGAGCACTTCCCACCAGCGCGGAATGGCGCGCGCCTGTCGCCCCCTTCCTCTCCGGCCCTGCCGGCCTAAGTACATTGCAGGACTTACACACAAGGAATTTGTGTGAAGGAAGGGACGTATATCGTCCGTAAAATTGCCCTTGGCTAAAATGCCTTTCCAACGGACTATACAAGCACCAACTTAAGAAACGATTATTGAAGAAAAACAAATTTATTGTTTTTTCACTCCATTAATAGTTTCTGCTGTTTCTACTGTTTCTACTGCGCGTTTCTACTGTTACACGACGTCATTTCCTTTACAAATATATTGTCTCATTTTTCCGTAAACTGAATATAGATTACAAATTTAATTTCGACAATTACATGAAATCAATTATGTAAATAAATCATCCATTTCTTAGCCTCTTTTAAAAATTCTTAAACAAAACGTAATCATCAGCATCTTTAACATTTTTTAATATTCTTCAACGAACTGTCAGCTTTATGTATCATATTGTTAAATCCAAGCATCTAGTCGCCTCTTTCATGTTAAAAGAATCTCAATATTTCCTGTCACTTCCATCAGGACTCACTTTTACTCAATTTTACAGTTTTTTTTATTTCTCCTTTTCTCTTCAGCTGCTCTCCATCAAGGAAGTCGTTTTCCGTCCTCATTCTCTCCATCATATTATCCTCGCCCAATGTATCGCTTTCGTGCGTTGGCTGCATCCCCTTGCGCATTCTGCTTCTCCCTTAATGCGCCCCGGGCGCTGGGTCCCCGCCATCTAACGCCGCACACGTCTGCTCTAGCGTATCACTGCACGACCTCCACTCAGGCCCTGACACCCTCTCGCCCACGTACGCCACCGCCGCCGCCAGCGCCAGCTCCACTTCGCTGCTTCCTTCGACGTCATCGACGCCGCCAGCGGTTCCGCCCACGCTGCTTCCGCCACTGCCGCCACTCCGCCAACGCCCCACAGCCCTTGCCTCTGCCAGGGAATCGCCCGACTGCATCCCGAGGTCCGTTTCCCTTCACACTCCAGCTTCCCTGCTAATCCCCTTTCACCTTTCGTTTCCTGGGAAGGCATAGGGAGACTGGGGAATCGGCCGACTGCATCCCACGATCAGTTTCCCTTCACACTACCTTCCCTGCTAATCCCCTTTCACCTTTCGTTACCAGAGTAGGCATAGCGCGACTGGTGAATCGCCCGACTGCATCCCGCGGTCAGTTTCCTCTCACACTACCTTCCCTGCTAATCCCCTTTCAATTTTCGTCACCTGAGAAAGCCCGGATTCCATCCCTTATCGTTATCCGGTGTTCGGAAGGAATAACATTTTTTGTAAGTTTTATTTAAGTTTGTATTCATTAGTAGCGCATACGGAGGTTCTCACACCGAAGAAAATGGAACGCAGATAAGCATGGCAGAATCTTCGGAATGGTTTATGCCGAGTCAGCGAGGTAACACGATACACGGGACAGGTGGTTTCCTGTATTATTTTTCACAAACATTTAAGCGGGGGTTTTCAACGTTGCCAGTGCTCTAAAAGAACATCAAATGTTTCTTGAAAACTGAAATAGATCAATTATATTCGATTAATATAATTCTAAGCAGACCTTGGTAAAAGTAGAAATCAATCCCCAAACAATGTAGAATGGAATGGAGTCGGGCTAAGTCTAGGGATTAGGAACGTTGATCGCGAGACGCAGTCGGTTTACGCTCCTCCGCCAACACCCCTCCCTCTGGCACCGCCATCGCCATTACCGCCCCCACCACCTCCGCATCGCCGTCACCCTAGCTTTCGTTATCTCCCCCTTCTCTGTGTCCATTGCCGTCCGCTGTGTCGCCCTTCTTTCCGCCGCGCCACCAGCTCGGGCTCCCGCGTCACCTCTCGCCCTGCGTGCGTCTCCCCTCCTCCTTCTCCTCCTCCTCCGCCACCGCCTGTGCAGCTTCCTGTGCCGCGCCTGGCGCCTCCGCCGTCGCCTCCGCATCCATTTCCGCCGCCGCCGCCGCCGTAGCCTTGGCCTGGCGCCCCCTCGTTCTCCTCGGGGATCAATCTCATTACCCCGCCCCGGCCCCTCCAACCCTTCGCCTCCGCTGCCGCCTCCGCCGCCGCCGCCGCTGCCGCTCCTCCGGCGCAGAGGACGGGCGGACGAGCGAGCGAGCGGGCGCGCGCCTCGCCGAGGCCGTTAGCGATAACAGGTGCGGCAAAACACAGCGGAGGAGACTGCGCGAGTCGGGAGCTCGGGGATTCGGGGGGACGCAACGAGATTTGATGGATGCGCGCGCCGACTTCTTTTCGCAATTTCTGCAGGCGGCGCGCGGCGCGGCGCGGAGCGGGGGGCGGGGCGCGTGGGGATGCAGGCGACGGCGCGGCGTGGTGTGACGCTCGGGGAAGACGGGACACGAAGTTGCTGCGCGCGGCTGGGGACGGACGAGGAGACGGCTGCGGGAGTAGGGCGACACGGGACGAGGGAAGACTGGGGGAGAGACCTGCGAGGTAGGGAGAAACGACGGAGACACGCAAGGAGAGGCCATCAGGTGGCGAAATAGATCGGAAGGAATATGACCGGCATGTGAGCGCCGTGAGTGAAGGGCGTCGTGGTGAGACAGAGCAACACACGACGCGAGTTCGTTACTTGGTACGGATCGATGTGAAAGACGGGAGTGTGCGCAGGACAGGAAGTGGCGTGGGATAATTCGTGATGAGTCTGGGAGGGGTGAGGAAGAAACAACGTGACACGAAAGTCCCGTAGCATTTACAGGCAAAATTGGATGGAAAGAGTATGAGCAGTCTCGATGCAGAAGGGTGACGTGAGCGAGGCGAACCGACGCTAGACGCGAGACCGAGTTGCTGATCCGCGAAGGAGATGGAGAGGGAGAGGGCGGGTGGGAGAAGCTCCGTGAGGACTGAAGCGACTCGGGGCGATGAGGGATAAGGCTGCGAGTGTTTTGCCGAGATGGGAAGAAACAGCGGGGGCGTGTGGGATCAGGAAGGAGCAAGGTGACGCGGAAAAAAGTGCAGTATCGCATGAAGAAATGAGCCGGAAAGAATATGAATAGCGCGGAGGCAGTGGCGCGACTTGCACGAGACAAGACGAAACACGGCGCAACAGAGACGATACTCTGAAGTAGGAGAGGGGGTTCTTCACGGCGAGGAGCCAAATGCACACAGTGCATTTCTACAGAAACTATTTTTTCCCTTGTTGGGCAGGCGCCGTCATTGTATCAAATGGCGTTACTCACTCCGTCGGAATTTAACACGTTTATGATACTGTGAGATTGATTTTCAAATTTTGGATTTTCGTATGTGAAATAAGCGGAAGCTTCACTGTTGCAACGTAAAAAAATAGTATTTAAAAATGATGAATGCACTTATTTTATAACTTAAAAAAAATGAATACAAAATACAATCTTACTAACAACATACAAACACTTTTAAATGATACAAGTAATGTATATAATGTGATCCATTTCCTCGATGAACTCAACCTCCATAAATGCCTGTAAACTACTAGAAACAATTTGTCAAGTTAAATACTAGGTATCTAAAATCATACCATTATCTTAAGATCTTATGAATGTAATAAATTTGTACCATTCTGTAATATTTGTATTTATAATTTTTGTGTTCCATTCTGTAATATTTGTACTTATTGTATGTGTTTTCATACCAATTGTAAATAATTATTTGCTTCAAATATTGTTAATACTTTGTAAAACAAAGGGGTCGCTCATGACCATGCAGTTTATGCGACCAGAATAAATAAAGCAAAAAAAATGAATACAACACATGGTAACACAGAAATAAAATATGTATTAAATAAATGCTTTAAAAAATTATGTAATCAATGAAGATTTTACGGCTTATGCTTCAAACGTGTGTAGACCATCGATGCAATATACTCAGGCAATGAAGTCGAATCCTTATTTTTTTATTACATTTACTACGTAGCAATGTAAAAATAACACGATATCGTCTAATGAGATGAAGTATTTTCAAGAATAAGCTGATATTAGTAGTGATGACATAATATTCCTAGTATTTCCTTTTATTTTGTCCTATCATTTTTTTACATCTACGCTGCCACTACGGTAGTATGTTTCTGCAGCCTTAATCTTCATTTTTTTGTATACATTATTTTCCTTTTCGTATCCCCTCCATTTTCGCTTAGCCATCTCAACTACATACACCATCTGTCACACATTGTTTTACATCCTTCAATGCAGCATTCTACGAATCTTCCATCCTTTCAGCGTCATCACTTTCAGTGTGACGAACTCCAACACCTGCGTACGTCACGCCCGCACCGCCACTCTCCCCCACTCCGCTCCCTCTCCCCCTCCCCCTCCCCCTCCGACCCGCCGCTCTGCCGTGTAGCGCTCGCGCCTGCCGTCATCTCAGAGCCGCCCAACAAGTGTTTACTGCAGCCGCGGCGTTGTTCGAAATTTGCTGGTGCACATTAGCGTTGTTAATGCGTCGTAAACGCGTGCTTTGTGCGGCCCCCGACGGCGGCGTTGGCAGGCAGTACAAGTTGCCCTTTCGACCTAGGCCACCCCGCAGGAACTTCCCCATCGACCTTCCAAGAATACTTGCTCTTCTTTCAGGTTTGATAAATGAATGGGTGAAAACCAGAACGGTAGAAGTGACATTTTATACATTCTGAGAAAACGTTGATTTATTTCAATGTCACTGTAAATTCGAAGTGCTTTGGGTCTTCATTAAAACCACGGCATTTCAATTGTTCATGGAAACAACAAAGTTACATTGGCACTAAAATGTGGCCTAATATAAACACGTTTTTCTCAGAATTTATAAAATCACTTATACCGTTATGAATTTCAACTATTCAAATATGAAATGTATCAAACTTTTTAAACGTAAACCACACAATAGTCATTTTGTAAAGAAAAACGGTAAATGAAGTGAGAATATGTCCTGCACAAAAGTTTTAAATACCCTTCGGTAGTTTCAATAGATATTGATTAGTTCGGCGAAATGTATTACCAATCGAAATTATTAACCATTGTGTGACAGGAGTCATGCACTACAAGTTTATTACAATACATATTGTTTTATACAATATATATTGCGTATTTTGCAAAATGAATTTTCATAATCTTTTTGGATCACTTGCTGTTTTTGCGGCTCCTTTTTTAACATTTTCTTAGACTCGATATTAAAACAATAAGGCTGATCATTCAAGAGCACAACAAATTGACAAGCCTTCAGGAGGTCCAGCGCATCAGTCGAAAGTGAAAAAAATTCAGCGTGAGAGTTTCATCAAGCCAAATAGAAGTATCTCTTTTCCTTCATCAATGAAACGAGTGTTCAAAAATAAGACAGATATTTTCAGTATTCAATTATAATATTAATATCGATGTAATACTCAGTTTTAGTAAAATTCTGAATTCATCTTTCTAATCACATTTGTTTTATCATTAATAATGCGAAAAAAACGATAAAGACATTTAAAATTAGCAAATAAATTTTAATAATATAAGAATGACTTTTTAAAATTATTTTTCAGTTGTAAAACATTTTAATTCATTATATTCCATGAATCGTGATTCGATTATACCATTCCCCCACCTCTGCCTCTTCAAATGCATTCAAGGTCATCAAGGTCTTCTGACCTGGATAACCACATCCCGCGTCGAGCTATTACCAGTCGGCGTACGATATCGACATTTGACAGCTTCAGCAATTCGAATCAGAACCAATCACATGCTCCCACTTACAATTTTCTGACGCAGCTGATGGGCATCTCGTTACAAGCCATTTGCACCACTACCGATTACTGGCAATCCTGTGGTTTGGTCTGATGGGCGAGGTTGCGTGGGAATATGCTCAGAACACATTGCCTTCTCAATCAGTAAAATGGGAAATAGTAAGCAGGTTTCCGTAATGAATACTGAAGTGTCGTGTTACATCTTTCGTTGTATTCCTGATTCAATCTTTTTAAATAATGTTTACAATTAACTCTTATGTTAATTTGGGGAGTGTATGGACTTCGAATGAGGAACTGCATACATGACGTAATGTGCGCAACTACTACGATTCCGAAGAGATTTACTTAGTTACGTTTACGTGGTACTCGATAATTTACTTTGTGGGATTGATTAAATATCTAAATCTAGAACTTAACGTAGCGTCCTAGCGCCTAAAATATTCGTAGGTTTTCGTCCAAAATGAATAATCCCCAATCGATCTGACCCGACATATTGTCTTGCGATTTTGAAAAATGTTTTTTTAAATTGTAGGGGTACTTTACATGAAGGCCCTGAGTCATTTTCAAAATTGTCTCACAAATATATCAACATTTTTTCTTTACATTTCTTGATGTACACTAATAAAAATGGAATAGGTCCGATCATTCCTGTTAATTCACAATATTTAAAAATTTCAAAAATTTGGATTTTTTGGTCTCCCTAAAACTACAATATTAAATATAGCGATTTTTTACGAATAAAATTGGCTTTCCATAAAAAACACTTTAATTGTTTGTGCAAATGTACAATTTAGAGAAAATTTTGAAACGTTCTTGAGGTTTCATGAACAGTTTCTCCCCAAATCAAATTATCCTTTTAAGACACGCATTCGATCAGATCGATCACAAAATGTCAATTTTAGAGAAAGTCGTCTGATTGGATTAGGGGCTAGTGTTGATCATGGACAGACCGTGCACTGTTTCATTATTAGGGTGCGGCAATAAGAGTTTTCTGTCGGAAAATCTCCGATTTCTGACGCTTACAATACGCGAGAAAATAAAATGTTTACCCTTGCACAAAAATGTAAGTTTTATACCAGTCATGGATTAACTTTGTAAGTATATGATGTATTTATGGCAGCTGAAACCTTCTGCAGGGTCATGTTTCTTCTCCTTTTAGTCTTTAATGATTCGTTTAACTTTTGGTTTTTGTTTTGCGAGTCTGATCAGAAGAAACGTTTTGAGAAAATAAGAGCATAGTGATAAGAATGTTGATTTCGTATTTTCGATATATTCATCTAATCCCATAATCCGCCAGTGAGTAATTTAATTCATTTTTAATTTTATAATTGTTTAACTCTGTAATCCAATTCAAATTTCGTCTCTTTACCACCGCCGCATTTTGTAGCAACTTCGTGATTATATAAATCGTCTCTCCGAAATGCTCCTCTTCCAATTCATCCAAAGCAAGCAGAGACAAATTTAATAATTGCATTTTCGTCTGTTTATTCACAAACTTTTGCAAAACTTTCTAGAGAGTGAATATCTGGAGTTTGTTTCGAAAAGTTAGTGTACCTGATGAAATGTAAAGGATGAAGACTGTAGAGGACGTGACTGAATTAGTTATCAATGATGAAAGTTTAATTCCAAAAAGTTGTTGAGAAACCTTAAACATCATCAGTAGACAGATTCGTTGAATTTGATGAAATGGGTTTTCTTCCCTCTTTAACCTGTTTCCGGTTACAGATGCAATTTTCATTCGAAACTTTAAAGAATTTACACGAATGAAATTCATATTCTAGTATATTTTTGTGTGACGTTAATAAGAGATAATGTAGAGTACATCGTAACGCCAATAATTCCCCAAACGTACGTAAAATGGCAGTTGATTTTATTCTTCTTAACGCATTTGACATACAGTCTCTCACTTTAATATTGAGTCACGCTAATAAATCGTAATATTGATCTGAAATAGTTAATTAACAACAAAATATTAAAACGCGAAACATAACTTTATAACACTCCAAGAGGAATATGTTAGAATAGAATATTTAGAGCGCGAAAGAAAATTTGTATGTTAACAATTTACTTAAAATGTCCATAATGCCTGCCACTTTTATGTTATGACACAATAATTTGTTGTTATTTATCTTATCTGTTGCTGAAAGAATTAAGAGGCGCTGCAGCTACATATCACTTGTCATTTTAGTGTTAAAGGGTTCAGGTCACTTCCTCTTGTGCAGTGATGTTATTATTCTAATGGTCAGAATAGGACGAATACTTTATTTGACTAACGATAATTTGTAGTATTATCATGAAAAAAGCAAGGAAAATTTGCAGAATGCTTACAAAATACAGTTTATGGCATTGTAAGGCAATGCGAACGACAGGATAGATTAGAAATCTTGCCGCAAAAGGGTTGTGTCCTGATTCGTACTTGAAAAGAGAAAGATGCTTAAATGAGGAAACTGAAGAAGAATTATCTATTAAGTATGCCGAAAAGTGCTGCTGAACTCTTAGAAGAATGTGAAAAGATAGTGCACATCGAAACTGTGAGTAAAATGCTAACAAACAAAGGGTTTAAAGGGAGAGAGGCAAGGAAAAAGACATTTATAAGCGAAACAAAAGGTTGGGAATTGTGAATTAGTATGCGAACAGAGGGACAGGTTAACGGTCGGATGTTCTTTTTGCTGACGAAATTAAGTTTACCTTGTAGCAATCAGTTGTCAGAAGTAGTCACATGGTCAACGAACACTTGAAAAACCGAAGACTGCAACAGACTGTTAAGTCAGATACAATACCATGGTGCAGGCATGCATATCTTCGTCTAGAGTTGAATAATTGCTTTTTTTTTTGAAGAAACGATGACAAAGAAAGCTTATCTCCGCATTCTCAAGGAATGTTTATATCAAAGTGCGGTTACTCTCAGAATACAGATACCTTTAAAAATATTCAGGACAATGACCCAAAACATAAAGCCTACATAGGGCGAAGATGGCTACTCTACAACATCCCCAAGGTGTTGGAAACTTCTTCACAGTCTCCAAACTTTACATAATCGAGTGACTGTGATGTGAACTGAAAGCTCAGTTACAAAACCAAATTTCCACAAGAGAGGAATTGAAGAGGAGATGGTGGAAGAATGGGTATCTGTACACAGTTCATATATTAAAAAAGTACTGCAAAATGCCGAATTGATTAAAAGAAGTGATTTCACAGAACGTTTACCCAAATAAGTACTAAAATAATAATACCAAGTAACATTTGTTAATTTACGAAGTGTGACCGAGTATTAAAACGATCCTAAAATTCTGGTTAATTTGTTTCTCATGGTTTTGTTACAGTCTTGTTACCATGAGTTTTGTTTCATTTTGCACATAATTTTCTATAATTATAAACGTTTTTTGGGGGCATCAATTGTTACTTTTTTACACTTCCATCATGTGAATTCAATAAGAAATTTCAAGTTGATAGTGTTACTGAATATTAAAGTTGGCGACTGTATTTTAGATTAACGATATTTAGTGAAATTTATGGCGTATGTCATCACAAATTAAGAAGATAGTGAAGACATTAGAAATCTAAATTCTGATTGTTAATACGTAAAATAAGAATCAGTAATACTTGACGTCATAAATCTGATTAATTATGAAGCTATTATACATTCAAGTTGTTTCTATGACTTTTCTGAATACTCGCAAGTACCGTCCGTCTACATGGTTTTTCCCTGATTTATCAGTCCCTGCGAAAAACGTCTTCTGAGCGGACCGTAGGGGGACTACAAGGAGATCGGAGCTGAGTGAGGCGGGGGGGGGTGAGGTGAGGGGAAGGGTGTGTGTGAAGAGGGCGTGGCAGTGACGTGCCGGTGGAGAAGTGAGCTCTTCTTTCAGGTCTCAAGGGCGGGGCGGGCAAACAGAGAGCAGAGACCCCCCGAGTCCTTACCATCGGCGGCCAACTTCTCCCTGCCTCGAGGTTCCCACGCTGCGTCTGCTGCTGAGACGTGCTTGGTAGGTCCCTGCGCCCCACGACCGCCATCCCGTGGATTAACCTGCGTCGTTAACTCTCTTAGAACCTCTGATTTACCGTCTCGTAATATTTCTGTTTATGAAATATTCAATAGACGTCACCCATTGATGGGTTGATGAGTAATTTTCCAAGAAAATTTATCTTGTACATGAAGTATTGAAATAAATTATTTTTTGTATACCAGCATTATACCTTTTCTGTGGCAAGAAATCGTTGGTAAGCATGCATTTTACGGCACAAATGATGACGTATTAGCATTTTACTGCCCGAATGATTGCGTCATTACACATCCACCCAATCGCAGCCAGAGAATTGTGGGGAGGTAGCGGTAAATGGAACAAACGAACACATTTTCTCACACAAATGTCAATTACCTAACACGTTACAAAATTTCGTTTGCAAAAAGGTTTTTCGCAAATTTAAGTTTTATTCTCTTATAAATGTATAATGCTGTTACACAAAACAAATAGCGTATGCAACTCGTTTATAATGTTGCTTTATTGCTTTCATACAAATTTGAAAACTCGCTCGTTTTCAAAACATGTACCCATGCAATAAAGATTACATTATTAACTAATTCTATAAACTACTATTTCAATGTCATCTTTACTTCACAAAGTACCACGAAGTGCAACATCATTCGATCTGCTGTGTGAAAGTCACTATTAGAATATTAGTCGATACTCCCAGTTTAATACTGTTCTTCTGGGTACTGTTAATCCTGGACTTAAACGTAGCAGATCTAATGGGGAACAAGTCATCGAAAATTGCTTAGCGAAATAAACATGAAATTGTCAAAGATAATTCCATTTACTGTTGCTTCACTTCAAATAATATACATCCATTCACCATTTTTGAAGGATATTGTGTGTTTGTATCAGAAAAATTCCCAACAGTAACACAAAATCCGTCATAGAAAGTATACCTTAATTCATAAACTACCGGTGAATGAGATATATTAAATGTCGTATAATATAATTCGAAATGCCATCGACTTACATATTCTGTAGGCCAATACCTACATCACATGGGTTCTCGTTATACTATACCCGTCTGATGGTACTGAATGTTACTTTTAGGTTGAACAAAACATTAGAGATTGGGCATATCTAATAATTTCCTAATCAAGTTCGTTTTTCTCCGAAAATCACGTAATGAACTGATATTCTTTTTGAAATGTATATGTGTGTTCTTCGTTGAGTTTGTTGTAGACATTTTTTATAAACGTGTTTTTTAATACACAAAATCTTGCATTCAAAAACGAATCTTCAGAATATTAGTAAAAAATTGGTTTCCGAAATTAAACAACGAATAAATCGATTAGTCGTATCTGAACCTTAGAGACGTTACACTAACGTTGCACGATATGAAATGAAGCGATGTCGTATGGAAGTAGAGAAGAACCATTTTTAGAGACTGTTAGAGATGGAATGATATTAAGAAATGGTTCAATAAGAGGAAAAAAGAATAAGAAAGTGAAAATATTGCCCAAGTCGGTAAGAAGACAAGTAGTAACAAGAGCAACTACGCGAGCGAAGGACTCTATGCAACGGACCATGATGAAGAGAGAGGAGACGAGATTAGATAAAACAGACGAGATGAGAGAGCCAAGAAAATTGAGCTGCCAAGATGCAGTTGGGACGAGAAGATACGAAGCCAGCCGGTAACTAGTGAAAGGAAGGCAAGGAGACGTGTCGGGGAGAGGCGTGACGAGACGAAACGAAACTGGGAGGGGGTATAATGGCTGGTTCTTAGTACTAGCAATGACGGGGATGCGGGGAGTGCCGTGAAAAAAGAGGTGGAGCGTGGCGTGGCGTGACGTGACGTGGCGTGGCGTGGCGTGACGTGACGTGGCGTGGCGTGGCGTGACGTGACGTGGCGTGGCGTGGTGAGAGCTGTGGTGGGGCGCGGCGCTGCGTGACGTGACGTGATGTGACATGGCGTGTTGAGGCGTGGCGGGGCGTGACGGGGCTG
>BOPP01000075.1:4246015-4262940 GCA_017312745.1 Gryllus bimaculatus
CCCCCCCCGCCACCATCGCCCTCGCCCTTACCGACACCCGCCTGCGTCACCCGGCACAAAAGTGGGAGCAATTGAATCGCGTCCGGCCGCGGGAGTCCGCTTTCGCCTTCGGTGCGCGTTTCATTCGTTTGCGCTCGACAGCTCTGGAGCGAATGGAGGCCGAGGTAAAATGATGGAGAGGAGAGGGCAAATGTTAGGGAATTTCGAGGTAAAGTAAATTGAAAAAGATGTTTCCAAAATGCACCAAATTACCGTACTTAAAACTATCTTAATTGCTTTTTTAATTCTTTAAAATAATACTTAGAAGTATAATATATTATTTACGTTCCACGAATTATGTATCTTTCATTTTCTGCATTTTGATAACTTAAACATGATTTTGTTCTCTTAATCAGATATTTTTTTTAAATGAACTATTTTGGAAAGCGTCTTATGGAAGATTTCAAGAAGATATCACGGAAATGAGAAAATCAAGAAATCACACTTGATTTCTTATCATTTGCCCGTAAACTGCCTATTCTTTTACCAATATATATTTTTTTTCAAATACGCACTTCGAGCAATGCCATTTCAACGAGTCAGTCGTCCACCGATTGTAAATATGTTTACGTCCATACTAGAAGACTTACTCTTATTTAGTACACCAGCAAAGTACCCGGCGTTGCCTGGACTTTCTTCATATACAATCCTGATGAAAGATGAAAAATATCAATTTTATATAAACCACGGTTTTAATGTATGTTTTTTAATATGTAAATACTATAATTTTCATGTTATTTTACAGTATATTGCTATTAATTTTTTATCCTACAATGTTATTGACCTGTAGTATATCTATTAGGTATCAGTTCTGGCGGCACTACTACTGACCTCTGGCGGAATATATAGATACCAATTTATTAGATACCAGTTCTATCACACCGCTATGGACCTCTGACATAACATATTTTGAACCAATCTGCCCTTAGCGTCAGGCGGAATATAATGGTGGTGATGAGTACCAATATATTATTTAAATTATTTATTTTCCGCATTTTGTTGCATTATTCTTTACCAAACTTTGAACACTGCGGCAATCATGAAGAAGGCCATGTAAAAGTTTATACACACAAAGTAATATATTATTTTTTGACGAGTCGATGTCGGTCACATGTCGTTGAATTCTCTTTTATTAGTAGAGATTATTCTTCTTCAAATCACAAAATATATCATTCTGTTTGTTTTAATACTTCGGTTTGGAAACTCAATTTCCATCCCAGTTTTTACGATACTTGTCTACAGACGGTATATAAAATTTATCATTATCTTACATAATTCCAATTAATGCGTAGTCTGATTAAATACACGGGCACACACACAAAAAAGTTGTCAAACTCAAAGACGTGACACAAGTTTCTCTATGTATGTCAAAGCGCTGAATCAGAATCTGAAGGCAGAATTGCGCCAACCGATTTTATGAGATAACGGACACAATAAAAAAGTTGTCAGATCCAAAGACTTTACACATGTTTCTCTATGTATATCGACGCGCTGAATCCGAATCCGAAGCCAGAATTGCGCCACCACACTTTAGTTTTTTTCTAATCGTCAAAAACCACTATGAAATTATATTTTTTTGTTTTCGGGGGTTGTTGTCAGATCCAAATATGACACATATTTTTTTCTATGTGTGTCGACACTATATATCCGAATATAAAGCAGGAATTGGGCCATAACCCTCCATTTTTTTCGCGATTAAAAAAACTGGAAGGCGGTGGCGCAGTTCTGGCTTCAGATTCGAATTCAGCGCGTCGACATACATAGAAAACCATGTGTCGTTTGGGGTCAGACAATTTTTTTTTTATTTTGTGTCTGTGATGTCACGAAATCAGTTCCTGTTTTAATGTATTTGTACTCGATGTACACGTATCCTAATTATGTATTACATTCCCAGTGCGTAATTTTGAAAGGCAATTCTGTGCGGCGTGTTGCAGGGTACGGCAGCGTGGCGCCCAAGACGTTGTGGGGCAAGGTGATCACCATCGTGTACGCCCTCGTCGGCATCCCGCTCATGCTGGTCTACCTGTCCACCGTGGGCGACGTGCTGGCGCGCAACTTCCGCCGCCTGTACGCGCGCCTGTGCGGGGCGGGCGCCGCGGGGGGCGGGGCCGGCGGTGGCGCGGGGGGCGGCGCGTGCAGCGGCCGCGGGGGCAAGGCGGCTGCCGCCGCCGCCGCCGCCTCCGCTAAGTCGAAGCTCTCCGCCTCCGCGGAGCGGTACCTCAGCACGGGCTACACGCCGGCCGCCGCCGCCAAGGGACACAACAACATCCTCGCCGCCGACGGCTCCGCTGTCAAGGTACGTGCCACGGGAAACAGGAACGTCATACGCAGGGAGAGGAATATTATGCTCTAAAAATCAGAAAATATGCTCTTAAAATATGCATTCATGACATAAAAATTCTCAAATAACGTCATGTTAATTAGCAAACCTCGTAACTCCATATTCCCTCTTTTTTCTGATTGCTTCATGATAAAATATAATTATGAAAGAAGAGTAATAAATGAAAGTAAGTCGAGAATCTTAAATACTTAATTTCCACAGTATTTATAAGTTCAATAAGAAAGGAAACGAAAGTTATGCTTCCCGGCTATGTTTATGATTTTCATCGTGATGCTGTCCAATCTGGAGTTATGAGGTATGTTAATATTATTGGTATATAATTTCATTTCTTGCATTAACCTTTCTTGATAAAATTCAGTAGAAGCGTACTGGGTATGAAAAGATATATTTTTATGCAAACAGAATATAATCTACATTACTTCGTGGGAGAAATACTTTAAGTAAATATTCACCTCAGTGAAGTACTTTATCTTGTATTCTTCTGCCTGATTTGAAAAAAAATCTATCTTGAAATCTCCTACATTTGCACAAGTATTTTATCATTTAAACAAAAAAGAGCAAACTGTGACAAGTTCTTCGTAATCGATAAAAGCTCACAAATAAATAGATAGTATGAAAAGTTGAAATGGTTTAGTGTCTATTGTAAGGAAATATGCGAAATATGTCCCTATAATTACGAGATAATATGTACCAACAGGAAAAATTGGCCAAATATGCATAAATATGCACTAACATATTAATCGACATAGCATCCAATTCTAACCAAATGTCAAGAAATTTCACTATGCTCTGAAGCAACGGACACAAATATGCAAAATCATAAAAATCCCCTCCTTAGTCAAGTGCTTTGGAAATTTTCTAAAATTCTCCGCGAAGCGAAGCGAAGAGGAGATTTATCTACGAATTTCCAAAGCACGAATTGTTATTAATAAGACTATTCCATGAAAAAAATTACGTCCAACAGAGTTCCAAAATATTGATAATAACTGAACGGTACGTTGAAATCAAAGAGATTGTTACAGTACATACGCAATTTCTTGCATGTCTACACAGCTATCGACGCATATCGCCTCTGAAGATGAGTCGCAGCTTATTATTGGCCAGTAGGGAGAAGCTGGAAGAAAAATCGGGTATAATACATGTTTTTGAGACACACCGCCATGGTTGGGCATTTTATGTGTATAGTTAAACACTATTGGTATTTATTTCACGCTTGGAATAGCAACTCTGCAGTGACGTCATCCGAATGTCTCTGATTGGATAATGGAATCCCCTCTTTCTGAATTTGTCACCCTCTCAGCAAGGCTTGGGAAAGCTACCACGCTGTAGGAAAGAAGTGAACATCAATAATTCACAACGCTCCAATGTAACTGTGACGAAACAATACTTCGTGCAGCTTTTATTTTCGTTGATCATTTATCTAAATATTTAAGTGTTTCTCTTAAATGTTTCGGATGTCATTCTAATCAGGAATAGCCGTAAATTAAACTGCGTATCTGCTTGTCCTATTTGTATCCCGAGAGTAAATATTTACATTTTACTACCTGAATCTAATTCCAGTAAACGGTAATGCAGACAAGATTGAAAATCAGAAATCACGAACTAGAATTTGGAAATAAATAACTACCTTCATCGACATTCTTACTCGGCATTAAAAACACAATTCCTTTTAACTGCACTCAAAAAGGTGCATCAGGTGATATTTTCATGATTTTACAGTGGAACTGCACCAAATTACATCATATAAGAATTGCATCTGAAAAGAGAACACTGCAAAGTTAAACGGTTCTAAACATTTTCTACAGTTAAACATCAAAAAATAAACTGGTTTTATAAAGATAAAAGCAGGTTCGAGAATTGTATAATTTTTAAGATCATACACCTTTTAGGACTCTCGTTTTGAAGTCATAAAGTAATTGAGTGCAGTAATCTTGTCAAGCACGTGTCAAGACAAGCGCCTGTCTGCTTACGCCAGTGGTCAGTATTCTCTTGTCTCTCCGCATAATCATCCTAAATCAGTAGAACCAACAGTGATAAAGTGATTCCGAATATATGTTCTCTGGAATATGACTTCATATAAAGCCACAAAGTTGTAAAGAAAATTCCATATAAAGGCAAATAAATCGTCTTTCAAAATTGATAATACATACTTGATTTTGTTCGTGAAAGTTTTCTTCTCTTCCTTCTTAACTTCTCGTATCGTGTATCATTGTAACACACTGCATTTCTTCCGACCTTTCCCACAAATATCTTTATGATGTCGATATTTTGAAAATTAGATATTTGTTGAAAAGTCTTGCCTGAAATGTATCACCATCGGTGAGAAGGTAATTTAATACTAATTACGTGATGTACTTACTCAAATAGCTTAAGATGGCTTGTAGGATAAAGTAAATGAAATTGCTTTGAGTCTGTTAATTAGCGCCGTCTTATGAAGGTCTTCATGTTTTACTCTTAAGAAATTCCTCTTTGCTTCTCATTTTATCTGAAATCTGAATCGCTTCACTTTAATTAAATCTATTCCTTTAATGTACGCGAAACAGGATGCACTAACAATAAGTTTTAAATTCAAGTGCAGAATAGTGAATTCCATAAAGTTACCAACCGCCCCTGGGCGGATCATCTCCTCGGCTCGAAGAGACACAGCATTGAAAGACAAGTTGACGCACATCGTGTTGATCGGTGACGCATTAAAAAACGGGAGAACATAAATTCGGCAATAACCTACACGTCGGTTGATTTGATTTGATTTGATTCCTATTGATTCCGGTCATGTGAGTAGCTAAAATTATTATTTCCGTAAGAGTAATACATCTTTTCTTCGGGATGTGGCGATAAACTGTCCCTGCTTGATGGCGAGATCCGTCGCCGATCTGCCGTCGACTAGAGGAGATTTCCCCAAACAGATATTTCCTACGAGCGGGGCACCGCCCTAGCAGGGACAAGCTCTAAGCTCCCGACCGGTCTCTCGGCATGTGTGATAGTGTAGTGCATGTAAGTGTGTGTGTGTGTGTAAGGGCTAGGATAGGACAAGGAATGGGAGGGAAAGATCGCGCACGATCCGTGGCCCGCTTCGTAGGGTACTGCTCTAGCATTCGCGTGGTATTGATCGGAGAAACCACCGACAACAACTACTCAGAACAGCCGGTCTCTAGAATTCTCCAGGCCGCCCAGCGGCTGAATTCGACTCGGCTTCCTAGTGTCGAAAGTCCGCCCCGCCGGGACTCGAACCTAAGTACCTCCCGTTCAGGGACTCTGCTGCGACCACAGTTGTTGCTCTTAGGTTGTTGCCCTAAAGGCGCTTGCGAGCACAGTTGTTGCCCTAAGGGCGGCTTCCCACGCCGCGGCAGAAGACCCTCCGGCGACGACGAACAAAGGGACCGAAGCAGGTACCTGCTGCAAGCGGCCTAAGGCCGCTACCTTAGTCGGGTAGATACCTCAGTCGGTCGCCGCCGGAGAGACGCAGCTGTCGAAGGTCCGTGTTGTGCCGAAGGCGCGTCTGCTTCGGCCGTCGTGCTGGCTGATGGCCTCTGCAACTTTAGAGTTTTATCGCCACGCAGGTAGCGACGTTATGCACTAACAGTCACGTGACTGACCTTGAAGTCATAGCGTCTTAAAGCCTTAGGTACAGCCTTATACCTTTACAAATAGAGCACGTCTTTGGGAGTCTACGGTCACCTTACAAATGCCAAAATGGCCGCCTAAAACGGAAAAAGTTTCATTTTTCCAACTCTGATAAACCGATTCTCGTATGTGAGGCAGTTACAATTATACAACCTACAAACTCCACAACGCTGGCAAGAATTAACGGGAATGTTGGAAAGGTGGCAGTTAAGAAATTCGCGAAAAAGGAGTTTAAATCATGTCTTCGGGTTAGGTTATGTCTTATGCTAACAACGAACGCTGTTTTTTATTCTCTACATTCTCAAAAAAAATAAAAAATAATAAAATAAAATTCAAACTTCCAAACTGCATACTCATCGGTGAAATCTAAAACTCTTTGCACAATGTAGATTTATTATACTCTTGACTCGTAACGTGGTTTACATGTCTCACCACCAGTGTACACTCTTTGATATATTATGCAACTTCTTTGTTCAATGCTTGAAATGCTTATTTTTATATAGTGCAAAACGCAATGACGTCACTTCTAAAACTTTTCTAAATGTTTTTCTTTACGACGGTATAAACTCGTTAGTTACGTGATCAATTGAGTTTAAGGATGTCTCCTTACGCATGGCGCTAAAACTCCCTAATGTCTTTTCACACGTTCCGAAACGCCAGCGTCCCGACAATGGACAGAATAAAATGACTAGCTGTTCGCACTCGGATTCAGTTTCTACAGAGCAGCCAAAACCGGAAAATATCAGTTAGCTTTAAACCACTACATCTATAATTACTTTTTAGCTTAAAGAAATTGGTTATGATCGCTTTAGATTTGAATGAAGAAGGTGAAGATCAAAACTACCATAATTGAAAATAAATTATCAAGATGTTTTCCATGAAAAAGTATATAGCGCATGTGAAGTCGTAGACTTCCGCGCGTAGATTCTTGCGAGTTATCTTGGCTCTCCGAGTGACTTCACGCCAAAGGGCTGGACGACAAGATGGTTGAAACAAAGGGATGACAACCTCCGACGCGACGTTACCCGGACAGCCAAAAGCACTCAATGTACCGCATCTTGTTCCGAAAATTAACTGCAATTGAGAAACGCCACCCTCACAGGCATAAAAAATTTAAAAAAAAGTTGTCAGACCCTTGATACACGTTTCTCTATGAATTTCGACGCACTGAATCCGAATCTGAATCCAGAATTGAGCTACCACCCTCCAGTTCCTTTTTGAAATCAAACACATGTGAATACTAGGTTTTGGTGACTTGTATAATTATTCTCTACAGAAGTCAAAGGTTTTCAGACCCAATACTTGACACATGTATGTATATCTACGCGCTCTATGTATATCCACGTGCTGAATCCAAATCTAAAGCAGAATTGCAGCACCACCTTCCAGTTTATCGCGAAGAAAAAAACTGGAGGGTGATGGCGCAATTCTGACTTCAGCGCGTCGACATACTTAGAGAAATATGTGTCGAGTCTTTGGGTCTGACAGCATTTGTGCCTGCGTAATCACTGAATGGGCAGGTGGGCGGTGGGCGTGGCGTGCAAGTACGGTGTGTTGTTGCGTTGCAGGTGCACCACTACCACTCGCACGGGGGCGACGGCGCGGCGGAGGACCTGAGCAAGCTGGGGCGCAGCGCGTCCATGGCGGTGCTGGACTGCGGGGGCGGCGACGGCGGCGTGGGCGCGTCGTCCACCTCGTCGCTGGACCCGTCGGCCAAGTTCCGCCGCCACGACGCCTCCACGCCCGGCTGCGGCGGCGCCGGCGGCGACCCCGTGCGCATCCCCATCTGGCTGTGCCTGCTCATCGTCGTGCTGTACATCTGCGGCGGCGCGCTGCTCTTCCACCGGCTGGAGAACTGGACGTTCCTGGAGGGCTCCTACTTCTGCTTCACCAGCCTCGGCACCATCGGCTTCGGAGACCTCATCCCCGGGCTGGCGCACAACGCCGCGCTGCCCGCGCCCGCCGCCGCCGTCGCCGAGCACCTCTCCGTCTTCGCCTCGTCCGCCTACATCCTGCTGGGCATGGCGCTCATCGCCATGTGCTTCAACCTGGTGCAGGACGAGGTGGTGGTGGTGCGTACTGCGACAGACCGTCATCAGCATGTGTGAAATGTAAATCCGTGTTCGCAGCCGCGTTTGTTTGGTTTGTATTGGAGATTACGCCTTCTTTGCTTCTTTTGCCGCTTCACCTTTTCACTTGTTTGCGGGTGCCTTTTTTTTCATCAGTCGATTTTTTTATTTATTTATTTTTTGTTTTCCTTATTTGTTTTTTTCTGCATTTGCTTTTATAAACGCCTTTTACGTTCGATTGCTTTCAATGTAAAATATTTTAAGCAGAAATATTTTTTTCGCTAACGGATTTGATCATTTACACTAAGGAACAAAAATAACTTTCATACCTCCAGAATGAAAGAAGGAAAGGAAACGATCACGATGATTTCGAAAATCATTATAAAAAGCCTTTATCACGCGAAGTTCAAAAAATATGAGCATACTTAGTATTTGAAATAAACAAAATCCTATACTGATATCCGCATTGTCACCCTGGTTATATTACTACAAAATTTCACGAACAAGATTCATATGAAGTAAGAACAAGTTAAAAATGCAATATGTATATTCGTGCAATAATGCGTTGACATCAAAATGGTTTGTGGGTACATTGGTAGAGCGAATGATTTGCGTTTTCCATACAAACACAACCTAAGGTTCGTTGAACAGGTGATACAACACTTGTGAGCAAACCACAGCCTGTCCCTATCACAAACACGACAGTCACAGTAAAAAGAATACGCGAGTTAAGTAATTTCATATATTTTGTTTCCTTTAAAGTTTGGGCGTGATCTTCCTCAAACGTAACAGAAATTATCATGTTGATTCGCACATTTTTGATGTGAAAAGACGATTTGCATTTTTTGAACCGATTCAATTCTACAGATTATGTGGCGACAGATTATTCACTTTATTAAATCCATAAAACTGTAATGTATTAATGTATTGGACACACGCAAACTAGGCAAGAACTTCTCGTGCAGTGCGGGTGGGGTTCCGCATGACACCAACTCACTCAGAATCTGACACCCCAAAAGATGGATACTTGTATATTTGTGTTAAGGTAAGGATCTAAAATAATTCCTTTCGATGACGCGCAATACAGAATACGAGACTGCTCGTGACTTGTTTTTACAACATCAACCAAGTCCTACGAAGCCCACCAAGACCTACTCTAGTCGAGCGCGATTACCACACGCGTGAATCAAGACGGCAGTCTTCGAATACAGAAGGTAAAAAACAAAACGCGAAATTCTAATTTTGTTGATAACGCCTGAAAGTGGCTTTGATGAACTGAATAAATATTTTATTTTTAAATAGATTGTATACGTATTGATATCTTGATATCTTACAAATGCAATCTAAATGTATTTGCATTAATAGCAAAATAGGTAAAATAAACGGTATATTTAAAACCTGTGACCTGATATGAGAAGTATGTTGCGTACCCTACCTTCCTGGAGGTAAAAATTTTGTTCCCTAGTGTTATTATTTTTATCTTTCTTTTTCGTTTTCTTCACTTTTAACCACAATTAACTTTTAAGTCCTTTTCTCCAGTTACTTCTGTCAGCTTTTGTTGCACGTCCGATGGGTTTATTTATTTTACTTGGACATCTAAATCTATCTTTTTGCTTTTTTGCACGCTTATATTTAACTCCAACTTCTCATTTTTTCTTCGGGCCGAGTTTAATTTGTTTTGTAACTTCTTTTTCATGCGGGGGAACGTTTTTCTTTGTGCTTTGCATCTTATTTCTTGTTGGAACATTTTTCGGGGCTTCGCATGTTTCTTCCTGGAAGGCTTGTTCTTTTATTCTTGCGAGTTTTCCGTATTTCATTTGATTTTGCTTCGCGCCGCTCTTCCTATGAGTCGGATTTCTTCGTTTTGATCGGCTATACTTGTTTTTCTTTTTGCCTTTTCTCTTTTGGAAAGGGTTGCTTCATCTACTTTCCACCTTTCTAGTTTGTTTGCCGCTAATTTTTGTTAATATTGTTTTCCCCTTCTATCATAATCCCCCAGTACCCTTCTCTGAGGAAAACTCCTTGATGGCAATCTGCATTGTGAAAACAATAATTTTGTTTGCAAGAGAGATCTAACAAAATTTCTCCAAAAATTCAAAGCTTTTCTCTACATTCCGATGCGATAATTTGATTTTTGTGTTAATATATAAATGTTAAGCAAACAAAATTAATTTAAAACTAATTTGACTTTCATTTACTGCAAAATAACACGTACAGTTCATTTCTTAAGTTTTATGCATGAATTATGTAGCGTTGAACATTATAAATTATGAAATAGAAAAATTAAATATCGTTTCGAAAATTATTCTTACGTGATAATTTTATTACAAGTAAGAAGGTTTGTATATAAAACATATGCAACATAAACATTGAAAAGAATGTAATATATTTTTGTAATCAGTTAGATGAAATGTGTATCTCTCACATTATGAAGACTTATTAATCCCTGCATAACCCCACAATTTTACAGATAGATTTTTTACGTCCGTAAGATATTAATTCCTGCCAAAATTTCCGCTCTTAAATCTGTTTATGGTGAATACATACTTCCTAAAACAACTAATATTACTATGAAGATAGTAACAAAAATACTCGTTCAAATAAAGCTCTATGAATATATTTCTATAAATTTGTCGTTTTTCAATGAACAGTATTTCAATTGTATCAAATTGGTATTATTTTGTTTACATTTAATTTATGTAGGAACTAACCTATTTTATAAACTTTCTTATTTCGTGTTTCCAGTATAATGATTCTTCCAGACGTGCCAAAAAGCTTTACTCAAATAAAATACACACACCAAAATTCGACGTGAAAAATAATGTCATTGTTTTGGTGTCAACAAACATCAGAATAAATTCTTGTTCGTTTGCAAAATAATCGAATAACTTCTGTACGCGTTTTCGCTCAACATAAAATAGAATATAGTAATTCGCTGCAAATACTTGAGCAAGTAGCCTGTTTGATCCTATTCCTGATGTCAGTGGAAACCTGGCAGGAATTAACGCATCCTTTTTCCCGTCCCCAGGGGCGTTTCTAAGGATGCGGCGCCGGGCGCCGGACGGGTCGGTCGGAAGGTCCCATGGCAAGACACGTGCGAAATCTCGGAAAGGCCCGAATATTTCGTACCTCCCAGAGGTATTGCATGTTAATTAATTTTTCGCTTATTTGGTTTCGAAATTACTGCAGGTATTGCAATGAGTTCAGTTCTTAAGAACACTTTTTGTTTCTCTTGGTTTGTAGGAATTACAGAAATGTTCTGATGTATTATTGAGAACAAAACATTTGAAAAGTAGTAATGTGAGCACATATCCATCGTTCACTTATATTTAAGTTCAATAAATAATAATGAACTCTTCATTTTCTCCAAAGAGTTTTCTCAAATGCATAAGTCAAGTTATTATGTTAGCAGCATCTATAATTTCATAACACATTCATATTTCATCAAAACTTAAATCCCGGAATGTTCTGAAAATCTTGGAAACAACCCGCTCTTCCTTATCATCCTTCGCATGTTTATTTTTCTGTTGTATCCATCAATCTGTGGCTTTCAGCTAAAAGTGTTACAAAAATAAACCCTTGGTATCTATAATACAGTTCACTTATGACCTCTGCAATTGAGTAAAATTCCTAGTTATTAATGTACCTCAATTAAAGAAAATCTTGTTCATGGAAAAGTATTAAATATGATGTTACCTGAATGTCTATTCTCTAAATTTTCTAAAAAACATAAATATATTTTTCTCGCATATTTCAGGGACTACAGAATGAAATTATTTTGAGTCTTAAATAAAGTTTTTTAATCTAGACATTCGCGAAAAGTGCAATATAAGCATGTGATTTAAATCATACACCCAAATTAAATGGGTTTTTGGTTCAGAAAATTCTTTGTAATCACGAGGAAGAAATGAAGATTCGACCGAATTACTATTTTTCTTCTTCTACTTCTTCTTCTTCTTCTTCTTCGACGGTTTCTACCCCTTAGAGTTTGCCGTTTTCGATTTCCATAATTCTCTAATTTCCATAATAATAACTAAATTAATCCATTTTTCTTGCACTTTCAGTCTTTTCATTGCTGGCAAAATTTTACATCTTGGAACACTGTCATAGGCCTTTTCCAGATCAATAAATGTCATATATGTATTTATATTGTGCATTCCATTTTTTCTATTTTTCTTCACTATCTTTATCTATCCTTGACAACGTTCTTATATATTATTTTTCACGAAGTCTAATCACCTCGAGATACTTTTAACTGATCTGGTTACAGGTTAATGTAAAATAAATATTTTGTGATAATACTTGTGAGTTATGTACATGAACACCCATTAGTTTTCAGGCTGGATCAGTTTTTCTAGTGCTGTTGGAACAAATGAAAAACTCGTAAAGTTATGCGTAACGAACGAAAAATAGTTCTCATGTGTGGCTTTTCCCTCTTCTACCGATGATCTAAAACCATAAATGTTACTCTTCAGTGCACAGCTTGCTTACTTTTCGTTTGCTTCTTTTCATTTTTCATCGTCTTCTTTCTCATCCTCAAGAAAAGTTGCTCAGTCTCCTACATCATCTCCATTACCTCATTTTAAAGTTTCAACCTCTGTGCCTCTTACATGATTCAAATAAAATTATGAATGTCACGACAGACATTACACATAATGATAAATCACGTTGCTGAATATTGAAGAAAAGTTGAGGGTCTGATGATGGCAAAAAGAATCCATAAATGTGTGGGTCGCAATTTTGTATTCAAATATATGTATTTCCTTGAAAACTCTCATATTTATTCATAAATATTAGAAATGTAACTAACTATTAATT
This sequence comes from Gryllus bimaculatus, assembly GCA_017312745.1. Lineage (NCBI taxonomy): Eukaryota > Metazoa > Arthropoda > Insecta > Orthoptera > Gryllidae > Gryllus > Gryllus bimaculatus. The sequence continues at coordinate 4,258,907 of BOPP01000075.1, forward strand.
TTATTTCATGTACCTTATTTCGAAGAGCAGTTTTGTTAAAGCTTCTGTTTCCTCTTTATCATCGCACTTGTAACTAGAGACTTTGTACGAAGTTAGTGGGTTTAATGCTACCGACATATTTTTTCCACTTAATCAATGTTAATTTTGAAGTTTATGTCTCTAATGAAGCTCTTATAAACAGTCGTATCAAATCTAGATATGACATTTGAAACATTGAATGCTGCAAATATTCAAAATGGTTCGATGAATCTTTACGATTTACATCAATGCAACGCGATTGTTTACTAACGACAAATATTTCAATAGAACGAAAGAGAAATGAAACAGTTTAAAAGCAGAAGTTCCAAAATCAATTAACAAAAGTCGAAAAATCATTTTACGAGATAAATAATGGTTTGTCTTGACGTTGTTGTTACTTAGTACCTTACTGAAATTCTTAGAAGAAGTAGTTATATAATTATAATGCATTGTTACACATTTTAGTTTTAATTTCGCTAAATTTCACACTTAAATATTCTTTTATGTTTGCACATTATAAGAGGGGAAGACAACCTCTTATCCCATGGGCCAATTTTTTTGTCATACCGGTACAGATTCTGCGACAAACGAGAGCAACTTTTCTTCGTTTTTACTTCATGAATGGGATAGGACATTAGGATTAGAACATTTAGTTCTTTGAAAGTGAAGAAAGGGATAAGTGAGTGAAGGGAAACCTTGCGAGAAAAGTGTGTACTTAAGTAAATTATTAATGTGCGCCAGTACAAAAGACATGCAATGCAAAACGGTTTTCTGAATGAATTTGTAATAAATAATAATTATCTCCAGGGTCATTGAATTCATGCTTACTATTAATTTCTGAACGTAAATAAAATTCAAAAGTGCAAAACTTTAAAAGCCTATATACTGAAAAACCATAAATAGATGACAAGTACTTGCGTCATATCACACAAACTTAAATTGCAATGAGCTAATGAATTAGAAAGCCGAATGAATTTAATTGCTTTTCAAAATAATAATTTGAATTCCGCTATTTGTAGCGTTTCTTATTTCCTTTATGGCGTATTTTTTTTACGATGAACCTCAGGTATTTCAATGCCCCATATGTTGGACACCCAAGCACACTATACCGTCGCGACCTTAGACCAGGAAGAATTTGACAGATTCAAGTTTCGAGGAGTTATATAAACTTTCAGAATTGTAATTCTAAAAAATCATGGATTTGAGAAAATGTCAAATATTAAACTATTGCATTTGCCAGCTTTAGATTGGATGAATTCGCATTAAAATGTAATTCATTAATGTTTTAATGTATTTCAGCTTCTAGGACTCCACCTTGATCATATTTTTACTCAGTTTCCCTGATTCATTGACCGAATATTGAGATTGCACTTTGTTTTGCATCTGAACATAAATGTAGCTTCACTCTGCGCACGTTTAGTAGAACTCTCCTTTAGCTAGTTGTGATAGGAATAGGGCCAGGGTATGTGTTACTATTGCTTTATAAATACTAACAATTCTGTGTTTCGATTACCAATCCAATCAATTTTCTGTAACTCGAGAGCGAAATTTATATTTTCAAATGTTAGAAACCCTGCTTTATTATCAGTCAGCAATTTGTGGTCACGAAAGGTTTCCAGAAATCAGGAAAACGTGCGCAGAATGTACTCATACGCCACGTACAGTTTTCACTGTTCATTGGCCAACCAAATGAGAAGAAAATGCCGACCGCACGCCTCGTTTGCAGGTGGTGCGCAAGCTGGCGCAGTACTGCGGCGCGAACAACGGCGGCGCGGGCGGCGTGGGCGGCGCGGGGGGTGGTGCGGGCCGCGGGGGCGGCGGCGACGACGACGAGGACCTCATGCTGGACGTGCTGGACGGCGAGGGCATCGCCATGTCCGTCGTCTCCACCATGGGCGGCAGCTCGTCCTGACACCGGCCCGAGACGCGCCTTCGGCCCCTGGGCCCCCGGGCCCACGACCTCCATCTCGACCCCGCGCTCAACTCCGGACCTCCCGCGCCGCCCGCCGCCCCGTCGCCCACCAAGGCGGCCCCGGCGCCGGCGCCGCCCGTGCCGCCCGTGCCGCCCGTGCCGCCCGCGCCCGCCGCGCACAAGGGCGTGCTGAAGCCGTCGCTGCCGCCGCTGCCCGCCCTCGCGCACCACCACCACAGCCTGCCACGCCGCGCCAAGCCCGAGGTGAGCGCGCGCACGGCCCGGATGCATTATTATTTACTCTTCTGTCGGTGGTCATTTCAAAATAGCCAGACTGTTGTTGGCCCTCATTTTATAGACAGAAAATTATTACAATATAACCGGTTTATATCAATATATAACACGTGAAACTTAATAGTAATAGCAAAATGTCGGAAAATAATTATTTCCATCTTCAGGCTTAATGTCAAAAGCATTAACGAGCATATTTATTATATACTATTTATTTGTTTTTGACATTAAGACTGAAGATGGAAATATATATTTTCCGAAACGTTGCTATCACTATTAAGACCCATTCACAATTCAAACATAAACATTAATACGGCGTTCACATAAAAGTTAATACGTCCATAAGCGGACTCATTCACAATGCGTTCGCATAAGCATAACACGTAAGACGTTAACTTAAAAGCTTACAAGCTGCGAGCTTCTGTGCTTATGCTTAAGTAAGACATATGAAATGACCCAATCACAGAACGGTAACTCAGAATCGAGAATCGAAATTGGAGCGAAGTACGAAGAATTCGTGGAAGAGCTAACGCCATATGGGCTGTGGACACAGTCGATACCTTGAAATCGATTCTCACATCCAACGAATACTAAACCAGAATGGCACAGTAGAAACTCTAATATTGCTTACGTTTATGTTAGACATTGTGAATACTTCAGTCTATCACTTGTGCTTATATATATATATATATATATATATATATATATATATATATATATAAACATAAGTGTGTGTGTGTGTGTGTGTGTGTGTGTGCTATGCTTATGTTTACGTTCGTATTGTGAACGGGCCTTTATGTTTCTCACAAACTCTTATGTTTCCGGATTTCCGTCTGCGGTTACGTCCAGGCATTGTGAATGGTCTCGCTTAATAACTCATTTCTAGGTTTTGCGGCTACATTATGTTACATTTCCGTTTGCCCTGGGGAGAGGCGAGCGCGGGGCGTAGTCAAGCGATTTCTCTCTGGAATTCGGTTGCCCGCCCCTCGCGGAGGCGCCTTCAGGCAGGGGCGCATCCAGCCGATCAGTCTGGAAGGGGCCAGCGGACATTTTTGTTCCATAATAAAGGTGTTCGTTATTATATGAAATATCATTTATGTACTGTAGATACGATACTACACAACATTATTGTTTAAATAATTTCGTAATGGGAATATAAATAAGCATTTAAGTTCATTTTGCCTAATAAAGGAAGGTATTACTCGCGCAACTTTTCTTGAACGATGCTTCCCCCTCTTTAGGACAATAAACAGATAAAGGCAAAAGCTTGCAGCGAGCACTGATGACAACATTCCAAACACATCTTCACTGGCGCGAAATAGAAACAGTTTTCTCTTGAAGACGAGAAGTTCTATTTTCTCCAAAAATCTGAAGAAATGACCGAAGCAGGTGAAGATCTATTACCTCGAACACCTGATAACGTTAGAACGCAAATTATTGAGAACGTTGCGAAGGCATGACTGATTCTCCAGAGCTTGGCTTGTTTTATAAAATCTAGTGACCGATTTCGTACCTAATACCCCCACTGTTCCCGCATGTCTTCACTCCATCGTTGAAGAAACGTTACAGCGCGAGTAATAGGCTAAGGTGCGTTGAGCGGGGTGCGTGCGTGTGCGCAGGTGCCGCTGCCGCTGGCGGGCGCGGGCGCGGGCAGCCTGTCGCGGCGCAGCGAGAGCCAGCGCCAGATCCGGCGACCGGGCGTGCCGGCGGCTGCGCACGTGCCGGAGCCGTGCGTGGGCGGGTCGCCGCCGTCGGGCGCCGGCTCCTCCGACCACCTCGTCGAGTACTTCGTGCCGCGCAGCGTCAGCGAGTT
>BOPP01000075.1:4263199-4303109 GCA_017312745.1 Gryllus bimaculatus
CGGGGGCGGGCGCGGGGGCGGGCGCGGGCGCCAGCCGGCCTACGCGGGGCAGCGGAAACGAACGCTTCCCGCGTACACGGTGCTGTCGGTGAAGGACTGGTATTCGCTGGGTGTGGAGAGGATGGGTGGACCGGGCATGGAACGTTGAGTGAAATGACTGCTCGAAATTAGTCGTGTTTTCACGCTCTCAAAAAAAGAAAAAACACATTGCCTTGTTTCGTGTTCGAGTGAATCTGTTTCAATAGATGATTTCGTTAAGTGAAAACACACAGAAACACCGCATTCCGAAAGTGCAGTTGTATTCAGTTTCAATGAATGTTTTATCCAAAGTGCAACGTTAAATTCTCAAATTATTCATGATTTTATGTATAGATGTGCATCTCAGTAATATTTCTAACGTGTGTGAGTTAAAATCTCTAATATAACCAGCAATGAAAAAAAATATCTATTGGTTCTTTGTAAATATTACAAGAGTATCTGTGATGAACAAATAATTGAAAGCAGATAGATGGCAAATTCTGAGAGAATTTCTTTTAGTCGTTCTGTTGCTAGGATAGATATCAGTCGATGCGTGCTATCAGGACTGTCGTCTTGTATCGGTAAACTTCCGCTCGTAATTTTCAGCAGATGAAGGACTGTGCGCGAGTGAGACGGTGAGCTGCGACAATCCCATCTCCCCATAGAGAGCGCAAACTGAAGATGCTCCGGCTGTGTGGAGAAGCGTTTTGGCCCGTTTCGTTCGTGATGTGCACGAGAAGAATCAAGAATCGGTGAATGAAAGCAACCCCGGAAGGACGAACAGGAAAAACGTACGGTCATTACCTATACCAAAGAATGAAAAGAATTAAACTGAAGTAGTGTTAAAGTGTGTGGAAGAGGTGGAAATATTGTTGTTTAACTTTTTTCCGACAGCAGTTTCAGCCGAAGTGGTGAGTTTAGAGACATGGTGAAAAAAGAAACATTTAAAATTCTTGTATATCAAAAGGAGAGCCATTTCCCTTATGCAGTGGCCGTACACATAATTTCATTTTTGTTCCTTTTTTTCTAAAAATTGCAAGACGGGTGAATTGCTGTTGGTGGGTTTCTTACATCTGTGAATGTTGCAGATGCGTGTTTCATAGTGTGGATTGGGATTTCATAGTGTGAGCGGTGATAGAGCAAAGGACAGCGAGTTAGTGTAGATACTCGCTTTCCCTTGAAACACGTTTTCGCTTCGTGTTAGTGGGTTGATGTGTGATGGCAATGATCGTAGCAGTAGTAACATAACCATTTTTTTTTTTCAACTAATAGTCAGAGCATTGTTTGCGTCTTTTGTAAACCAATAACGGGGCCGAAGAGAGAAAATTCTGGCCCGTTAGAAGGTCTGGGGACCTTTATAAAAATTATACAGAAATATGATTACACTCATACATTTAGGCAAGAATTATCTTCTTCTGTTCACAATGAATCTTAGTCCGCTTTCTCGAAATCTCTGAACGGGATAAAAAACACGGAGACCTGCGAGTTTCGATTGTGAAAATGTAATTACTTGCATAATTGAAAAGGGTAAGGTACGATAAAAATTGAAAGAATTGAATTAGTGTACTAACTATAATAAAACATTTGCGATGCATTGGGTTTCACTGCCCCCCTCCCCGAGCTCGGAGGGTCCCGAAACGACGCGGCGTACCGGCTACTTCCCCCTCTCCTCGGGCCTGGCCAATCAACAATATTAGATTGTCTATGGCTGCTTTACGTGTTTCAGAAAGAGTGGCCTCTTAAAGCCTCAATTTCTATCAACTGAATTTACTGCAAATACTTTCGAATATGTTCGTTGATCTTATTTAATGGACCATACCAAAAAATAATATTTTAAACTAATTCTTTCTTTTGTTTAATTAATATATGTAAAAGAATGCTAATTTAATTTTAACGTTTTTATGAATGTGCAAACGGGTATTACTAATAGTGGGCCTAATTGTCTCAAAAAAGATATTGTCAACAATCAATGAATCATTCAGAATTATCAAGTTTTTCAAGAATGTTCAAATTACTTTCATTAAATTTTAAATACAAAAAAAAACAGAAATTTGATAATCCTTTTCTGAGTCGTGATCATAGACTGAGAGTGATAATTTGTTACCATCCTGAGTCATAGTCATCGACTGTGGACAGGAAATAGAGTTTTACCAAGAAAAAAAATGTGTAATAAGTTTCATGAAGTAGAATAAACAACAAATTCTGTAAAGAAGAATGCCTTCAGATACTATAAAATAATAATAAATATTTTGTCAAAAGCATTAAAAAAGCAAATACAATTCTCATATTCGATGAAATCTTGAGGTTAAGAGTAGTAAAATTAAAAGATAGTACTACAGAAAGAGGCAGAGCTGAAAACATTCTTCCTCATTTTAGACATTTTTCATTTATTTCACTTTCAAACTACCCTCATTTTCTTATAATTTCAATCTAGCACCGTCTCTTCTTCGATGTTTCTTCTTCTCTTTTTTTTCTCCTTCTTTATGTTTTTCTTTGTTATTTCTATTTGTCTTCTGACTAAACACTTCAACCAATTCTTGCTGCATTTTTCTTTCATTCATTATTCATTACAAATTTCATTTTGTTAATTGATGCATTTGGCTGTTCTAGATTGCTCTTTTATGTAATGTGATCTTATGCATTCACAAAATTTACTGTCATTTGTATTTAAAATAATTTTGGATTTACAAACAAGTTTTGTTTTGTTTATCTTTAATTATATCTTTCACTCATGGTTTGTTTCAGTTTTTCAATCTCAGTCATTTGTTTTCATACTCTTTGTGTGTTCATCTTTATGCTTCAGATACATGTGGAATGAACACATCAGTTCTCCATTTTTACCACATATTATTACACCTATGATGACATTCTGTTTCTGGGATAATAATTTTTTGATATTTAACTACTGCACTTTCACAAAAGTTGCTACAGTTTCACAAAATATGATCAAATGTTTGTGTTTTTACTATGTATATATTTATTTTATTTGAAGAATTTACATCATCAGAATGTTTTTGAACTGATAAAAAAATTATAATTTCGTTAAAGAGTTGTGTATTGAGTTGTGTAGAACTACGACTGAAATGTGAAAGACACCGCACATACCATCGCTTTTTGAAACATAAAAATAATGGAGGCAGACGTCTCGTCTAACATTGTGAGAACAACGCTTGTATGTATGTATTCTTATGGGAGAACATCCTATCCACGCAAGGTACTCACCCCTTAATCATGAAAGAGTGCTTTAATTCTTTAATTCTGTTCCTTGACAAATAAATAGCTAACCAGATTTACGAACAAGCATCTTGTATTTTTAAGTTTGCATACTTCTGTGTCACAGTAAAAGAATTACGAAACTTTATCTCATTCATTGATTCTTGAGACAAAACATTCAATGTGGCACTCGTAGAAAGGTACAATTGATCATTATTTCTTTGGGCTAGTATTCTGTCAGTCTTTGTCAATGACTTACACAAGACACATCATAGGATACTAATCAGAATGTTAGAAAGTCTAGGGAGAAAAATAAAACAACCCACTTCTCAAAGCGACAGACGTATTTAGTATATTTGGAACTATCACCGCAAAGAGAACTGTTACCTGCAGAATCAAAATATATATGAATAATTTATAGACAAAACAAAAATATTATTGTTATGATTATTATTTGAAATTTATTATAATGGAAGGAAAATTGCTATGCAGATAAATATATATATAAATATCTAAGAATCTTTAATCATTTCCATGTACAGTATATAAAGGCAAATTCTTTCATGTTGATATTGATTGTTTTATTCCCTAAAGTAATGGAAAATCATAAACAATTTTTGGTTTCAAATTTCTTTAGGGTTTAATCTGTTTCTTACATTGTTTCTTTCTTCTCTGCTCTCATTGGGTCAGCAAAGAATTTTCAAGAAAACTTTAACTTCCTGTAGAATCATTAGGTAAGTAATCCACCCAAAAAGTAATATACCCAATTTAAGTATGTTTTTTGTGTGTGGTTTTTCAGTATAAATAAATCTGCACTATATTATTACTAGTATTTCTAATTACAGAATATGGAATAATTGTTCATGTCACCCATTTTCATGAAGGTATTTTGTAAGTAATTACCTCAAGAGCCTTTGTCAATTAACTCCTTAAAGATTAGTTTCAGCTGTTCATATGAAGTGTAAATAAAAAAATGTTTTAATTCGATTATTAAAATTTCCTATAGATTAATGTTAGATTAATTCAGTCCATTAACTCATGCACTAAGATTTTAAATATGATTTTATATATGTACTGATTTTATAAATTAGATAATCTCTTCTGAAAAACATTAGAATAAACAAAATACAATGCAAAGAAAAATTAGAAAATAATTGAATGAGATATTTTAATTTACATTTTTTTGCAAACAGTTCTAGATGGTACATGTTTCTCAACAAGTTATTGTTTAATTTGACATTAACTGAAAATCTTAATTTAAAATAAGAGACATATTAAAAATATCACTTGTAAGGTTAACAATAGAATAATCTAGCTTTTGATTGATTTAATATTTATTTAAATTATTCGGCATTCAAACATTAAGAAGATTTTTAAAGAAAAATGTCGCTTGATTACAATAAAAATTGTTTTGTCTTGAAGAAGAGAATAATTTCAAATTGATCGAGGCACTTGACTATGTACGGATTACTTAAAGATTAATTATTTAAAACATTTGGAATTACACTTCTTTGAACCTCTTAAAAATATCTACATAATCATTAAATTGACTTCACCCCTTATTTATGTATCAAATCACCATTACAAAGTATGAAAATGTCCCATATAAATTTTTTTGTCAGAATACACCTATAGGAAGCATTTTACAATTAATAATCCTATATAACAGGGCCTGACAAACTATCACCGGCATCTAAATTGCAGTTGAAAAACTACAAAAAAAGATTTAAAAAATTGAGCAGTTTCCAAATTTCCATCGCACACACAGTGAGAAAGTCAATTAATTTAAAAACACATGTACTGGCAACTTAAAAACATATTTATTTTCTGTATCTTCTAATTTGAGACAATCATTAGTATAGATTAAAACAAAAACAAATCAATTAAAACATATATGAATTTTTTAAAAATGTTTGTGTAATATGTACAATGTTTCGTGAAACATTTTTTCGCATCTTTAGGTTCATCTCAATTCAGTCAATTTAATCTACATTAAAATAAATAACTGAATTTTTTTAAAAAACAACAGAGAAGTCCAAAGGAAAATGTGGAGAGAGACTCTCCATGTCATTATTTTAAAATAATTACTTAAATATACTATATTTAGTGGATGAATGTGTTACATGAAACACATAGTTGCAACAAGCATCTTTGGATGGCCTAAATTATTGAGGTCTACAGTCAGTGGTGGATGGGACCAAACTTTAGCAGAACTGTGATGAAGCGGTGAGGTGGCTGGTAGCACGGTGGGGGGGAGTGGAAAAGGATGGTGAAAATTAGGGGATCTGTGACTCATGGAGACGAGGAGAGTTTAAACTGATATGATAGAGCAGTGTTATTCAAACTGTGTGGCGCGCCTCTCCAGGGAGGTGCATAAGTTTCAGATGGGAGGCACAAGAATTTCGTAATAATTGAAGAAAATAATGCTCTACACAACAAGGTACATTAATAAACATAAATTTCACAACACGAGAAGGAGTACAACTTATTGATCTGTCGTCATACATACACTAAAAACAGTGTATTTAACTGCAACTTTGTCAAAGTTTTGGTGCTCCAAAAGGAATGAGTATCCATAGCTGAGGGAAAAGGCTGTGCGTATTCTGTTTCTTTTTGCCATTTCTTACCCAAGTGAAACAGGATTTTCAGCAATGGGAGAGACCAAAACAAAGCATAGATCAAGAGTAAATCTCAAGAATGTGATGCTTATTACCATTTCTAAATTAGTGCTGATATTCAATTAACTGTGTGACTCCAAACAAGCCCATCGATCTCACTGAATTTTCTGAACTCTCAATTTGTTCGATTTTTAGTTTTGCCTATAGTTTTCTTCACTTTGTCAAACATTAATTAAATTCAGTAATTACAGCAGTGAACAATACAAATCACTTGCCATAATTATTTGGTTCACTGTAAGTATACAATAAAAAAGTATACATGATGACCTTACTTTCGGGGGGGGGGGGATTTTAATTGAAATTATTTTAAAAAACTAATAAACAATTTTAAAAAGAGGAGGCATGTGCAGAATTGGTTACCTGAAGGGAGTCACAGCATCAAAATGTTTGAAAAGCAGTGATAGAGTGAAAACAAAATGGAATAAGGGGAAATAATGTCTTTGCATTTGAAATCTAATTAACTTGATTGTTTTAAGGACTAATGACAAAAATATTTTTTTTGACACCACACTCATGTTTAGGAACCTCTAAAACATTCATGGGTTTCATTGGAATAACAACTTAATTTTCTACAGCTGCAACTTCCATAACAACCACCAATGCCAAAATTGAACTATTTACAGAGATGTACCTGATGTGAAAAAATGTTTCATGAAATGTCATACCTGTTTCAAAAGCACTGAAATAAAATCCAAATATATGTGTTGTAATTGATGTGCTTTTGTTCTAATCTATATCAATGATTGTCTCGCATTAGAATATACAGAAAATAAATAACAATAAAAAGACAATCAATAAAGATTAACAAGTAGTATAAACTTCTTATGTACTTTCTTTTTTCATATTTTTTGTTTATTTCCTATGCTGTTTGATTAATAAAGAAAAAACATTTTTAAAAAATGCTTATATTGGTGAATATTTTCAGATTTTTCAAAGTGTACAGTAACAACTATTTTCAAAAGTAGTTTTTGACTCACCACTTATCTTTAGGAACCTCTAAAACATTCATGGTCTACATCAGAAATGCAGCTTATTTTTCTACAGCTGCAGCTGCCATAACAACTGCCACTGTCAAATGGAGACATTGCTGCTTGTTCCAGAAACAATAAGGTAAGAATCTTGTGTGTGATTTGCATATTGAACAGAAAGGTAATACATCACAGAGGTGTTGGAAAGGCAAACACAACACACAACTGACCAGAAACTTAGTTACTTATATACTTTATTAACTTACTTGTGACCTACTTTCCCTCCAGGTATCAGCATTTGGAACCTACTTGGGACTGTTTCAAAGCAAATTTTGTTTATAGTAGCTTTTAAGAACATTTCATAAAAATTGCATAAAGACCACAAAAGTGACAGTTTTCAGAAGTTTTATAATAGTATATTATTTGAATAATTCTACTGGAATGAATGAGTGTTTGTATTCAAGTATTTCAGTTAGGCATTAGGAATTGTCCATTAGTGTGGACAAAATATTTCAAAAGTTATGTGAAACATAGAGGCAGGTAATATATTTGTTTAATGAATGTAATAAACTAATTTCTCTCAGACAATTCACATCAGATATCTTCAAAGTTCCTTTCAAGCATGATAAATGTTATTATTTAATGGGATAAAATAAACTGTGTTTAAAATTTTAAAGTGGGACAAGAAAACAGTTGCAATTAATCTTTATGTTAATTTTTTCTGATTACAGCAAATTTGAAAATAGTATGCCTAAACCTGTCTTAGTCCAACTCACAATTTTGGTGATAATATATTGCCTCACATAAATTTTTGTCTAGTTTGCAAGAGACCAATTGTAATGGACTCACAGTATCAATGAACTAGTCAGAGATGTATCTAGGTTTTCTGGTGCCCATGGGAAGCATAGAATTTGTGCCCCTGTCAGAATTCTTCAAATTAGTGATGTTGTTATTTGTTTTAGCTGTTGTACTTTAAATAGCACCCCTCATGAGTGGCACGTGCCACGTCTGCCGTATCATTAATAAGCCTCTGACTACAAGTGAAGGAAATGAAAATATGAAATGATGGAGGATGTTGTCCTTGTAAAAAACAAGGAACCCTCAAACCTGTGGGAGCTCCCCAGTCGTTCTGGGACAATGAGGCAGGCACATGATTGCAGCTTACAGCCACTGATTAAATGTCAGCCAATGTCTGAGCTGAAGCAAGGCGAAAGCCTCACCAGCAAATCTACTTGCTGAAAAGGCACACTGATCTTTCAAGATGAATATTTTTGTCATATAAAACTTATGGATCCCTGACTTTAAAATATTGACCTAAAGCTTCTACTTTAATACTACTGATAATTGCAATAATAGTACAGTGTAATATGCCTAGTACATAGATTTCAAGATTCAGTGTCTCAATAAAAAGTGGCCTCAAATAATTGAAATTTTCTGATTTGTAATGAAGTAAATTTAAAAAAGGTGAACGTGTGATATATAAAAATCAAGAGAGTAATGTGAAAACTCTGAAATTTTTGTTACTAAAAGTTCATGTGAAAAGCAGTGACCTTGAAAAAGCTTGATACTCTTATGTGTTCTAAATTTTATTTTAAAAAACTGGAGACAATCTTCAGTTTTACATGGGAGAAATTAATTAGACATTGTACAATCCTTTATTCTCTAAGCTGTTGAATTTCAGGAGTCATATTTCTTTGAGATCAAAATTGCTTAACTTCACAAATAGATAAAAAAAGTGGCCTGCACGTTAAAAATACATCTGAACAAAACCACACACAGTGGTTGTTGCAAAAGTAACATGCACACTGGTCATGAACAGTAAATAAAACATTTTCCTACAACACTAAAATAAATATTTTAACAAAAACAGTCTTCATGAATACTTTAATAAATAGTATGTAATATTCAAATACATGTGCAACATTTCTCTTCAAAAGTTAATATCAAATAAGTAGCTGTTGCATAATGCTTCTTGTGAAAAGGAAATATTTAATGGTGTTAGTCTCTTCCTTGGAAACTTGCTTTCACGTGACAGCTGTGTTACAAGCAGTGATGTACTGAGTATGAAAATAAACAGAATTACATATAAAATATTTGCATTTTTCAGCAAAAACCGAAACTGTTTCATTGGTTTTGGATTTTTCTCAAGTTTCTTGGTAATGCTCAAAAACAGTACTCGTCTCTCATCTGGCTGGAGACTGCATAATTTTCTTTCACTTTCTGTACACATTGAAAATTAGTAATAGAAGTTGATGTGGTTTTTTCTACAATTTTTTTCTCTAGTAGATTTTACCTATCATTAATATTTAAGGGGGTAGACACAGTAAAACTGGATACAGCTATTACATAAGAAATTTTGACGAATTTAGAAATATAATTTCTTGCAACATAGAAGAGTTTTATATCAAAACTTCTCTGTATATTTTTTGCAGACTTTTCATAAACAGAAAATTCTTAATATTTTCTACAAAATTTCTTTAGATTCCTACATTTAAAGACAGTTAGCAAAGTTACTATATGTAAAGTACTGACATTTGTAACTCTGTTTTATTAAGACAACGTTCTACACATTTTTGCCTTAATCTCCAACAACATTTCAATAATTTAATAGGTCTATACTGTCATTGTCAAGTACTGAAACAAAATAAATAAAAAGTATGATTGTAATATAAAAGTTATAAAACAAGTAAAATTATTTAAAAGATCATATTTAGTTATAAATCAAAAGGAGTTTAAAATGAACGAAGGTCTTATAATTAAATTTTATATAGGACGAATGGTCGATTGGTTTTATAAGGTTGGATTAAAATGAAGATCAGACAACCTATACAAAAAATATAAAGCTCTCATAGTGTATTCTTAAAACACATTGTTGAAACAAAAGATGAAAACATATTTGTTAAAAGGTTTACCATTAAGTTCAGTCAAGTGAGGAGAAATGACAGGGAAGTGAAACTCTTAAAAAAAAGTTTCATGGCACTGAAACAGCACAGAAGTTATATACAAGGTAAGATAATCTACAAGAATACTGGAATGATTAAAATACATTAAAAATCCATATTGTCAAATTTTAAATACTGTTATTTTCTTTCTTCAAAAAAATTGTCTAAACTTAATGAAGTAAATTGGAGGAGTAAACAGAGATGAATTTAACACTGGAGGAGTATTCGATAGGCTGTGTTCAGAGGAGAAAAGATGTCAGTCTGAGGCACTATGAAGTCAGGTATCCAGGTGATAAGCAGAGGGAGAGGAACACAGAAAAGCAGGGAAGGGAGAGTAAAAGAAGGGCAAAAGGTAAAAGAAAACAATTTGGAAGCAGACAGAGATTATAAAAAAAAGAGATTTTTCTTATCTTATATTTACTTTTTTAACATAGTTAATAGAACTTCATAATTATTAATGAAATTATTAAAAACCATCAGCATGACATGATAAATCAATTAAAGACATTAGAAACCACAAAATGAATGAGTAATATTCCATATTTAAACTAGTGGGGTACACTAGTAAACTAGTAAACACAAGTAAACTAGTGGGGCACACATTTTTTTGCATTATTTCTATATTTGCAATTTTTTTTAAATGTTTATAGTTCTACAAAAATGAGACCCACACTATTCATTTAAGCATCGTCCTATCAGTGGAAAACATGTGGGGCGTTTTTTGAAGAAAATGTTTTCTTTGCATGAATAGCATTAATTTCAATTACTAATTACGCGAAAATAATAGTTTCTTCAAAAAATTTTACATGACCTTTTTCAAAGAGCCGATTTTTTAAAAGGACTTTGTTCTGTGCAAAAATCTCTTGTTTCGTAGTTTTAAAATGTTAACTTCTTGTAGTTTTCGAAAATAAGGAGAGTTTGCCGAAAATGAGACTACCACCATATTTTTTTACCGTCCTTGATACGCGTGGGGAAAATTTAAAGAACTAAAGGGCTAACCCAACACAACTAATTACATTATAATTCATAATTTTGGTCGAGGTCGAAAAATCAAATTCTTGCTTTTTCCAGTCGTTTCCTGTACTAAGCTACTATTTGAACTACTAAATTTAATTCTTCCCAGTATCCAGCGGATCTGCATCGTAAGGACATGAAAAAAATACTTTAATTAAAACTCTTGTTGAAATGATTGTAATTTGCTCAAATTTTAGTTAATGTAACAAAAGGATGTGTAATCTATTACATTTTTGTTATTTGGAATCCCTATGTATTCTTATAACCAGTTACTACACCAGCGCCTCCGTGCTCAGCGGCCGATTCTAGAATCTTTTTTTCACTATTAATGAGGCCAGCGTGAAGGTGAGTTCCGTACGGTGTTCTACCTCTCGCTAGACTATATTGATACTAGTTTTGCTATATGTCACGTTTGCTATTGGATTGCATTGAAAGTGAATATGAATGAAAAGTGATTCAAAACCGTAAGCAATGCGTTAAATAGTTCTATATTATGTGGATTTGTGCCATTACAAAACGCTCAGCAAATACTTTAATGTTATGCGTACGAGTACGCGATTCTTTAGGAAAGTTTTTAGATAACATATTTGAAATTTAGAGCATGTTCTTCCACTTTGATTGTCCAAGACTCACTTTTTAAAACCGAGATCAGTGGTCAAATATTCGAGGACCCACTAGAATCGGTTTCGTAGAAGAAGAAAAAACGAACCTGTTTTCCGCACTGAATATTTTCTTTTATATTCAGTGTTATTAGAGTAATTTCACTTTTCTGATGTAAAAGAAAATCTTTTGTTTTAATCATAATGTCGGTATCATTATCAAAAAAGTTATTGTTTATTTGGGCAAGAGAACAGTTTTCATTAGAAATACACTAAAATAAATGCAGATCTGTTGCAGCCATTTTCAAAGTGTATGTGATTTAAAATGATGTTTTTTTTAAATTTTTTAACTACAGCTCAGCAATCGAAAATATCTGAAAACATTCACATCTTTTTGTGATTTCAGAAAAACTTAATTTTTTTAAGCTTATTCTAGCGTTCTAAAATTAAAAGTTCAAAGAAGGTCATCTTCAATTTTTCGAAAAATTGAGTATTTTTCGCAATTTGGGGTGAATTTTTTGAGATTTGCAATTTTTAATTTGGTTTTAACAATTTTTCCTTAAAATCAGAATTAATAATATTGATTAAATTCTGATCTCTGATACCGCACAGAACCGTAAGAGAATGGTGCAGGTCTCATGTTCGTTAAAATGCCTGATTTTTCGAAAAATTAAAAAATAATAATAATAATAATCTGCGTCTTCCTACAACTACAATTGTGTTGTTTTTAAATGAAATGTGTTCATCAAATACCGATCTTGAAATAAGGTCATGGTACATTTTTCATAAATGAGTATATTATGAATAATTTGGCGTGAAATATAGTCGCTTGCTCCGAATATTCTGCGCTTCGTGAACGTAAAATGGTGTTTCCAGGCAGTTGGATGTTACGCAACTTAGAATTTGTATATTATTCTACATTTCTTTTTCTTTTCTTACATTCGAGCTTTTGTTGTACGTTTCCAAATTAATATTTTGGAAATTATTTAAAGCGATTTTGAAATATATAAAATAAAAATTATTGTCCTTCAGGGAATATCTGTAAAATAGAAGTAATACAAAATAAATTTCTCGAAGGTCATTAAAGCCCCTTGGTTCGTAAGCAATATGCAAATCCAAAACGAACTAAATATATCCATTAACAACTACATAAATTCTTCTCGTGCCTTCCACGATCGCGCAGTAGAACAATATTCTAACTAGGTAAAACGTATAGTTCATGAAAGAGAATTAGATCACGATACCCTAAAGACTTCCTTCGTACACCTTAAATCATTTACTCCTCTTCCCCTTCCCTAAAATTCCACCCACTAACACCCCCGCATACAAAATTATCACAAATAACTCCAAAAACTGTCATCCGCAGTTTATTTCACTGGCTAATTAAAATGTATGAGACCCCTGAGAGAGGAGGTGACACATGCGGATGTCCATCCCTAAGGTTAATGTGTACAATTTTGTATAATGAACGCCCCTGAAAGGCAGAAATGCCGAGCAGGCAGAATTCAGATCGGAATGTAACAATGGCATTCCGCGCTGAGACTCGGCAGCTGAATTTCTGTGAATTACGTCTCATTGTTCGGACATGATTTAGCTGTATGAAAAGCAGTTATAACTGTCAAATTTACATTGATATTAGTTTTTTTAAATGTATTTACATCAAAAACAGTTAAAAACTCTGTGGCGTGCTAAGTTAATTTGAAGTTACATTTATGTCCAGAAGCTAAACAAGGGGCCATCTCAGCATTTGCTTGAGGATCAGGGAAACAGGATTAAAACGTGATCGAGATGGGGAGTCATTGGCCCAGAAACTGAAGTACAGTACTTGTTACGGGTCTAGCTCTGAAAGCCACAGCAAGATGGCCGAAACGTCAGCACAATTGACCGAGACGTCGCTCATCCCGGACAGCCAAGAATACACAATACTCGTTACAGGTTCTTTACAATTATACAATCCAAATGCTATATATAATACGTTAAATGTCATTGTTAAAATTAATATTACTTTGCTTTTGGATGCTCGGTATAATCTCCAATTGTGTTGAAACAGTTGTGCAGCAGAAAATATTTTACTTGGGACTTAAACTTTTGTATCGAATTTAATCGTTTAATGTCATTTGGCAAGGTGTTGTAAAATAATGTACATATATTATATATGGATTTTTTTTGTAGTGAGATGTTGATATTGATTTGTAGTGACCTGATGAATATGATTACTACGTTGAGTGTAGTGACCTGATGAATATGTTTACTAGTCTTAACTTTTATGTTAACGCCATACTTCTGTTTGTATGCATTGAGAATTGCCCTTAATCTACTGCATCTTGGCGTAGGCCAATTATCCACAGGCGAAGATTATCCTAATCTCTGAGCATTTTGCCCTGAGAAGGTCACAAAATGGCGGCCGAAACGTTCACATCAGTTTTTTCATAAATGTTATTATTACATTTGTTTCTATTCATAAATATGTGATACAAATGATTAAAACTTTTGAAAATATTTCTATAAATCTAAGTTTATATATATCAAATGTTATTGAAGGAACAATCAGATTCGATATATGGTTGTCAGACTGTATTATACTTATAATTTAAAACTTCTTTTTTCTAATAATTCATAAATTATCACTTAAACTGTCACATCAGTGATTTACTACTCGTACAGAATCTTAAAACTACTTTGGCAACCATAAAAGAAAATTGAAGTTTTGATGTCATTCTCCTTTAAGTATTTTTTTATTTATTTAAGGGTAAAATATGTCATATTAATAAAAATTTTAATAAAACTTCCTAGAAATGAAAATGACTGATCCAGAAGCTGTGCACATCTCTGGGTGCTGCAGAGACATACTAGATCCCTCTTGTTTTTAACTGAACCTATAAGAATTGGGGTCTTCTTTTTATGTCCGTTTATGACACCTTCTTCATCCATCATTCGTTCTATTTGTTATTGATCTGAAGCATCTAATAGCTCAACCAATATATCTCGCACAGCACAAAATTTTCCACAAATGTTTAAATGCTTATTTTCCAGTTGAAAAAGGTTTCAAATGAATCTCCTGAAATGAAGAGCAGTTTTGCAAATTCATCTTCTAATCTAAAATTCAACTTCAACTACATACCTAAAATTGTTTATTGAGTGAATTTGATTTGATTTATTTTCATTTAAAAAAAAAAAAGCAAAATTGTATGTGATATATGGAGGAGAAGTATAATCTGCATATGAGAGAGAAAGCATAGGCTTCTGCGGTTTGAGTTGGTAACTATTTGGCTATTAGGAGATGCTGTGTTTTGGGCTGCTTGGTGGAGGGAGGTCACAGAATGGCAGCCAAAACCTGGCCTTGGACACATCGTCTCCCAGATAGCCAAATAGTTTCTATAATCTGCACACATTTTGTTGAGCTTCAAAAACCCTATTGTACTCTTTTAAATATAGTACATAGTTGAATAATGAATAAAAAAACAACAAAATGTGGTCATCATGATTTGAAAAATATAAATTTTCACTCCCAGCAATAGAGAACGTATTTGCACCAGTAAACAAATGAAAATTTGATTTTATAGAACTGCTAAATAGCAACTCGCATTCCAGCTCTTCTTGTAGCACAAAAGTGGGAGCTCAACATAATGTGTGCATAGTGGAGCTACATGTATGTCCAAAAACAAAACAATGGATCATCTCAGAATTTACTCAATGGAAACTGGAGGAAAAAGACAATAGGTATGGAGGTCACTGATCCAGAAGCTGAAGTACATTACTTGTTCTTTAGGTATGGTATGTACTGGCATTACTTAGTCTTTTAGAATAATTCAGCATCAGTGTTCACTAATTCATTAAATATCATTGATAAATAATAAAATGAATATTGTTTTTCATTTTGGGGCTCAATCAACTTTGAGTCCTTACTTCTATGCTAAACTCTGCCTGGCAAACAGTGGTGGATCTATGAAGAGGCAAACCTAGGTGGTTGCCTAAGGTGGCAAATTACATAAATGTCACCCCTGGCAAATATTTTAATGAATAGAGATAGTTGATTTTAGCAATTACTAAAATCCAGTATATTTCTGAAGGTTTTCTATCTGCAATAAAATGCAAAATCACGTTCAAATTGTGAAGTGATTGTTAATCTGTGATATAATTGCTAAATTACATTTTATGGTTACTTTGTGTTTGCTCTCTAACTAGGGATGTTGCTTCAACAACACCACAACAATGTTTGAAAACATTTAATTTGAAAGTGGCGTACAGCATTGAAGCTGAATAATTTTTTTCAGTCAGTATAGTTTAATTGTTAGTGACAGAAGAAATAGATTAAAGGAAATATGTTCTCAGTTAATTTTCCACTAATTGTGTTACGTATTGATAATACATTTATATAAAATGATTTCAGTAACTAACTACATAACCTTTTAAAGAATGTTGTTTTTATAAGCATTTACAAATTGCAAGACAATCCTTTTCCTCTTCTTTGAATAGTGTTATACAGAAGCTTATATTTCAATACAAGACAGGAATTATTCTATGAATTTAAAATTACTTTTTTAAATATTTGTTGAAGTTAACAAATGGTGAAATATAAAATTAGTTTCCCTTATTTCTTGATTGTAATTGGAAAATCTAAAAAGCATCAAAATAATTTTTTTTATCTCAGAGACCTCCCTTCACA
This sequence comes from Gryllus bimaculatus, assembly GCA_017312745.1. Lineage (NCBI taxonomy): Eukaryota > Metazoa > Arthropoda > Insecta > Orthoptera > Gryllidae > Gryllus > Gryllus bimaculatus. The sequence goes on from BOPP01000075.1 coordinate 4,279,298, forward strand.
ACAGTTTTCTTATCAAATGCTCAAGAATGCTAAATCTTAATTTTTATTATGCAACAAAATGCGATTTTTTTTAACTTTAAATGTTACATTCTACCATCACTATTAATAAGCTTTTTTCATGATAACAGCCAAAATATCAATTCCACATTAATATTACATTTCAATTGATAGAGCAACAGGAAATTTATACATTGCATTGTACTATAATGCACGTTTGCTACCAATTTTCACTCTGGAACACAAAAATGCTCAATGGCACATTGCATAAATACTTTGTTTATTTAACAATTAAATATCACAATTAAGGCAATTGTAAATTATTTTCATTTATTTTTAAATAATAACTTTAAATTATATTTTTAATAGCAGTTGTCAAAAATGAATTATTTCAAAATTTCAATTTTCCTGAAAAAATTCTTATAATACCAATTATTAAATGATGAGTATGTAATTATCTATGTTTTATAATGAAAAAGATTTGTGAACTAATTGAAATTATTAGTATGTTTTTCTTCCTTACCTAAAAACCTCCACTGGAGATAAAATTCGTCATCAGATCATTGACTAGCTTCATTTCAGTGAGAATTAAAGAAAATATCCAAGCAAGTTTTAAAACAAAATCTTGCACAATAGCAAAATAGTAAAAACTTTTCAGTCTTTACAAGATGTGGGGAATGCTTCCTTTGAATCTGTTTCTATACAATGTTAATTGTGTTACTGTTTCTATACAATTAGAGACTATTCCGAGCATCCAAAAGAAAAGTAATATTAATTTTAACTATGAAATTTAGTGTATTATATACTGTTTAGATTGTATAATTCTAAAGAACCTGCAACAAGTATTGTACTTCAGCTTTTGGGTCAATGAGCCCCATCTCGATCAGGTTTTTGTTCAGTTTCTCTGAGCCTAGAGCGAATGCTGAGATGATCTCTTGTTTTACTTCTGGGCATAAAAGTAACTTCAAATTAGCTTCTCCCCTTAATACGTCGCATACAGTTTTGAGCTGTTTTTGATGTAAATAAATAAATGTTAAATTTGAATCTCTGTATTGTCTCGAGTATTGTGCAAAATGAAACGAAGCGGGCAAACAATTGGCCTCTTTATTCACGATTGTTCCAATTTCAGCTTGTCTCTGAAAAAATAATTAATGAACCCAATTTTATCAAGGATCTTCATGGAACAGCACAAAACACACAAGCAAATTCCCACTAACTCTACAATTATTTTAAAAAATGTTTTCAGTTACTGTACATGAAAAGTAGCACTACATTTACTCTAAAGTGATGACCCCTATACCTCAATTATAAGTTTTGCATATATGTAACAATTCAATGGCCAGCCTCAGTAAAATTTCTTTGAAACCAAAGTATTATGTTCCTGCTAACTTTTTAGGAAGTTTAAATGAGCCCCTGAAACCGTTTTGATAAATCTTCATAAAATTCTGATTTGTCATTGGTGATATAGGTCGTATTAGCAATAAGATAATTATTTCTTATTCTCCTTCCTGGTGGCATTGTCCACGTTTTAACAATTATAATTTCAGTGTTATTTCAATCTTTTTAAAAATTTGAGTTTCATTAAATAAAATTCAGTTTTAACAGCAGCATAAAAAATCCTTTTAGGTATTCCCTTGTTTTCCAGGGTAGAAAAACGATGAATATTATTCGAATGATTATTCCACTAAAAAAAGGAACAGTAATAGTGTTTGACATCTGTTAAACTACAATTAGAGTTGTGTATATCAAAAATTGTTTTTTCCATCCAATTCCTCTTTCCAGAATATTCCAGGTAAATTTCCTTGTCAGAATGCACTCATGAAAATCATCTATTAAGATAGCAAGTAATTCACTGTAATAACTCCAATCTAACAACAATGAAATTACACTTTCAAGTGCAAGTTTATATGCAAAATTGAATACCTGCTTCACTTACCAGCTATTGCAAGTCTAAAACATAGCCCAAGAAAAGCTTACTTCCAATGGAAAGCCAGTTGCTATTAGTGATGAAGAAACAAATCATAAAGTGATAATCTAAGCAAGCAGATACAAGGCTGTTGCATTGATCAGCAAGCCAGAAATCAGCAAAACAAACATGAAAAAATGGAGCTTCTAGAATATGAGATGACAGAACAATTTAGAAGGCAATTTAATAAGTAGCCCTAAATGAACAATTCTGATGTAATATCACTTGTCCGAGGTTGAAAACTCATAATAAATTCCTTTTCATAACCTAAATTAAATTCTTGAATCATATCTCTGAACAATTTCAAAGAAATTGACAGAAAAAACTCATACTTGAGAGATAAATAATTCTCTTTTAATCAGATGCTGTTTAAAGTATTTAAAAAGGAGACATGTTAAAAAAAAATTTAAAAAAATTCCATCATTTCTACAGATTTCAAATTTGTAGTTGTCATGAATTATGTCCAACAATTTTTTAAGAACTTCAAATCTATTGGAAATTATTTGGTAACTGTAATGCCGATTTTCTTTTAAAAACGCTAATGTTTTCTTCGACTTTTTGAAGTGGTGGGGGAATCCAGAGCTCTTGTGATTTTGTTTCAATTTACACCTGACATCAGCTACATGGTTAATTTCTGTGTCCTGGGCAATTTAGCTATGATTTGATTTTGAGATTTCAATGAAAATACATGATTTAGGGTTTCCCTGATATTGGATTTTTTTTTTTTTTTTTTTTTTTTTTCAAAACATTCGTCCATTTGTTTGCCTGTCAGTCAGTCTGTACGAGAAAAACTATCCCACACATCAGTTTGAAACCAATGGCATCTTATACTATTGTCTGTCCTCTTTACGTCTATAAGTATTTTGTCATCATTTGATTTTAAGACAGTAGTGAAAATGGGATTAAAAAACACAAGTTTTCAATTTTTTATTTTGCAGAAAGTATGTGTTATGGGATATTAGGGAAAATGCAGTTAACTTCATCCAACAATGATACTAGTACATTGTAATTATGATATTTGTTGAAGTTCATAAATAATTCCATTTGCATATCTATTTATTTCTGACTTTCTTTTTAGAAATAAACTGTGGTCAAAAAATTATGAAAAGTAATCTGGTTCAGATTTTTTCTTTATCATTCAGAATCTTCATTTACAGGAAATACAGTTTTACGGTTTTTATCAATGGTAATTCAGATCGGTGATAAATTTCAACACAATTCTAAAAGAAATGAAAACTCTTGAATTTGCAAAGACTTACTAATAGGTTCAGTCATACCTTTATCACTAGAGGGCAGATTTTCATGACCTAAAACATTGCCAATAATGATCAATAAAATGCTCTTAAAATGTTTCAAAATGACCAAAAAACAAAGGAAAAAGATGTGAAAAGGTTGATCAAAACCACTTCAGATGAACAACTCAAGCTGTTTGATATGTTATTGCTGAAATTGAGACTTCTTCCTTTTAAGTGAGCTCAGCTTGCAAACTTTGGATTTGGACTGTTCTTTAAAAGGTCTGCCTTTATTTATCGAGAAATCGGCAAACTGATAATGCCACCAATAAGCGTCACAGGAACCTTAGATTACATAGTTGTCATACTAACTGACATTACTGTACATGAGCAAAGAAATTGAATAGGCTTCTCAGGAATTCTATGGTGAACAGTTGTTGCTCCTTGTAAATATTCTTTGAAGCAAGCACCATTACAATGGTATTAAAATCGATGAAATCCGTGAAAAATGCATTAAAAATGACATAAAAGGGTAAAAAATGGCTTATGTGTCAAAATCGACAATAAATGCAAAGAAATGACAAAAAATAGGTCATTTAATTTCTTCATAATATAAAATGAATTGAATCTACTAAACAGCATTGTTCTAAAGAGAAAAGTCAAAAATGACATATTAAAATCCACCCCTTAATTATCACTCTCCTCAATATTGTTTTCAATGCTCAAACTAGTCAACAGTTCCAGAAGAAAATCGTCAGAAGAAACCAATTTTGATCAATTATTAAAAAGCTCGTGAATTTTAGGGAATAAGCCAATTAGGAGTTTGGTAAATAAAATTTCAGGGAGGAAACAGTTACTTTAGGTCAACTTCAATGATTGTATCTGAATTCTTTTTCACTCCAAAAATTGAATGGTTGCTGTAATTTCTCACCAGCTTTAAAAGTAGAACCCCATAGAATTTTCCTCTCATGCATGGTAGTTGCCTGATGAATAAAAAGGCTCTCGTGATCAAGAAAAACAAAAGAAGCAGAAATTTGGCAGGGGACTATTACTAGAAGGTGTAATTTACAATGAGAACTTCTACCTTTTGCTTACGAAGAAATACGTGTATTAGATGCTCATTAAATAAACAAGAACTATACGAGGATTGACAAGGGCATGTCAAAGTGAGAAACATAATATTAACTTACTGCACTTTGTCATCAAATTCTGCATTTATCTCTCTCACTTTTTTTAGCTTTCTCACTACCTCCCTTTTCCGTCCTTTTCACACCCTCTTCCTCTTTCTCACTCCCTTCTTCTCACTCTTGTCCCTTTTGCTGCCACCCTTTCTCTCTATCGCTTTCCCTTTTGTTTATATTCTCCTTCCCTCTCACTCTCTCTTTTCTTATCCCCCTCCCGAAAGAAAATTTCCATGTAGGACAAGGATTTACTTTTCTTAACATTTTTAAGTAATACAAGTATTTTGATTCTAAAACAAGAAAATTGAAAAAATTAGAAAATTTCAAAAAATTTACTTTGGGCAGCGATAGATGGCCATTGGTATAAGGATGGAACAAAACTGAAAACCTAGATCAGACCAAAGAAATTAAAAAAAAACTAACTAGAATGAGAAAGTCTGTGCCATTCTGTTGCACCACTTGTTTTCTTGGAAGCTGTTTCCTGTGTTCATTACAAGGATAACTGAATTATCTAGCATTTATTTTTTGTTGTGTGTGGATGAGGAGCAGAGCCTTTAGTTCAATATAATTGAAGTTCATTGCATTGAAATTCACTAAATCTGAGCTGACTGTATATTGTACATAACTAGACTGAAACTTTAAGACCCAATAAATCCCTAAAATAGTTGGGCAAAAAGACAATACTGATGAAATAAGCAAAAAAGGCAAAATAAAATACATTCTTTCTAAGAATAAATTCATGATCATAGCTTAACATAATAGTATAGAATATACTTTTAACAAGTTTTAATAAAAATAAGATAAACATTTTTCACAAAAAGACAATATTGGAGACAAAATATTTAAACATTTTGAACAATTTTATTACCCTAAAACAACAGTGTTTGATTAAATTTTCTGTTGTAGTTGTCTGTCTTCTGTCGAACAAAATACCCTTCAATTGAAAGTAGTCTTAAAGACTATGGAAGTTACTGGAGCAAATCTTAAATACAATTCGTCACAGAAATCTATTTCTGCAGTAACTGAATTGTCACAACCTATAATTTTCGAAATGTTCAAAGTTTTTGTTAACCGTGATTTTCAGGTAACTCTCTCACATTTTTCTGTTACCAATAATATTTTTTCCTCTGGCACTTTCTGAAGCTGACATGCAGCATAATTGACAAGTTTCAATTTGATGCTTCCCCTTTCTTTAAGGGGAGAAATGGTATTGGTAAAAAAACAGAAAGAGACTGTAATAAAAATTATATCATTTTATAGTTTCTAAAGAATCAAGAAGTTTCTTTTCTGATCAGACTGGCAAATATACTTGAGTGTTAACCACAGCACACATATTGCCTTCGTTTAAATTAACATAAATATTTACCCAATGACATTTTTGCTTTAAACTACAGGAAAATGTATATATATTTAAAATTTTTTCTGGTCCATTTCGTAAATTTTAATTTCCTGTATAGCTTAAGAAAATTGTCTATCGTTCTGTTACTTCCTGGCTGTTATTGTTTCACGTTCTCTCCGTTTACGAAATATTAATTTATTTTGGGTTCGAATTTTCTTTATCTTCTAATAAGGTGTACGATGACAATGTTTCGTCGAGTAATACACTATCGAATTTCTACGAACAGCTGCTTCATTCTCTTGGAAAATAACTTCAGAAAGCCACATTATCAATAGTTACAGCCACTAATAAGGCCAAGAAGGTAAATGTTGCTCATATGAAACCTAAAAAACTGGCGCAACTTTTCGTTCGTGAATAAGATAGAACAGACAGACGGATGTTGTGAAAAAAAAAAAAAAAAAACAACAACAAATTTTGCTGGTACCAGGAGAACCGTAAAAGTGTGTTTCCATTGAAATCTCGAAATCGCTTTTTCGTAGCATTACATAACTTTCTCTATACTATGTATATACTCCGTTTATATGTACGTATACGAGAAAGTAAAAGTCATGCACGCCTGCACGCTCATACTCGCGTGCACGCCCATACTCGCGTTCACGCACGCGCAAGGCTCACGCGCGCGTGCTCATTTGCACGCGCCTAGTCAGGCGCCCAATCTCTGTCTCTGCCTCTGTCTGTCTCTTTCTGTCCGTGTGACCGTCTCTCTCCCTCTCCACACGCATACATACACACACTCACACGACACATTCAGCAGAAACTTTGCTGGGACCAACGGTCAAACATCCATCGCTCACATTTCAAAACTTGGAACTCTAAAAAAGACATTGATAGCCTCGAATGTGTCGAGTACTTTATCCTCTGAGTGCAACCCAGGTTTAGATTGATAGATTAGTGATTCCGGGGACGCCAACTACCAGGGTCATGCGTCCCGTAAGTGTAGAGCATGTTTTTGTTCGGGAGGTGGCGGTGGTTTTCCCCCCGCTGGATGGCGAGATCCGGCGCCGACCTACAGTCGGCTAGCGGGGTTTTCTCCAACCAGGTGTCTCCCCCTAGCGGGGTACCGCCCCAGACGGCACAAGCCCTTAGCTCCTGACGGATCTCCCGGCATGTGTGGTAGTGTAGTGCGTGTTAGTGTAAGTGTGTGTAAGGGGTGGAGATAGAACAAGGAAGAGCAATGTGAGATCGCGCGCGGTCCGTGGCCCGTTTGTTAGGGCACTGCTCCGGCATTCGCCTGGTGTTGATCGGAGAAACCCCAGAAAACTACCGAAGAGAGCAGCCGGCCGCTAGAATTCTCCTCCAGACAGCGACTGACCTCGACCTAGCTAATGTCGAAAGTCCTGTCACCGTGGGGAGTGGTAGCCTCGAACCTCCCGGTCAGAGGGACTGCAGGGACATCAGTTGATGCCGTGAGCCATCTCTCCCGGTCCCAAGTTCCGAGCCGAACCGTAGACGCCCTTGGGTCGAATCGCTGACCTCCGGGAAAGTAAGCTGTCTAGGCAACGGCGGTGCTGCCCTCGCTGCTCTTACAATGTGGCAACTTCACGGCGGTTCTAAGACGGAAGTTTCTTCATTCATACGAATAGGGGATTCTCTTTACAAATATTTTTCATGATTCGATTCTGGTTTCACAAATTTCTACAACTTTAGAATTATTCATAGTAACTCGAAAGTTTTAAAATGTGTGCAACCATTGCTATTAATACATTTATAAACAGTTTACATTAATATGAAAATTTAATCAAGTTAGAAAAAGTTAGACTGAGCTGAGTTAGCTCGAAACCAGCAATGCCGCTGTCTCTGATGCGACTCTGACCGGGAGGCTTAGGATTCGAATTCCAACGGCGGCCAAATTTTCAATACTAGCTTAATTTAGGTAGGTCGAAAAGATACGCTATCTGGAGGAAAATTCTAGAGACCGGCTGCTCGAATCGGTAATTTTCCGTGACATTCCGACCAATTCCAGGCGAATACCGGAGCAGTGTCCTGTCAAACGATCATGGGTTGCCCGCGATCTTTACTTGTCCCTTGATCTTCTTTGTCCCAATCTCTCTCCTTATTCATACACACTCACAGGCGCTAACTACCACCGCACTCGTCTGTAGGCCAGTCGAGAACTTAAAATTTTTTCAGGTTGGGGCGAAATCTCCTGCAAGCCAACATGTAGATCAGCGCCGGATCTCACGATCTAAGTCGAAAGGATGAGGAAAAGAAGATAATACGCGATCAGTGGCCCGTTTCTTAAAAGACTACTCCGGCATTCGTCTGGTACAGATCGGAGAAACCATGGAAACCTACCGTTCAGAAAAACCGACCACTAGAATTCTTGTCCATCCAACTGCAGAATTCGACCTAGATAGAATAGTAAGGATAGTGTCGAAAATCCACCACCGTCAAGACTAGAAACTTCGGACCTCCCGGACAGAAACTCTGCAGTGTTAATAGTTGTTCCTGTGAGCCATCTCAGCGGTAAAGACACAAGGATTTCCCCAAAAATACCGCAAAGATTCTTTTGCAATACGGGTGTTTTCCTACAAAAATGCTGGTATAATACCTTTAAATAGAGGTATTTTACCGGTATAGTCGTCGAATAAATGTAAAATTCCCCTAAAATACCAGTATTTGACGTAGTATATCGGTATTTTAAAAAAGTATTTCGAATAAAGGTATAAGTATCTTTACTACTATAATTTCGGTAACCAGTTCCGGCTTATAACCGTTTTCCCTAAAAAAAGCAACAAATCAATTTTATCGTTTTATTTAAAAATTAATTATTAAGTAATTTTAACATGTTTTAAGTATTTGTAATATATGTAATTATTATTTGTTATATATGTATGTATTGTTCTCATCACGATTTTCGTCTATTTTGAATGTGAAAATTGCTCAAAATCAAAATCAGCTGCTCGCTCAACGGTCACGTTTTCATTGATACGGAACGACACTGTGGCGCCTCGGACATTTTCTAACCGTGGAATTACACTGTGGGAACCAGTCTACCCAACTGCTTACTTAAAATTCCCTAAATAAACGTCGTTTATATCGACTTTTGGCCATCTTTTTGAGGCCTTGCTCGAGTGTGCATCGGCGCGACGTTTAAAATGCACCGCGCCTCTATGATAGCGGTGCGGCGCACTTATTAATGCGCGCCGGGGCGGGCACGTGGCAGCGTCTCCGCTCTGCCAGAAGTTTCACTGCCCGCGAAAGCCCTTGGCGTAAATGGCGACTTGGCGCGGCTATATAGTGCGCAGAAGTCGCCCGCACGCGCCACAATCGCTGTCGCAGCTCACACGTGCGGTCAGAAGCGAAGACACGTTGCTCCGATGAAGGGCTGGGTGAGTCCATTTCTTTTCCTCTCTTTTCTTGGCTAGAATTTACTTTTTTTGCATTGTGCTTATTTTTTTGTTCTTTATGTCCGGGTTGAATTAATTTTTGGCTTGAAAAAATCAACGATACTGTATTTTAAAGTTTCTTTGTGAAAATTTTCGATATGAGACATCGGATCTTGTTTTGAAGCTTTAATGCAGTCAATTTTATTCAGAATTTTGGAATTTGTGAGGGAGAGAAAACAATACGAGCTATTTACACATGTACACACGGTGACCACGCAAGTTATTCTTCGCTCGAATTTATGGATTTATTAGTGATTCCCAGCGCGTTAACCGCTAAGGACATTAGTCCCGTATTAGTAGTGCATGTTATTTTACCTCGTGAGTTGGCGGTGTTTTCCTTGGCTGAATGTTGTGATCCGACGCCGACCTACCGTAGGCTAAAGGGGTTTTCCCCAACCAGGTATCACCCGTCCGAGCCGGGTCAAGCTCTATGCTCCCGCTAAGTCTCTAGGTATGGGTGGTAGAGTAGTGCATGTGGGTGTAAGTGTGTAAGTAAGGGGGTGAGGAATAGACAAGGACGAGGAAGGAAAGATCGTGTGCGGTCCTTGGCCAGCGGGTACTCCTCCAGTATTCGCCTGGATACTATATTCCTAATTCTTATTGATTGGAGAAACCACGGACAGCTACCAATCAGAGCAACCGGCCGCTAGAATTCTCCTCCAGGCAGCAACCTAGGCCCTCCAGGTTTGCCCTCGGGTGAGACGCAATAAACAACGGCGTAATTCAGTTTTCAGATAACTTAATAGGAACACAATAATCATTTTTACATGTGCGTTACATATGACGATTTGCATGTATAAGTATACAATGTTACTTACGTCTTGACGAGACTTGAAATTTTTGATTTATTGAATCTCATGTTCTGTACGTTAAAATACGATTACTCATATTACTCCATAGTAGGCATTTTTGATAAGGAATTTAAGTAAGCGATTTTTAACATGAATAGGTGCTAGATTTTCTGCTGAAAACAAGGTATTGCAGAAGTATAGGGATTAAAATAATTTTAAAAAACTACATGTGCTTCCTCAGAACACTTTCAATAGCGTGTAGAAACTCTGTGAATGGGTTCATAAGTCGGTCTTGCCAATAACTGCGTGCTAAACGCGTCTGCCGTCACTTTTACAAATGAGAGAAGAAATGTAATAATCACAAAGACAAGTTTGAACGTGTTTTTTGTGTGTCATTAATATACAATTTATTTTGAGAAGTTCTAGGGAAGGAACCCAAAGTAATAGTTAAACATCCGAAACCAGGCGTATCCTTGTCTGTACTATAGAAAAGAGAAAATATAATGCGATTTCACAGCAAATTATATACTGAAAATGGGTGTGTTGTCAAAAATTATTGATAAAATGAAAATGGATCGCGTACGGAATGAAAGTGTAAGACCAAAATGCGACGGCCAAATGAGTATGTCCCAGAAAAATGAGTGTATATTAGCCTCTATCAGCTGATAGGCTAGTGCTGGTCAAGATGGTATAAACTGGAGCAGATCAAAAACCTGTCAGAAACCTGAACTAGTATATTCTATACCACACATATGAGCCTACGTTGAAGAAAGTAGTGGTGCTAAAATACCATGTACTTTCTACCCCGTGTGTTCATGCAAATGCATTTTCATAACTTAAATTTTAAAAAAATATTACATGACCTAATTTCAAATTTATCTTAAAGGTACAGATTTCATTATGAGAAAATATCTTTGCCTTTAATATTTTAGTTGTAGAATGACTTCGAAAAATTGAACTTTTGCAATTATCGAAAAACTAAGGTTTTCAACGAACATGAGACCTGCATGATTCTTAATCGTTCTTCACACTACCAACAACAAAATTTAACAAAAAATGTATGTGTATGTAATTTTTTTTTTGAAAATTTGTTAAATGTCCCAGGGGCTTCATGTAAAGTACCCCCTAAAAATTGAAATATCAATTTCAAATTCAAGGAGCGACATTAGGCTGCTCGATTGGGGAATATCAATTTAGGAGAAAACCAGGTGATTTTTTGTCGTTAGCGTTGTTCACAAACGGACAAATGTTTTGCCATCATTCCATTTTTTGGTCTCAAGGAACCCTAAAACATGGATTATGGTAAAAACGGCGAGTTTTGGGCAGAAAACCCTTATTACAGGACCCTGGCAACGAAAAAGTGGATAAACCCATATTTTAATTTTAGAAAAAAATCCTCTAACGGTAGTGTAGCCAGAATCCATGTTTTGTTGGTCCTTGATACCGAAAAATCGATTGATGGCAACTCGTCTGTCCGCCTGTCTGTGAACAACGCTAGTGGCTAAACCGTTCGGACAATTTTCTCCAAAATCTCCGATTTTTACATCTATCGATCGGCTGACGTCGCGGCCCGTTGAATTTGAAACAATAATTTTAATTTAGGGTTGTAGCCTACTTTACATGTAGCCCCTCGGTCATTTTCAAAACAAAAGACTCCATCGCTTTTGATTAAGTTTTGTTGTTGGTTAGTATAAAGGAGGTTTAAAAGACTTGTGTAAGTGTCATTTTCGTTTAAAACTGATTTTTTGGAAATTTCAAAAATTCAAAATTTTTTCGGCAACTTCTTACATTTAAGATATTTTGCTCTTAGTAAACTCTGTTTCTTAAAGAAAGATTTTGAAATAAAATCTTGCACAATTTTTCGAAAATTTGAGTATTTTTCGCATAATTTTGCGTGAAATAAAGGTAATTTTTAATTTTGGAGATCCAAATATTTTTTTAATAAAACGTGTTCTTTAAAAATCGATATTGATATAAGATCATGTTCAATTTTTTGATAATATGGGAAGTTGTCCTCTAAGTTCGCGCAAAATATAGGCAATTTAAAATATTGGTATTTTTCCGCGGAGAATGCGAATGGGGGTTCCCATTTACCATTTTTATTTTTCCCCACCCTACCTCCGGGGGGAGTACATCCAAAGTGCTCAGATTAATAGGGGTGCACGCGCTCTTGTAAACTTTAACATGAGCCGCCACTGAAAAGGAGTCTGGCATTAACTCTTTGAGAGATATTTGGGCGTTATCTCTTTGGGATTGCGCCGGTATGAATCGTAAGCCCATGCAGAACATATTTCCTTCTCATTTACCTGGCGGAGTAGCTCATAAGCACATGAGTGTTTAGATAGGATTAGAAGTAGGCTGTCCAAATTGCACCAAGATCGCAGGAACAACAGCGAACTGCTAATTATTTTCGCCTCAGATACCGGGCACTCGTACGTTAATTACAGGAATTAAGAAAAAGAAAGGAATCGTCATGGTGTACAGAAAACTCACTTTTTGCCACAAAACAACCGAAATCATTGATGCCTCACGTAGAACATGAACCTAAAACCTCAGCGTAATGTGTACTTGGCGTACCTTGTTCCAAGCTCCTGCCCACCATGCTGACGAAATGGAATATTTCTTGTCAATAAATGAAACGTAGTGGAAGATTTGTTTCCATTTTCATTTAAACCTTTAGCCTCTTGGGGAGTGGGGAAACGTTACTTCTTTCTTTTTTGCATGTTCAATTTACACTCAATATCTGTAACTTACAAAACTGTTGTGACCTATTGCATTTTTTGATTGAAACAGTGTTTTGTTATTTCAGGAATTGTTGCTGATCTGGCTTACTGTATGTATAATGACAGTACTAGCCATAGAGGGTTCTGGAAAAAAGTAAGTAGATGATTGAAATCAAGAACGTTGAATTTATTTATGTTGAGGAACTTGTTTGTATTGCATACGTACCAAAAACTTCATTCTATCTTAACTTATCCAAATTGAAGCCAAAGAATACTGAACGAAATATTGCAATAAAAATAGTTTAGAATGTATTGAATATTTTGGAATACAGTTTCGCGAGCGTCCGTTAGAATGAATTAACAAGTGCTGATTTTGAGTTCAGTTATTGTTTGAAAACCAATGAAAACCAAACTTATTTATTCGCTTCCATTATTCGACCCACAGGGGAAACCAACGTACGAGAAAAATTCAGACAGTTAATACAAATAATGTTTGATCTTAGACCATATTTGAGTTTCTTTGTATGTTGTGAGCATACTGAAGAAATGTTCAAACGCAAACAATAGATTAATTCTGCCTTTTATTAAAGGTCAAACTGCATCAGACAGACGTCTTCAAATTATTACGTATATGCGTCATGTAATGAAATCGAGAAGGTTAAGTGGAGAAAGCTAGTTTGATAAAAAAAAGAGCTAGATCTGATTTGAAATGGGAGAGGAGATTATAAAATAAACTTCACATTAATATCACATTAGTAAGGCCGGGTCCATGTTTTGCAGAAACAATAAGCAACAATACAACTTAAAAAAATTCTGCTAAGAATAGAACTGTAAATAAAATTCATATTGTATGTGCTAATGAGACACGCCAAGTATATGAGTTGGAAATACATCATGTCATCCAAATTACTTCGAAGACAAAAAAAGTTATCTCAACTTTTTAGTTATAGTATTTAGTTTTCGGTATATTACAATCGTAACGTTTCTTATAATAAATGAAATAATTCAGAATCCGATTAAAGTTTATCTTCAATGAATTAAGTTTAAAGTGAATATTCTGACGTCGTTTCGTGTCCGACAGGACCGTGAAGGTGGCGGTGTCCGACGGCTCCCCCGGGGGCTTCTGGCGCAGCCGCCAAGAGTGGAAGGCGCGCTGGGTACGCGAGTGGCGGCAGCAGAAGGTGTGGATGGCGACGTGGAAGAAAGTCTGGTCCCCGGTGGACATCAAGGAGTGGGTGCCCTTGCCGCAGACACCTGATTGGAAAGCGCCGAAGCACTGATGGACACAAGCGGCATCTGTGCAGTTTGTTCAGTCATCAGTAACATATCCGACAGCTTGAATTGTTCGTCTAAACTGGTCTTGATAATTTTTACGTCATTTTTTAAAACATGCTAAGAGCATTTTATTGGTTATTTTTGGCGATGTTTTAGATCCCCAAAAAACCGCCCCCTACTGATAACACTCTGCGAGAATATATGTTTGAAATATATGAGGTGGTTTCTGAGAAAATTATTATTTTTCGCTAAATATGAAAAGAATAAAATCTTGTAATCTCATCTGTTATTTTCTAAAGATAAAATTCTCGTGTTTACTAAACATTCAGAACATTCAAATGAATTGAGAATCGTAGTCAGTTTCATCACTGAAGAGCTATTGGAAGCGAAATTTTACACTCTTATTTGTTCGCCTAGAACAATTTTTTGAGAACGTTTTAAGATTTGTAATACGTAGAATACGTTTGCTAACAGTGTCAATTTAGTATTTGAGAACAGATTATTTGCCACGAAACAGGGACAGAACAATCCAAGCAAAATGAAATCACTTTTTGCACGTGTGCCATGCTGTTTCTACTTACTAGTTCATCGAGTAAGTTCTTCAAGATGTAATATTAAATAATACAGTTCATTAGTAACACTGCCGAAGGAAAGCTAGTCTGACAAATATCGTAATTTCATACATATGTATTATACTATTCATATTTTGCACCATTAATTTATTTATGTATCATTTGCACTTAAAATAAAATTTTGTAGTATATTTTATTGGTTGCTTCATTTTATTCAAAATATACTGCAGTTTCGCCATTCCTTTCAGTTGCTCCTAACAAAAACCATTTTGAGGTGATGTCGTAGACAATATCAGTTCGTGGACAGAATACTATCAAGGTGCGCGACTTCTTGCCAAGGAAAGTTTCATGTGATACATGAACTTACTTTCGTAGTTGGCAGCCCAATGATGTTGGCTGAATTCATTAGTGTTGTCCAACTTTCTCTAGGTCGAAGTGCCAAAGAATGTTACTTTCCTACGACGTGGTATAATTAAATCAGAGTAAAATATATTTTCTATGAGAAGTGATATTATTTTCATTTTTAATCAGTTGAAGAGGTCCACGTTATTTTTGGTGAATACTTTGGAACATTTAATGTAGTAAAAGGGCAGAAAGTACTGGTTTTAAACAATTATAACTTTTATTTTAGTTAACATTAATGATGACTTATTAACAGAAAGAAAAGCTCGGGGATTGAACACATTGAAGTTTTATTACTGTGACCTTCCCGTCGTGCTGTATTAGGATAATTTTCTGACATCTATTACGTATTTACCTGAGATCCACATCATAAACTGCATTACTTAATACACACTGCAAGTGTTTTAAAAATCATCCTGAATTTGTAAATTGCCCCTATGCTTTCACCTATGTAAAAGTGGCCAACCCTGCAAAACAGATGTTACCCAGCGCGCTCGCTTGTGACTCAACGCAGCCACTCGCCGCAAGCGGCCGACTCTGCTTCCAAGGTTGATTCCTGCGAGGGGCAAGCTGGGAGACAGCTGCCCCTCATAGCAGCTAAAATAATAAAACTAATAACACTAATATTAACTATACATAAGACTAACCTAATACAAGTTTTTCAGAATATCAGTTTTATCTGTTGTTCATTTTTGTAAGAAATACATTTCATCTTGATAAACCTTTCGTCATACACGATCAGATAATTTCGTTCTTTGACGCTCATTCTAATCATGCACATATTAGTTTGGAAATGTATGAATCTCCGGATATTATGGAAAGTGAGACTGAATAATACGCAAAAGAAGAGTCAAGTGTGATACTGAAACAGAAGAGTCTGAGTGCAATGATGCAGAATACAAGCAAAGTCTTGAAAAAAAGTCCCGACAGTACTGTTCCTCTTTGTGACGGAGAAAAGGCTGTGCAATATTGGCTGAATTCTGGGGGAAGAAATGTTTCAGTTTGCAAACTGTACTAAAGAAATTCCGTTTCCTGAAATACGTAGGTGGAAAACATTTGCGAACGAAGGTCACCAGAACTTCACCATGTTTCCATAAAGGCAATAAATGATTGTCTTCTTAAACAATTTAAGGTAGCTTGAGAGAAAAAAATTAGTGGCAGTGATAGCGACTTTCGGGAATAGGCACTGCA
Organism: Gryllus bimaculatus; assembly: GCA_017312745.1. NCBI lineage: Eukaryota > Metazoa > Arthropoda > Insecta > Orthoptera > Gryllidae > Gryllus > Gryllus bimaculatus. Next base: position 4,295,416 of record BOPP01000075.1, read on the forward strand.
AATGAAATGAAAATAAAAGATTTTAAAGCTTGCTGTACCTGACTAAGTCGTTTCAGTGCATCAAATAAAATTACTAGTCGAAAGATTACAAAATATGTACCCAGAAAGAAGACAGAGTAGAAAGAAATGAATGATGCTGTAAGTCAGTTTTTGGCCAATGTGAGGGAGAAACTGCATTGTTTTCCTGAAACGACTGTGTACAAAGCGGATCAGTCTGGGTTTGTAAAAGAAATTAGTACGAAACGCACATTGTTCCATTGAGGAGAAATGCACACAGACTCAATGGCACAATCAATTAACTCTCTTCCTCATTCCATCATGTCTGTGATAAGTATGAATGGTGATCTTTTCGCGTGTATTTAAATTTGCTTACAAGGACAGCTAGTGTCTCAAGTAAAAAGAACCAAGTTTACAGCATGAAATTTAACCAGCGATGCTTCGAAACCACGAAAAATGAGAAAAAGTAACATGCAATTCTTCATACACAATGCATTTTTACCCAATTGAGAGGACAATTCACTAATTATGTTCGATTCGTGGCTTGGTCATAACAACGCTTCTGAATTCGAGGAGCACAAAGAGAAGTGTTGAAGTTGCAGAATTCCTCCTGGAACAGCCAGTTGCATTCAGCCATTAGACATTTTTTTCCCTAGTGGAAGGCGCTGTTTAAAGAAAATATCTGATAAAATTATCTCAGGATTATCGATTCAGTTCTAAGTATTACAGCGAAACAGTGCTCTTAAGCTTGAATACTTTGTTCATTACCATTTTTCGTCTCCTAGGTTTAGAAATTTAATAATAAATGCATTGTGTTCTGCGCAGTATACAGAGAAGCGACCAGAACCATTTGTAACTCCTGCGGAGTTCTGTTTAGATATTACAAATAGTGATTGCGAAATAGAATATTGCCAGAAATATTCATTTGTTATATGTGTATAATGTACAAAAAATTTGTGCTTTCAACACTCCATAAATTCTCATTTTTGTGATAATTATCTGGAATAAAACCAATTTGCACTTCTTTGTTTCATGAACTAATTGTATGTCATAGCAAAGAAAACTTAAAAACGGCACAGTTTGTTTCTTGTGAAATAAATTGTTTTTTGAATTGCACACATGTGCAACATTTGTTGTCTTGACAAACTACTTTTGGTATAGAAAATTATGAGTAAAACAGTATTAAATTCAATATATATATCCCAATTTATTTACAAGCATAAAGAATGGTTTAAAGCACGAAATTCATTGCGTTTCAATTCAAAATAAGAATTAATTTAATCTATGTAAAATTAACATAGAAATTTAAAAAGTATTAGTCTATCAACAGTAACTGTATTCTAGTTTCTTGTATAAGTTCTTTTATGAGAAACGGTTCATTATATTTTGCATTGTTTTCGAAGATTTCTTGATGTCAATCAGCAATTAAATGATGAATGTCCAATTTTCGTGATATAATTTAACGTTAAAACGAGTTGTGATTATTTATTGTGGTTTAAATATCTACAGTCAATAACATCTTAAAAAATCGCATTGTTATGATTGCATTGAATAATAGATGTCCATGAGAGACATACTACTTAAAACCCTGTAAGGGAAGAATATAAAGAACGGTAATTTTCTCGAACAAAAACCAAAATGAGACCATGACTTGTGAATATGATTCACAAAACAACTCGTAAATCTCTTCTTTACATAATTTAAAGTGATGCAGCAATTATATGATATACGTTTTCAATATTTAATAATTATGTATATTGACGATATTCATATTGAAAAAAGTAACACACGTTCGTTGAGAAATGGTTAAAGAAATATTTTTTCACAAATAAAATGGACTTTTACAATAAGAAAAGCATTGAGTGCACCGGGGATGGTCTGCTCCCACCAAATGTCGTTTGACATTGAGGAAACAACCCTCTTCAACGCCAACCTCGGCGCCCGCGCGTTGGCCGCTCGGCTTGCGAGGGCTGTCCAAACGAAAAATAGTACGAAAATGTTGGCAAATTTGGAAAGGCAAAAATGTTGGCAAATTTTTAAAGTAATTGGCAGCCAAAATTTACATCGTGGTATCAGAAGGGCATTAAATCCAAAGAAAAAAATTGTGGGCATGCTTCGACATGTCATACCGCAGGTTATACTAATTCTTAGTGTGTCACATAGTTTTTAATGTTTTCTATGACTTTAAAAATCAAAATTAAATCAAAACTATCTATACATAAACCCGCATAGTCCACATAAATCTCGATTTTCAATTTTTGTACTGATTCCAATATTTCTGCCGAGAGAAATGGCTCAGGGCAACAGCTGATGTCGCTGCAGTACCTCTGATCAGGAGGTCCTAGATTCGATCGCGGCGGTGGCAGTTGGATTTTCGAACTAGCTTGTCAGATGGGTTGAATTCAGTCAACTTGAAAATTAGCGGTCGGCTGCTCTGATCGGTAGTTTTTTGTGATTTATCCGATCAGCATTAGGCGAATGCCCGAGTAGTACCGTAAAAAACGGGACCACGGACCGCACGGACGGGCCACGGACCGCGCTTCCTACCACTTCCTTGTCCTCTCCTCACCCCTTTACACTTACCTAACATGCCCTACACTACCACACATGCCGGGAGACCTGTCGGGAGCTTAGAACTTGTCCCGGTTGGGACAGTTCCCCGCTGGTGGGAGATACCTGGTTTTGGGAAACCCCGCTAGCCGACGATAGGTTGGCGCCGTATCTCGCCATATAGTGAGGAAAGACCACCGCCACATACCGAACAAAACATGCACTACAGTAACGGCACTAATGACCCTAAAAGTTTACGTGCCCGGAGTCACTCTCAATTGATCAATAAATCAATCCTATAAGTCTAGGACCAATTCTATACTACGTATAGCGAAGAATAATAAAAAAAGAAAGCCACAGTCATTGAGGTGAATATTTGGGTGATAAAAAATTGAGGCAATTATTCCCCATAAGGAATTGGAACTACGTTGGAAAAGAATGGTTATTTATGCACAAAGGGCTTTATAAGGTTTCTAATGAATGAGCGGCGAAAAAACGCCCCGGGTCATTAGAGTCAGGTATAGCTCGTGGTACATACATAATTTTATTTTTACCTAATTGCATTTATTCCGATTTATTTATTCACTAATTAATTAGATGTTAACTTGACTCGGTTTGTCTATTCATATTTTACTCCAATAATTCAGTTTCATAATTGCCACTCCTAATTCTTTCCGCAAGGAACCATTAGCATCATTCAACTGTTTGCATATATTACTCGCCCACAGTCATTTCGATTCACGTACGTTATGCAGGGTATAACGAACTCCGTATCGAAGGCAATAACAAGCGTTACTGAATCACTAGAAAATAAAATAGTTTTTGACATCTAATGTTTTATTTACATCATCATGTGTGTGAGGCAAGTGGCTCAGAACGTTTAAAAAGAACTTATGAGACACTTAAGTATCATCTCTTTCTATGAAGGGAGGGAACGGCGTCCAACCATGAATTTCAAATATTTTTTTTTTCAAATAATTTTATTCCAACTTTTAGTTTTGAATCATGTTTGTTTTATCTCCGCGTTGTATTCACCAGCAACAGAGGTCAAAATAGACCTGAATGAAACTTTTTCAATCCATATTGACAGTTAAATTATGAGCAGCACTAACTGAAAATAAAGTTCACATTTTATCAATACTCCATTCATATTATTGTTGTAAATTAAATGATTACGATTATATGATTCCGATACACCGATTATATTAATACGTATGCAGTTTCGTAAACTAAAATAATAACTGGAAATGTTACTTTTTTTAAAGTATAAGCCGTGTTTAACGTTTGCTTAAAGATTTCCACATTCTGAGGCACAGAGAAGAGATTGGCAAGTTATCCTCACGAAACGCCTGTTGTATAATATCTGTCGTACAGTTTTTAATTTTAAGTTTTAATAGTTTCATTTCTCACGACAAATAAATGTTATAGAGAAACCTTATTGTAACATTGAAATAAAAGTTATTTCATGACCATAATTTTTACTTTTTTGCTACGGAATAGCAAGAAAGTTATATAACCGTGCGGCGGAAAACTGCGAATTTTCGTCAGAAAAACACATATTGCAGAGCCGTAATAACGAAAAATTGTAAATTTGTTGTTAAATTTGCTAATTTGCTGAATTTAGAAAAAAATTCTCTAATGTGTGGTGTCAGAATACATGCTTTGTGGGTCCTTGATATCAAAAATCGAATAAAGGCAAAACGTCTGTCATTGCCATATGTCTCGCATGTTGTTTTCTGGGGGCGCTGCTAGATGGCGCAGGTGGCTGGAACCGTAATCAGATTGCGCTTCCTGCGGCGGCGCGGGTTTGGGAAAACTTTGGCGAAATAATACTGCATTGCATAAATTTGCTTGTGGATATGCTCTATTGGAATTTAGGAAAACCTTTCAATTGCGATTCGTATTGTTTAACTTAGATAACATTAATTATTGTATATAACTGGGCAAAACATGAGTAAAATGATGATGTATTTTATTTGATTGTATGTAATACGTTGGTGCGAACATCGCATACCTATTGGTTAAGTTCTGGTTCGTCCGTGAGGCATTTTAATTTTTAATTGTGATGCAGAACAATTATCTCATTATGTCAAGCAAATTCTTACGAGCCAATGTATAATTGCCCGAGGAGGCCACGCAGAAGATCTATGGTTCTTACAGAAAGTCGCACATGTTTGTTCAAGGGTATGTAACTGTGATTAGGAATGTGAAAATAGTTAATTATAATTTCCATTCGAACAACCTGAAATGATATGGACTTTGGGTCTGAAGTTCCATCCCAGTTCACTGCTTGTAGAAGTTATGATAGGTTATTTATAGATTTTTTACAATTCGGTGTTGAATGCTTATAAGGTTTATCCTGTTTTTGAGAATGTATTAGACTTTTTTAAAAATGAAACAAGTGCAAGGGTTTTTGTCGAAAGATTATCCGTTTTGTGGATTATTTTCATTAGAAATGGGGATGAAGTCCTCGAAAAATCACTGAAATATTTAAAGTGCTATATAAATATTTAGTTTAATAGAACAGAACACTAATAAAACTTTAGAGGGCACTAATAAAAATGAAAATTGGAGACGGTAGAAAAAAACTCATGAAAAATGTAACGGGCTTTAATTTTATGTTATGTGATTATGAATAAAAGAATTGTTTTTATATACTCAGTAACCGATGTTCCGAACTTGGCCTTTGCTATCCACTGTTCCTGCCAGGTCTTAAAGGTAAATAACATTTCAATGGTGATCGGTGAAATGGACAGTTAGAATTCATTCATTCGCAAAACTAATGAAAAATTGCAATTTTAAAATAGCATTACCGTATCCGCTTTTTGAAAACGTGGCAGGCATTTTCAAAAGTTGTAACAAATCTAGCAACCTTGTTCGCTTAAAGAACAGTAGTACATTATTCCGCGGGCACATTTTATTTACTCAGTGTTGTTCGTTGTCCTAAAATTCATGAACATTGAATGTAATACTAAATACTTTCATGGCATCCAAGGATTACCGAACTAGAGTGTTACCGTAAAGAGTATCCAAGATCGCGTCTGAAGACGCCCTATCCAATTTGTTCTAACATTTCACTTCATTTACTGCCCATATTGTTGCATTTGATTGCGTGTAACTATTTCAAATACAGCGACGTCTGCGGACATACGTGTATACTGGGCTTTGATTTCTGGTTATTTACAAATAACATCAGCTGCTCTAATTGTGGAGGTAAAGGAAAGAAGGCTTACTTTACTGTCAGAGGGTGCTTATAAGCAAACCAATAAGAAGAACCACGAATGTGAGATAACAAACTGCTTTATTGTACAGGACTAACAATGGCTATGTACAAAAAGCGCTGCGCCCGCAGGGGGTGCATCTGGTAACGTTGCGCGCCGGTAGATGGCGTTGGCGGCGATGAGAACTGACACTGGCCGACCATTCCACACGGCGGAGCCAAGGGGATCTGAGCACACGCACACATATACATACGCAGTCGGGATGATGAGTCGAGAAGACGAGTCATGAGTGCTGCCTGCGCCGGTAATCTCTAGATTTCGCGTGAATGTGCATTTTAACACTAATCAGCAACGAATCTGATTAAGAAACGTTTTATTCCAAATTTAATGACAGATTTCGAACACAATGAAGTTGAATTTTTAATACCTGGTATTTCTGACTGAACAGATATATATATATATATATATATATATATATATATATATATCGACTAGCTGCTGACATAAAATGAAAATATAAGTTTAACCGTCATTGAGGAGAACATAAGTGGAATGAATAATGTTCTTAAAATTTGAATCTCCTGGAAAATTCTCCGCAGGCGCACACTCATTCTTTCGTCATGTGCATTGAACCAGGAAGATATCTTCGGTTAATGCTTTTGAGAAATTTATAAAACAAAACACTTGCACTGATACAGGTCTTTGGCTTTCTCCGATCTGCCTATGGTTCACAGAGTTGTGCTCACTGTGCGAGTTGGTCTCACAGCTTCTTTGCGATTTCTTTGATCTTGATCTAACACTGTCGGAGATGTTTCGAGTCGTTGAGGTTTAGAGAGACATCGCCCTAATGAGTATGGGGAAAAATATGTACAGTCCCATGCACAGTCTTTGGCGATTCCATTTCTAGCAGCTGCTCAAACAAAAGTCTTTGAGGCAGGGCTCAGTAACGTAGAACACGCGTTTACGAGGTCGACGCGGCTACCGGTTCTGCTCTTGCGACGGGTAACGAGGCGAATAAAAAAAATAATAATGTGAGATTGGGACGGAAAAGTTGTTAAAATGTTCGTGGGTGCGTATTGTCAAAATAATTTGCATTTCTACCATTATTTTGTACTGTAAATATTCACCTTAAAGTCAGTTACTTATATTTGTCATTAAAACTGCGAAAAGACGTATTGGATCACTTAAAAAGAATTTGGTACACTAGATTTACTGTGATTTTTATGTTTATTATTGTAATACAGATAGGTAGCCACAGTTTTTGATAAATATATCTAAATGTAACCAAATTCAAAAGTAATGAATTTTCTCATTATTTGAACCCTGAAGAAGGCATCAGGGGAAATGGATAGCGTAGCCCGCTATTCCGCCGGATTTTGCGCCGACTAAGACCAGCGCGGAAGTCTCGCAGTCTACGCGGAATGGCCGCAGGGGACATTTCGCGTCACATGTTGCCTAATGAGCGCGTTCAGACATGAGCGTTGCGGCAGCGGATTGGCAGCGTTTTATTACCTGCGAATTCTATACCGCAATCGGACGCGTTTCGACCGCTCCGCTCGAATTTCGGGGAAGTCCGCCTGCCTTCGGGAGTTTTCACTTCCACTTGGATCGAGCTCCCATTGCTTTTGTTTATCGGATGAGGAAAACTGTCACCAAAACTGAGTCATAATTGACGCTTCGGAGTGAACGGTCCCGTGGATTCCGCCGTCGAGTCTAGAGCGGAGCGTTCCGCGCCGCACCCGCTGCGGATCTCCCGCGCCGATCTGTGAGATTCTTATATCGAATGTTCATCGATCACTCGGGGATGCTATATTGAATTTGGCTGGCGGGCGCCTCCGCGAGCGTGAGCGAACCGAGAACCTTCGTCGACCTCCTGTGCGTGAGCGTCCTCACTGTCGCGGGAACTGCCACGCCCCCGGGGAGCGC
>BOPP01000075.1:4303116-4370379 GCA_017312745.1 Gryllus bimaculatus
GGGGCCGAGTCCGCCCCGGCGGCGTCCGCGCTCCGCCCCCAGCCGCCGTGCGCGGGCGGGTGCGGGTCCGGCAAGATCACCCACTCGTGCGTCCACACCGGCTTCCACACCTTCTTCCACGCCGGGATCCAGATCTTCTTGGTGCCCGGCACCCAGATCTTCTTCCACGCCTCCTTCCACTCCAGCTTCTTGTCCGGCACCCACACCAGCTTCTTGTCCGGCTTCCACACCTGCACCCACGCCTCCTTCCACACGAGCTTCTTGCTCGGCACCCAGATCTGCTTCTTGTCCGGGCGCCAGATGATCTTCCACGCCTCCTTCCACACTAGTTTCTTCGACGGAACCCACACTTGCTTCTTGTCTGGCCGCCAGATCTGGAAAAGATATGTCGAAACATATTAACTCGTTGCGTCATTCAACCACGCAGTTGCGTTTTCTTTCCTTAGGATTGCGGAAAATACTTAATAATTAAATTACCTATGATTTTCCTAATTCATTGATAGCCATTTAAGTTGAAAGAATTTTCTCTATTCTTGCAAAAGCATTTAATTAGTAAACATATCCTAGACAGGTATCCATGAATGTTCATGACTACTTCATCACCCTACCCAGGGAGCGTTGAAAGAGGTGTCTAGGAACTGAGGATTTACGTTACATTCTACCTTCCCAAACTTTGTTTTTTGTACTATCTTCTTGTTTTTATACTATCACTACGTTAAATAAATTTATCTAATAATTTAACGTATTAATATAACAATTAATTTTTGTCTTTTTATTCTTTCCAATTTTTTCTTTGAGAAGTCCGAAGTAATATAAATTTAATATTAGTGGAAGCGTTAGTTTAAAAGTCATTGCACTTCTTTGAGATGCGCTTTATTGGTTCATCCCAGCGCCAAAATATTTTTTTATATGAATGGGTGAAAACCAGAACGGTGTAAGTGACATTTTATAAATTCTGAGAAATCTGTTTATTTAAGTCAATATACGAAAATACATTGCCACTGACATACAGCCTAAAACAAACACGCTTTTCTCAGAATTTATAAAATGTTAATGATACCGTTCTGATTTTCACCCATTCATGTTGTCGTATCGCTGAATTGCAAACACAACTTGTGAACGCGCGTAGCACAAACAATATCGTTTCTGAAAAACAGAATTTGCAATGCCGTACCTGCTTCCATTCTTCCTTCCACACGAGCTTCTTGCTCGGCACCCAGATCTGCTTCTTGGCGGGCTTCCAGATCTTCTTCCACACGGGCTGCCACACCAGCTTCTTCTTCCACAGGCCGTGCGACGTGTACTCCCAGCCGTCGTGGTCCACGCCGTGCGACTTCTCGCCCGGCACCCACACCTTGATGAGCTTGGGCACGTACGACTTCTTCCACGCTGGCACCTGGATCTCTTTCCACGCTGGCACCTGAATCTCCTTCCACACGGGCTTCCAAATCTTCTTCCACTCAGGCACCTGCGGTCGTGACAAATCTGCGTCTTAGAGCAGTCGTTGCAAACAGTTTCTATAAATCTATTATAATAAGAAAAACTGTTTTGACAGGGGAGCGCGATTCAATTGCCCCACAATTTCATTTCATTCCCATTAACTGACGATATTCAAGTTATTCAAAACGTTCTTTAAGTCTCTTAGCTTTCCAATTTATAAAAATGTATTTTTCTCTGAAATATTGACATCATTATTCTACAGGTAGAAATAGTGATCTCTATCAACGAAAGAGAAATGCATCCGCTATCAAGGAGCGATCGATAGAATATCACAGATAAAGGCGTATTTTACAAAAAAGAAAAAAAAGATTTTTAAACCATTTATCTCAAAATATCAATTTTTGATTTTTAATTACAACAGTATTCGTGAAAAGCGACGATATTTGAGGTGATACTGCTTTGAAAATATACCATCCAAGATCGTGAATATTTAGAATTAGATAATATTTAGTAGGTTTGACAACACCTAATTTTTTGTACTTAATTCGTATCGAAATACTTCAGATAAATTGGGTTAACCGGATATTAGATAGTAAAGGATAACATTTGATACAAACGTTAAATAACATTTAATTCCAGCTATATAGTTTTCTAATATTGGCGAAATTTGTAATCTGATGCAATATGATTAGCATTTAAAAGTCTATAGTGTGAAGTATTTCATACTACAGAATTTTAAATGCTAATCAAGTCGCATCAGATTAAAAATCTGTCAATATTCGTTAACGTTGCAAGAATTTTTATAATCGAACGCAACCACCTGATACGTGTCACCAAAGGCCATTTATGCACTTTCCATTTATTTACTAATTAAGCTTCCAATATTTGACTAATTAAGCTTCATTGACAAAATATATCGAAGGTGTTAGGGAAGTATGCACTTACTTTAATTTCTTTCCATGCCGGTACTTGAATGGGTACCCACACAGGTTTCCAGATCTTCTTCCAATCGGGCACCTTGATGTCCTTCCACGCGGGCACTTGAATTTCCTTCCAGATGGGCTTCCAGATCTTCTTCCAGGCCGGCACTTTGATGTCCTTCCACACGGCCTTCTTGGTGTCCTTCCACACGGGCTTGTAGATCTTCTTCCATGCGGGCTTCCAGATCTGCTTGGTGCCGGTCTTCCACACCTTCACCCAGTCCGCCTTCCACGTGAGCTTCTTCTTCCAGTAGCCGTTGGGCACGTGGTGCTCCACGTGGTGTTCCTCCTCGTGGACCACGTGGTCGTCCCAGCCGCCGCCGACGTCCCCGCGCTCCTGCGCCTCCCTGTGCACGCCACGTGTCATCCCACGTGCGCCCTCGTGCGCCAGCCGCGCGTGCGTCCGGGTCCGTCCGTGCGTGCGTGCGTGCGTGCGAGAGTGGTTGGCTCGGTCGTCACGTCGACGTCCACGGAATGTGCGAAGGAGTAGTCCAGTCGGAAGTGGTAGTCATGTCCAATACGGGGGAGGAACAGCTGAAACTAATCTCTAAACTCTACTATTAAATAACTACTCATATGACAAAGTTTAAAGACCTCGAGGTTCAAAAGAAATGAGAAAGTTTAAACAAAAACTGTCAGTAGAAACCTTAAAACCTTTAATGCTTAAACTTTCATCTTGTTGTTATTCTTCTCTTCAATTTTGTACGGCGACTCATATGTGTTCTTTTGGTAAATACTAAAAATATTCTAAAGACCTACATCGTCCATTACCTAAGTAATATCTCCATCTATGCATTTTATCTTCAATTAATTATAATTTTTTCTGAAGGACCTTATCATACCTTCTTTAGATTTTAGTGATTTGTTCCTTGAAATTCCATTGAAAAATTGTATTTGTATTCCAATATTTTAATCCTTTTAAAAGCGTGATTATATCCAAGAAGTAAAATAAACATGTAAATGTAAAAGTGATGTAGTTAGTCAGGGCAAGTTGAAATTCTCAGTAATAGTCTTCTAATTATTCCAAGTGCTAGTCTTCTCGAATGAAAAATCGAACCTAGTTATCCTGGTTTATGTTATGTTGTTCTGATCACTTCTGTTCATAATCGAGATGTGATCAACGCTTGGACTGCTGGTCCATTAATTGATACTCAACTGTCGGTACCCTATTACTAGTTGCATAGAAAATTTCTTAAAAAATATAGGTTATGTTTTACTCTTATTCTTCCGAGCAAATCTTCAAGATGCAAAATATGTTCATATACAACAAGTAACATGGTACAAAATAACCAGGCAAAATAGCAGTTCTAAGAGACCACTGGAAGCAATGGTCGTCAAGATACTTCAATGGTCATAGGTTGTGTGTAAACCAGGATATTCGGGTTCGATTTCTAGTCAAGGCGACTAACACTTGAAAATTTTGAATTATTAAATACGTTGTTACTAAGTCAAAAGGTCACATCAAACAGGACATTTACTGTGCGGAACAAATTTCCAACGTAATTGCGTATCCAACAATGCGAGGAGTGGTGATAATTGGGTAATAATTTTCTTAATTTTAGCATGCGTACAAAGACATTAAATGACAGCGCATTAAATGCAATTTTCATTATTAACGTTTTGAAGGGAAAATAATGATCATAAAATTTTTATACAAGCTACGGTAAGGGATTCAATACAATACAAAGCGCTTGCAATAACCGCGTGTCATTATCTCTTTTATGTAGATGTACCACGCAAAAAAATATGCAAAAGTCATGGAGGTTGGCATTCGAATGTACCCGAATTGTAAGTAAAAATCCAGTTAAGAGTCATCATTTTATTGATGCAGAAAATCCCAACGTTTGAAATAAGAATAAAAGTATTGAAGAAAAAAAATTACGGACAAGCCTTTTGTGGGTGTTCTGAGAAATTTATTTGAATTTATAAACGATTTTTTAACAACAAAAAGTTCCTGTGCTTTATTTCTGTGCTTAATGGAAATCATTGATTTGAAAAATATATCGAATTCTTTATACTGTCAAGTGCAAGCAGCATTACTCTTGATATGTTCGTACTAAGGACATAGATGTTAAGAACATGGACTTTAATTAATCGATGTTTTGAAAACGCCGACCTCGACTTCGCATGCTGAGGGTGAGGAAGAGGAGGGACGGGGACGGGGGCGGCGCGGGGCGGGGGGGGCGTGCGTGGGCGTGGCGTGGCGTGGCGTGCGATGAGGGGGTGGGGCGGTATCGGGGTCCGGGCAGACATGGGCTGCGGAAGGGCGATGGCAGGGTTTGGGGTGCGAGGGGGCGTGGAGTGAGGGCGGAGGCGGCGGCGCGGGAGGAGGGGGTTGGGGGCGCGGCGTACTCACGGGAAGAAGGCGGCGCGGCGCGCGAGGCCCGGGGCGGAGGGCGTGTCGCTCGGCTCGACGATCGCCTTCCCGGCGACCAGGGCGGCGAGCAGCAGCGCGGACAGCGCCATCTGCAACACGTCACGGGCGCGCTCACACACTTTGCTTGGCTCAACCACTTTTCACTCGGGTTGCTAGTGGCCTCTGATCATACTATTTATTAACAGGGTTTTCTAAACTTCTCAGGATTTTTTAAAATACTATTAAGTTATTTTTTACATGTGTCTCAGCAAAATGTTACAAATTTCTCAGGTATTTATGATGAGGTGAAAATGATAATATTTTGCGTATGAACATGAAATGGTAAATATCATATATCACATGTGACGCTTTCCCCTAATTTTGAAGCAACGTCTTATGCTTTAATGTTCGGCGGGTCACGTTCGGACGCACTCAAGGGGATTTCATGAACCTTCCGAACATCTGTGCAATTATCTTACATTTAAGAACCAATACGAAGGGTATAAATGCGTATACTTATTTTGTAAACAATTTAACACTATATATTAATTGGAAAAACATAATAATTTTCGATCCTTATTCATGTTCTTGAATGTACTTCTAACATTTAAAACATAATTAATATTAAGTGCATTTTAGCACTTCGGCCCAGAATCCTTTTCATACGAGTCATGGAAGCTGTTTAAATCGCTCAATATTAGTTATTTTAATGGTTGCCTATTGAAGCAAAATATATAGCATTTGAATTGGAAAATGTTCACTTGTACACCTTAAACATGTTTCCGGCTTTTGTATACGCGGTCTTGTCTTCTTTTAAAAGGGAAGAAGAACTAACCTACGTCTCGTTAACATGCTATATCGATCATCGAGAGATTTTCCTACACAAGGGGCGTCGCAGGAATGTATTTGGAGATTTGGTGTTTTCAGTATTTTTAACGTACGGAACAAAATAGTGGAAGGCAATTATGAGATGTTCAATAAGCTTTCAGTAACGTGTACCTAATCGTATTTTGATCATTTTAGACAACATTGACGGTTATCTGAAGTATGATTACTCGAATCCTTTTCTCTTGAAATGTGTCATTAAATATATTTTGATGCCATTCTTACCAATGCTGCAAAAAGAAAAGGAAGACATGTAGAACGTTTATTTCTGACTATTTTTTAATTTCCATGAATGCTCGAGAGAAAGTTCTACTCTTAAATAACTGGTTGTACGATTAATGCTACAATAATTTATTGTTACAAAGTTATGACACACCGTAACTCGATAAAACATTAATGCAAATATAAAACGAACGATTTAGTAAAGAATAAGAAATCCATTCCTTATACCTTTCTTAGCAATTTTTTTAGAACTCTGCTAATTACCTTTGAATAATACACACACCTGTTCGCGCAAATAAAATTGACCAGAGTATTATTCAGTTTCCGCTCACAATTTAGCCAAGTATTTTAATCACAAAACATTAGTCTACTGCAACCGATACTGCCTTAGTAGTACGTGCCAAAACATTTCATGCTTGTGACCTAAAGCGGTATCAGTTGATTAGCATTTCACTTTGAAAATTTGTATGTCAAGAACGATAGTGTTACGTCTGTAAATTGGCCAAAAATGCACACATTGAAGAGATAGTAGTTTTCACCTCTTCTGTTCCCCTGCAATTAGTCCTTATCTTTTAATCGGCTCGCGCATCAGAGCTTCTTCCGCGGGCGCACGAATGCCAAACGGAAGCTTCTGGAGGAAGAAACCTTGCAGAGGCGGGAATTCGGCCGCGAACGTGGAAACTCGCGGAAGAGCGTTTGACGCATGTGCGGTTCGCACGCACGCCTCGCGGTGGCGGTCGCGAAGGCGGGGGTGGCGGCAGAGGCGGAGGTGTTGGTTGAGGCCCCGGCGGGGGCGGGGGTTGCGGCATTGTCGAAAATATGTTTGATAGAAAAGTACCAATCTCGTATTTTTATAGTAAATTTATGGAACGTTTTAAAACTATATTTTCGGGTCAAAATTCACTCCCAACAAAGACAAGGTAGCAAATTTCTGTGTAATTCTATGATTCAAAATTCCTTCTCCAATCTTTATTCACACTTCATTGACCAGATTATCGCAATCTCAATTTAGTCTCTTTTTTTAGTTAAATAATCAATCGAACCCTCCTCTTCTTAAATTATGATAACGATAAATATTCTTACGCATTCCGCTAAATTATCAATGTTTCACTTTTAAATTACTTAACGTATTTTAGTGTCATTACTTGCCCAATTTAACGTTCTATCTGTAGCACCACAAAGCAAAGAAAGAAAGAAAAAAGTTGCTTAAGACACAGAGAGGACAATGGGGCGACGTTACTTTCTCAAGACAATGAAAACAAGCTACTTCACAGAAAAGTGAAACAACGCAACTCTACCTTTCCTGTAAATATTAACAAAAAATCAAGTGTACTGCATCGCTTTGGCAGGCGCAAGTGCGGCCAAGTGTGTGGGAGGGCACGTGCCAGAGGGCAACGCTCGGAGAAGTGGGATGGCGGCAGAACACGAGGAGGCCATGGCTGAGGGATGGGAGGAAGGCGGTGACAGATCCACTGGGTGGGGGTGCGGCGGTATGCGAGACAAAGTTGAGGTTGAGGCGGGGAGTGGCGGGGTGACTGAAAAGCGAGGGTGGTTGAGGCAGCGGCAGCGATAAAACGTTTATGCAAGACCTGGATAGTTAAATATTCCTACATCGATACCGATGTTTTTGGATTTTATATTTCGTGTTGGCCCGGGGGGAGGGGAGGAGAGTGGGCGGCCCGGCGGGAAGGAGAGTGGTGGAATGGCGAAAGCAACAATTGGCGGGGCGGTTACGATTAATTGATTGATTCATTGATTGTTTCCGGGCACGTCAAGTGCTATAGTCAGTAATTTCTTTAGTGTAACGATAACTTTTATTGCCTGTCGGTGGCGACGTTTTTACGTCTCTGGATGGTGAGATCCTGCTCCTAACTACACGTAGCTTTGCCTGGTATTTCCTCCTCAAATCTCTGACTTAGCAAGACACCACTCTAAGAGGTCACCGCCACATGCTCTAAGACTCTTCTCCTGACCTGTGTGGTATTGTAGTTTATATACGCGCGCGTGTGTGTGTGTAGGTAAGGGATGAGAATATGACGCAAAAAGAGAGAAACACTGCGTGAGTCATGGCCCGCTTGTTAAGGTATTATTGCGACATTCGCGTGGTATTGATTGAAAATAATGGAAAACAACAGTTGAGAGCATCCGGCCGCTAGAATTATCCTCCATACTGTGGCTGAGTTCGACCTGTCTATGTAGCTAGTGTCGCAAATACTCCTCCGTCAGGCCATCGGGGCCACATAGTGCCTTCCGTGTCGCTGCAGAGGCAGCGGAAATGGACTAGCACTCTCAGCTAAGCTATGCCGGTACAGCGGGTCGCGGGGGGGGGGCAGGGCGGAGGTAGGGTGTCTTCCGCGCGGAACCGAGGACACCGAGCATCGCGACGCCCCACATGTGGGAGAGACTTTCCTCGCAGCGCGCGGCGCCGGGCCCACGAGAGCGTGGGTGGCCCCGTTTGCCTCGCGGCGCCCAGATTAGAATTCGACTCGCGCATTCCGGCGTTCGGTTTTATGCATATGGGTTTGCTTGTGCTTAAGCGTTGAATGTTTTCACGAGAAATTGCCATAAAAGTTTTTACAGTTATTATATTCTTAATAAAATTAAGAATATAATGGTAAAAATATAATATTTAAAAATATGATGTATCTTAATAAATACTTTAATATGGATTAGAAGCTAACTTTAAAAACATTAAAAATTTAATTTTGATAGAACTGCTAGTTTTAAAGCATTATTTTGAAAGTTATTAAAATACATGCAATTTCCAAAATCACAAAAAAATATATCTAAGGGGGTGGTTAGGAACTACAAGCGTCTCCTGTGTATATGCGCGTAGTTTATCTCTGTATTCTAGGGGGTTATCCATTCAGATTGACTGTGTCTTTGACTGCATTAAAACGTTCATCGCCGCAACCACTAACGCGTCAAACCTAATGGACTTGGCTCCAAGAATTCTTTGCCGTCAAAGATGAACAAAGAAGACAGCAGCTCCATAGTCATATTCCCCAGCTGAGGTGGCACAGGGCATCAATTAATGTCACTGCAGTGCCTCTGAGCGGGAGGTCCCAGGGTTACAATACCGAAGGTGCCAGAATTTTCTACTCAAGCTATGAATTCAACCGTTGTCTGGGGGAGAATTCTAGCGGCAGGCTGTTCTGATCGGTTGCTTTCCATAGTTTATACGTCCCAATTAGGGAAATGATGAAGCAGTATCGATACTACAAGATTTCATCAATTTCAAACTGATGTGTACGATAGTTTTTCTTTTACGTTTTGAATAAAACCTATATTGACCAGGGTACAGGAGTTAACCACGTGGCGTATCCCTCAGAATCGAATGTGTTAAAAAATTACTAAAAGGAGGATATTTAAAGTCCAAAGAACGACGAGAGGATACTTGACGTCAATGAAGGGCTGACCTCCCAAACACAGGTCGGCTGGAAACCCTAAGCAACCGCAGCCGTTTTGGCGTCGCCGTCGTTTGTTTTCCTCGTGGGCGCGGATTCCCCCAACGTGGGCGGAACGGAGCGGAGCGGAGCGCGGGCGCGGGCGGCGCTGCGGGGGCGGGGGCGGGGGGCGGGGGAGCGCTGGGCGGAAGCGAGTAGGGCAGCGTTACGCTCGGGGCGGCAGAGCGCGACGTGCCGCCGGCGGAGAGACGTCTTCGGCGCGTGACCACTCGCCGCTTCTCGGGAGTAGAGACGCGCGTTCACAACATCCATGTTTCTTTACAAAATATCTATGTTTTAACCTTCCTGCGGGCGCGCGTAAGTGCTTCTCATCAGCAGGTACAAAGTTTGATCCAAGGACAGTAGTGGGGTGATTCAGGAAACCTGTAGGATCAAACTTTGTACTCCAGGACGCAAACACCTTTTGCCTTTTGGCTCACGCCTTTTGGCTGCAACGACATAGTTTTTTTCCTCTGCGTTTTTTAGTTAAACCGTCACTACTTCAAGTTTAGATCATGTTTCAAGAATTGTCATTATTTGAAGATTACATTGTATGTTGTTGATTTCGTCTTTCTTTAGGTTTCGATTACGCGTGACAACGATAATACAAAAGTTGAGAAGCAGTTACAAAGAAGCAATTATCTTACTAATTGTTAACAGATAGCAAATATAATTGTGTCTAAGAAACTGCTTTTGTAATGTGCATTTCGCAGACCTTATTCACACGGCGTCATTCTCTCAATTTCTGATCTCATCACACGGTGCCACCCTAAGTCACTGATACACACGACAAAAACTGCCGCAAGCTTAGCGAACACCATGTTTTACAATGCCGATACAATCTTCTGTACCCAGACACTGCGATGAAGCAAGCGGGAGATATCACCCACCCAGGAGTCGAAAATCTCTCAAACACCGGGTAATTAACGGCATTGTGTATGCGTTCCGTTTTCTCGGCGTGGGCGCCGAACACGTCCCTCGCGGGCTGTCGTACACACAGACAACAATCCACGAAAGCGGAGGCTGGTGCGGTGGCGGCGAAAGTGGAGTGGTACGGGCCGCTCCCGCCCCCGCCCGCCTATGCCAGCGCCACGCCCCCCGGAGCCAACGACCTTGCCTGTTTTCAGAAACCGCGTCGCTCCGGCAAACGAAAGCCGCTTTGCCATTCTCGGCAATAGCGCCGTCTTGCCCTGTCCTACTCGGCATCTGTGGAACACGTGCGACTGTGGGGCTGGCGAACGTGCTGTGTGGAGAATAGAAACTTTTAATGAATACGTTGCTGTGTTTGTTATGCGACTGTATCGATTGCTGCCAGGTGTAACCACTGGTGGTTGAGTGTGTTACAAAGAGTTGCTAAATAAGATCTCTTCAAGTGTTGAGATATGTTCAGTTTGAATTCGTCGTTTACGTTGCATTGCGGTTTTGTAATTTATTTCTTTTTCAATATCCTCTCTCTTGTGATAAATTATTTTTATGACTTTATGTTTTTATGTTTTTAGAAAGTTTTTAAGCAAATATGATACAAATATGGTGAATGAAGAATAAAAGTTTGTGAAAATTATTTGGGATTTAATATCGTTCTTAAGAATAATGCTTAATGTAATGAGTTATAAACCAAATTACGTTAATTTAAATAGATACTTTTTCGTAATTTATTATTTGATACGTTATTTAATAACTGATTTTTTTCTTTGAAGCTATTACTTATTTCATAATCTTAGTCTATTTTCTTTTGGTAAACTTTCATGGTAAAGGCATCCAGTAATAAATAAGGTACTAGAAAACAGTAAATTTTTGGTAATTGCTTGAACAACGTGTGTACCATTTAATATTCAGGAAAGAGTATGCACGATGTACTTATTATTATGTAACTTATTAACTTTTCCTTTCAAGTATTCAGTTATTTGTTACATTTTTCATTTTCATGATTTTTAAAGGTTTGAACTACATTTCTTTACTGCCATTTAGATAGTTCTGGAAACCAGACAGAAGAACGTCTTGGTCGTGAGGACTCCATTCGACAAATCTGATTGGAACTTAGAGAGGCTGAATAAAACTGAACAATAATAACAAATATTAGGAAAGTTTCAAGTTTTTTAGTTCGCCAATGGTTCGTAACTTTATTGTTCCTTCATCAGGACTTGCTAACGTTGAATACTTAAGAGTAAAATACCAATCATCCAACACAAGGCATCAGGGCCACGTGTTACCTGATACCATGTGTTGGGTGTTTAGTGTTTTACTGCTAAATATTAAAACTTAGCAAGTCCTGATGAAGGAACAATGAAGTACCGAAACTTTGGCAAACTAGGAAACTTTTTAATTGATTAACCACAAACCAAACCAGGAAACATTCTTAGTATTAATCATGTAATCTTGAATTGAAGAGCTAATAATAACAGATGTTGGTACAAAGCGAGGCTAGTCGAGGAAGGTGGATCCTGCCATCACTTTCACAGTAGCGTTCCCCGGAGGCGCGTTTCCCTGACCTTCCCCGTCGTGTCCCCCAACCCTTCACGCCGACCGGCGCGCCGCCAGACACGACTCGCCGGGTTCTGCCGCCGGGAGAAAACCGATCGAACACGCGATCTGTCGGGTCGGCCGCAAGGTGGAGTAGACTGCAAAACGACTACTGCTGTTGTTCACACGAGGCGTCGTGAGGCTACAGCGAAAGTAGAGGCGCCGATGCACGTTGGATGGGTAATGATGTGGCATACATGAGTAAAAAATTGACGACAGATAACGTCGGAACTAATGTGTTTAAATCAAGGACACGGTTCCAGACTCTCTCTTTCGCTCCCTCCCTCTCTCCCTCCCTCCCTTCTAGGGTTTTTCCAGACGTGGGCAGTAATCCCATACATCTTAAAGTGGGAGGTAATGTCAAATCATACAGTAGATTCTAATGTTCATCTCTCCACGTGTCTGGTGACAATAGAACGCCATGTTCTCTGCGTAATCACACACACAAGCCCAAGAACAAACTTCGATATCCAGAGCGGAATTCAGAACTGAGATCTTGAGACCGAGATGTTGAATCGGTACTCGTTAACACAACTAGTGGGTTTTCTTCACAGTTACGTTCTTTTTTCGTTTTGCTGTAGTATCATTTTCAATAATGCATTTTCTGTCTTTGAAAACTGATTGTGAAGGGTATTAGTGGCGTGGAAGATACATTTATGTTATGTTGAAAAAAATAAGTATAGAATGCTGATCAATTATGACATTTTTTTGTCATTCACTGTAAACTATTTTTTTCTTTCTTAATTTCAGTAAGCACGTTTCATGCTCATAAAAACTTAGTTAAGAAATACACTTAGATGCTTCTTGTGAATTAGTTTGTCATTAAAGTGATAACTATAATGCTTTTATTTAATTAAATGAACAAATTACACAAAGAGATCTTGGTAAGATAATGTAGTGTGATCTAAGGGAATATAATGACAAACCGAGCAAATTTTGATAATGGCGTTAAATCAAAAGTATTGATTGTTGAATAGAAAATAGAATGGAGAGATAGAAGAAGAAAGCTAAATAAAAACTTGGTGAGAGCAGGGGGAGTTCTAGGAGAGCGGAGGGCAGTGTGTTTTGAGGACACTAGGAAATGGGTTAGCGAGAGAACAAATGGCAGTTATGACTGCGTCGGAGAAGTGAAGGTTAAGTATTCTGAGGCACTTAGAAAGAAATCAAATGTGATAATTTTACTTCGATCTCGATCCAAAAACATTTGCAAATTGAATCTGCATCGTTCGTTGTGTCCGAACCCTGACCATGCCAACGAAATCGGCACCACGCAGCCATCGACTCATCGTGGTTTAGAGTTTTTTATCGACTAACACTTCTGCAACTTTCTCAATCTTATTGTTATTAGGTTGTGAACCACCGTGCATGCGGGCGTCAAGCTTCCATTGGTTTGTTTAATGTAAAGTAATAAGTGATTGTTGAAGTTGAAACCTGATAGAAAGCATAGCGACGGGAGCGGGACGTTGTTGACATGGTGGGGTGAGGGCCGAGAGATGGGATGATAACGGAGTTATAACAAGATAATTGTAGAGCGGTTGAAACCTTTACAATTAGTTGGAAGACAGTGTGGTGGGGACAGGGCGGTGTAGTTGCTACCAGTTTGATCGGTGGCTCGTCGGGCACAATAAAATCTCTTCTCTTCTTAGTTGTCCGCCTCGCCGCAAGAGAGCAGATATGAAAGAGACTTAGGAAGTTACACGAAAAGATATGGGCGATGGTGGGGGCGATTGCGAGGGCGGAGAATGGCAGCGGAGATGGAGACGGGGGCGAGAGTGGGCAGTGGCAGCGGAGGCGGTAGCGAGGGTGAGCAGCGGTGGCGATGGCGGCGGTGGTGCCTGCGGTGGCGGTGGCGAAGGCGGTTAGTGACGGAGGAGGCGAAGGTCGGGTGAGGGCGGGCAGTGACGGCGGTAGCACTGGCCGGGCCGGAGGCGACCGTGGCGCCGTCGCGGCGAGGGCATCTGGGGCGGCCGGGAGGTCGCCACGCGCCGGCGACCGCTTTCGCCACGGCTCATCGGCTCAGTGGACCCAGCGCCACGCCCCCACAGTTCACGCTCCGGGCGTCTCGTCTCGGGATTTGCGCGCGTTAGCGGCTCTCAAAAAACCCAACGCACCGCCGCGCCGTCGGCGGAGAAGCGGGGAGAAGGTGCGGGCTGGGATCTCTCCGGCGGGCGGGCTCGCGTGCGCGTGCGCAGGCGTGCGAAGGCGTGCCATGGCGTGCGAAGGCCGCCGGGCGTCCTCGCGTGCGCAGCCCCGCGGCGTAGGCCCACGCGTTCGGCAGCGCGGACCGAAATGCACGGGATTCGGCACTGAAGTCAACGGCCTTTGGGCTAAACGAATGTGCTTTAGATTCGGTTTGTTGGTTCTGCGAGAAATGAGACACAACTGATGTTCAGCATCTTGAAATTGATGTGTATTAGAATATACGGAATCTGTGTGCTGACGGATTTCAACTCAACTAATCGTAGTTTGTATTATTATCAAGTGTTTTATATTAATATTTTTAATAATCACAATGTCAGAATTCTAACAAATATTCATATTATTAAATAAAGTTTAAAATAGTCACCCCGTATCAAACTCGGATCTCATAGTTTATGCATAGTTGTGCTGACTACTAAGCTTTAGAACATCTTACAAGTCTGATGTGTTTCCATTTTATGATAAACAATAAAACTGTAAAACTTCAAACAATTGTCATCCTAATAGCTCAGAAGTGAGAGCAACTGGGCGAAAAACCAGGAGACGCAGTTTCGAGTCCCGGACGGGACCTTTGCACAAATTTAAACATTAAAATACATTGGTTACTCCGGAACAAGGTCACAGCTTGGATACATTTACTTTCGCGGAACATATTTCGGGGTTATAATTGCCTCCACACTAAGGTGACTGGCTGATGACAATAATTGAATATTCATTTAGTTATTTTAACCAGAGGAATTGCTGTCAGCGATTAACACCCAATTCCAGTGAAACGAAAGAGACTTCAAATGCACGCGACAAGTTCAATTACCAAGTAATTTATAAAAAGTGTTGGCGTAAAATGATTCAAAATTACTAGTAAGTTAATATTAGCAAACATGGCAGGCGTATGTTGAAAATGAAGGTATTTCAAAACGACTTTTCACATTTAAACAATGTTTACGTTTAGCAGATTCTCTTTGTTAAACGTCCATTTGGAATAGTATATTACTAACTTCCAAAATTCGCTAAGATGAGCAAATTATGGCTGGAGTTTTCTTTTCAAGTGGAACAAATTATAGAACCGTTATTTTCAATCAGTGTTATTGCATACACGCGAGGCCACCTAAAACCAGTTGCTTGAGGCCGCCCTCGGCGTGTCGGGATTCTAGGGGGCCGATGGTCGGTCCTTTACGCAACACTCTCGCTCTCATCCGGAGGCGCTTCGGGGCCGTCGCTGGGTCGCTTTCCAGCCTGGGAGATCCCGTCCCCAGGCGGAAGATCGGCTCTGTTTACGATGCTGGGGCGGCGCCGAGCCACTTTCTACGACCGCTCTAGCCCGCCTTCCGCGCACGCCGCGCCGCTTTGTATTCCGGGCGGGCGGGGCGTGCGTGCGGGAGGGGGGGGAGGGGGGAGGGGCGGGGCGGCGCGGGACAAGGCGGTCGCGACGTGAGGAGACTGAGATGTAGTAGCGGTGGTTGGAATGTTCTGCAGGTGGTGGGGGTGGTGTTTTATTTTTATGAGCATACTAATTGTTTGAGCGGAGGGAGTGTGTTTTACGGATGGCTGGATTTGATTCCGGTTATCGTCGGTCTTTAGTGGAGGTGGATGAGAGAGATGGTGGTGGATGTTGGAATGTTGTAGGTGGTTATGGTGGTGATTTGTTTACGAGTTTGCTAATTGGTTTAGCGGTGGGAGTGTATTCTACGGTTTGCTGCTTTTATTTTTGGTAATTGCTGGTTGTAAATGGAGTGGAGTGGAGGCGCGTGGTTATGGTGAGAGTGTTGGAAATTTTCAGATGGTTATGGCTGTCATGATTTTTTAGGCGTGTACAAATCGTAATAGTGAAGGGAGATTTTTATTGTTACGTGTATTTGAATCCGTTTATCATTGATATTTGGTGGGATTGATAATTCGATCGATGTAGTCGGAAGTAGCGTGTAGTAGTAGTATTAGAAGTATTTGAAATGTTACTCGTAGTTATGGTAGAAGTGACTTAGGTGAAAGATTGCAAATCGTTATAGCTGCAGAACGTATTTATGACTGGCTGGTTTTGATTCCAATGTTTGAAGACGTAGATGGAATAGAAATTGATGGAATTATATGGAGGAGATTTAGGAACTTTGATGGACCAAGTTTGCGAATTAGGGAGGGAATTAATATACACGAATATTTTGGTACATTTTCATGTGGAACTTTCATTACCTTTTTTGAAGAAATGAAGTGACATTTAAAATGCCCGCATGTAGCATATTTCTGTTATTATAGGAGGTACTAAAGCTCTATCTTGGATATACTCTAGGCTTATTATCTACGCAAGAGAAAATACCTACGATGTTATTTAATAAAAAGAAAAGGAGGACGCATGTCTTGGAATTAGGTCTTGCTGTAATTTGAAAGTATTTGAAGAAGACTGTCGCACATAATTCAAATCTTTGGCTTTAACTTCGTCCTGACATTAATTGGATATTTATATCATAGGAATAGAAGAAGCAAATTTTCTACAAATAGATTGTATTACCAACTACCGCACGCACTTGATGAGAGAAGCCAGAGAAAGCCATGAAGTCGTTCTTCGCGACAGCATAATACACATCTCAAAAACTCGTCGTTTGTATAAATGAAGTTGGATTTGACAGCGGCGAAAGTAGCAACGGAGAAGTAGCGAAGAAAATTGGGCCTCTCGGCCGAAATTGTGGCGTGAGCCGGGGTTGCGGTAGCGGAGGTGGTAATGTAGGCCACAGCAGAAACCGAGAACTTTAGTGAATGAGACTGTGGAAGTGAAGGGGAAATTCAGTGCCGGAGATAATGCCTCTTGATGTACGAGTAGCGTAGCTTAAGATGATTGCGCCGCTTTTGAGTGTCAACACACGTGTTCGTACAGAATGCCATGCAATACGAAAGGGGGACATGAAAACATCTGAACGAAAGGAAATATGTTCATGCTGTTTTCAGTATTTGAATAGGTGCATTTATATGTTTGGGATATAAGAGAGAAGGAAAAAGAAATCATTGAATGCGTTTTGTAAGCTGATACAAACATCGCCTTTCGGTGGCTCGTTGGTTAGCATGCTCCCCGGGTTCGATTCCCGGTTGGGGCAAAAATTAATTGTGTGCTTTCCGTGCAATGTCTGAGTATCTGTTGCTGTGTGACGATAAGAAAGCTCACTACTCAGGTTGAGAATACCAGAAATACAGCGTAGAGAAGGCTATGTGCTATCCAGAGTTAACCCTTAACCCATGACTACAAGGCCGAATTGCAGCTGGTAGGCCTTAGCTTGTAAAGTGATTTTGTGCCAAAGAACATACATACATACATACATACATATATATATATATATATATATATATATATATATATATATATACATACATACATACATGCACATACATACATACATACATACACACACACACACACACACACCGGCATCCTTAGAAAAATCACATTTTTCTGTGACACACTGTTAGGTATTTTAATTTAAATTGAGCAAGAGATAATTTATTAAAATGCATTCGTTCATATGAAAGGAAGTAAGAAGTCACTGTGAAGTAAGAGGGGACTGTCATTATCAAAGAATAAACACAAACCGGAGGTGTTGGCAAAGACGGTATAAACAAGCGGGCGGCGCTATAAACTCTGCAGAAGAGTCTGCGGGGAGGCGAATGAACAGGTGAATTAAAATGAACAGATATAGGATACACACAAATGGTATGCAACGGGTACGTTACAGAAGCGGTGATAGCTGTGGGGGAACCTTTTACTTTCTCGCTACGGACTAGAGAGGACGTTATATAATGCTATGCGGAAAATCGGCAAATTTTCGGCAGAAAACGTCTTATTACAGGGCGCTATTAAAGAAAAAGTGGATAAATCCAGTTGCTAAATTTAGGGAAAATATTCTGTCACGTGGTGTAGCCTGAACCCATGTTTTGTGGGTTCTGGATACCGAAAAATTGAATGACGGTAAAACGCCTGTCTGTCCATAAAAAGTGCATTGTTAGATATTCCCACCTCATCAACTACTAAGTCATCAGTCCCGCAAGTGTAGTGCGTGCTTTTCTTGGGAGATATGTCGTCCGCTGTACGAAAAGATCCGGCGCCAACCTACCGTCGCCTAGCGAGGTTTTCCCCAACCAGGTGTCTCCCAACCGAGGGAAACCGCCCCAACCAGGACAAGCTCTAAGCTTCCGACCGGTCTCCCGACATGTATAGTAGTGTAGTGCATGTTAGTGTGTGTGGGAGGAGGATTGGGGCAAGGAAGAGGTAGGAAAGGTCGTACATGGTCCGTAGCCCGTTTATTAGGGTACTCTCCGGCAATCGCCTGGTGTTAATGGGATCAACCACGGAAAACTACCGATTAGAGCATCCGAACTCTCCTCCAGGCACCGACGGAAATTGAACTGATAAACTAGTGATGAAACTCCTGCCACCGACGGGACTGGAACGTAGGACATACCAGTCAGAGGGGACGCAGTGACATCATTGGATGCCCTGAGCTCTCTCTCTCTCTCTCTCTCTCTCTCTCTCTCTCTCTCTCTCTCTCTCTCTCTCTCCTGTGAAGGCGTTACAAATGACTAGTGCAGGCCGAAGCGCACCGAGAGCCTCCTGGCGCGACTCCAAGGAGAGCCGGATCCTCGGGCGGGCAGTGGGTGGACAACGCCGCACCCTGGCGGATGCTGCTCCCCCCCCCCCGCCGCCCCCGCGAGGGGCACGTCCATTTGCATGCCCCTTCCCTCTCCGCCTACGCACTTTCTCCGACATCTCCTCTAAGGCGTAAAAAACGTTGGCAGTGCGTGTGTGGAAAATATCGAAAGTAATCATAGTATTGGATGAAACGTCTCCGCGTACATCTTGCTGTGACATTGTAGAAAGTCGTTGCATAAATGCATATTAATACGCGCAGAACAACTTTTATAAGACCCACATACCTGATGTTATGGTTTATGGAGTTGTAGACGTCTTTCTTACGGTTTTGAGTTGCGCCAAGGGTTTACTGCAGGTGTCCATAATTTAAATGACAATTTGTTGAACGGGAGTTTAAATAGAAGAGCAAAAAGTGAGTTTCCTGAATGAGATGGTTAAAACCAATAATATGGTTTTTCAGTATGAGACAGTTGCTTTAGTTCCTGATGACTCCGAGTATTGGAGTCAAACATAATTGGTAGCGTCCAGTACCCATGTAGTGTCAAATTCGAGTGTCTAAAACAGCCAATGTTAAAGATACGCAAAGAACACATTTTTATGTCTAAACATTAAACAACATCAACAACATACGCATAGCATTTAATGGAGGAGTATCTGTATTTCATAATTTCGTTACACTCCTCTTTGATTTGTTGTCTTAAAATTGAGAGCTACATTTTGTTCTCTATACTCACGGAAAGCAAAGCGAGACAAGCTTATTCCTTTCTTGTAGTATCTATGCATCTTTGATACAAGATTAATAGAAGGTTAAAGTCTACATGGGCAGAATGTGAAAAGAGCGTCAATGATTGATGAAGGTCCGCGCCTATCACACGCGTTTGATATACCGCATCCGCCAGACTTCTCTCGCTGCGCATAGCGTATCGCAAGGGCATCGCACCCCATCGTAATTATCTTTCAGCAACACTCTCACATCCTTATTGCCCACCTCCAATTTCTCGCCACTGTTACCCAGTAGCCGCTCTGGAATGCGATGAGAGAGAATCGCCCTTATTGCGTGGCGAAAACAGACGTTTACGTCCGAATATTTTAAACGCTCACTAAAGTGCAGCCATGGACGCATTGCATATGAGACGTTCTGGCCAGTGAGGCCGAAGTTTCAACTACATAGAACAGATTCAACTCTGTGGAACTGACTTATTCAACGTGGTTGTAGACAAAGTTGTTACGTTAGGTAATGAACGAGAGGCGGTAAGGGAGATTGCTGGTCCATTTCGCCACAACAGGACCCACAGAAAGACGTTATGAGAGGAAATGTCTGAAGCAATGAGCAAACAATTTCGGCCTAGTTTCTGCAAACAATGAATCTAAACTCACAAATGCAATAGGAACGTGAAGTCTCTTTTAAAAACCTCTATTTTATAATAACTCTTAAACATATTGAGAAATTTTTCTTCCATTGCCTATCGCATTTATGAGTACATGCGAATTGACAGACGAATGTCTAAAGCATTATGACCAGTCGTTGAAATAATTGGCCGTTTGAGACCGAGATTTTACTTGACCGTGCTCAGATTCACTCAAACGGTAGCGGTGCATTTGTGGCATCGCCGACCCAAAACGGCCTGTCACTCGTATGCTGAGATCGACTAACAGGGCTCTTGTATTATCTATTTCGCGTTGGGTCTTCGCAAATATCGCCTGCAGTAATCCCTTATCTCAACAATCCCTCTCTCTTGCTGTGCAAATTGTGTCCTTACGTCATCTTCGCGTGTTCGTATCTTCCGGAACTTCACTTAATAATCCCTCGTCCTTGCTGTGCAACACCAAGCTTTCGCCACCCGTACGATTCACCCTCCAGCAAAATAACACTGCATTTAAATCGCAACTACACGTACTCCTTCGAGCATACAATTCCTCCACCGAACTTTCTGATGTCCCCATCTAGTACTCATTGGGAACCGCCCGATTCCTTATTGTAGCTGTATCTCACAGTATCCTCATTGTATCTCACAATATCCTCATTGCATTTCACAACTTCTCCGCATCTCACATCACACAATATCCTCGCCTTATCTCACGACATCTTCACAACTCTCAGTATCCTCGTGTCTCACAGCATTCTCGTATCTCGCATCGACCTCACTCTACATCCTCACTGCACCAATGCCGTAGCTCAAGCATCCTTCCTGTATCGCACAGTATTCTAGTTCACATTAACCTCGCTTCACTGCATCACACAGAGACCTTTTATTTTCTCGCTGCCACTTACGCAGTAGAGACAAAATTATGTAATGCTGCACAAAAAACGGCGAATTTCAGGCAGAAAATATCTTATAACGGAGCTCTGGTAACGAAAAGTGCATAAAATCAGTCGCTAAGTTTATTTTTAGAAATCCTGTAACACGTGGTGTTTTGTGGTTTCATGATACCGAAAAATCGAATGACGGCAAAACGAGTCTGTCCGTACGCCTGTCGGTCCGTCCGTGAAAAACGCTAGCGGCTAAACCTTTCGGCTGATTTTCTCCAAAAATGATATTTTGCTATCGATCTGGCTGATGTCGCGTCCTCTTGAATTTCAAACCAATATTTAACATGTACTTTACATGAAGCCCCTGGAACATTAACAAAATAGCTCCAGCGCTTTTGATTAAAGTTTGTTATTGCATAGGGTGCAGGAAGTTTAAGAGAATGGTGCAAGTGTCTTGTTCCTTGTCTTGAAAACTCTTGAATTTTCGAAAATGTTTTCGACGTCTTCCTACAACTACAATGATCAAGATAGAGATTTTCCCCTCAATCAAATTTGCTCTTTAAAAATAGATTTTAAAATAAGTTCAATTTACATGTTTAATGTACAATTTTTCGAAAATTTGCGTTTTACAAAAAATGGCTAAGACGTGTTAATCCGGAGGGAACTTGCAGTATAAAAAATATTACGTAAGCACTACTTAGGACGAGAAAGTATGTGTTGTTCTAGCACCACTAGTTTCATGTATGTTGCCGCATGCGCTCTGCGTCCTCGCCTGAGAGTTGTCGCGTGAAGAACTTCACGTGAGCAGTAACCCTGCCACTCCCCCTCGCACAGGTGTCTAGCCACGCCCCCCTCCCGCCCTTGGCACCGACGCGGTGTCGCACACACACACACATACTGCCTTCGCCGCCGCGGACGAAGACGATGACGCGTTGCGTCAGAACGCGTGGTTCCGCCGGATCTCGAGACACGGATGCGCCGTGGTGCTCAGGTGTGGCCTCGTCAGGGTCGTCTCGACCGCAGGAGCCGGGTTCATCTACATCTTTCTTTTAAAAAAATGCCGGCTGAGGTCGCTCAGTGGCTGCTTTACCATTACACCTGCATTGTCTCTGACTGGGAGGGCCTAAGGGTCGAGTCCTGGCAGTAGCAGATTTTCGACACCAGCGAAAGAACTAGATCCGGTTAAAAGCACTGTCTAGAGGAGAATTCTAGCTGACGGTTGCTTCGATTGGTTGGTTTCCTTGATTTCTCCTATTAATATCCGACGAATTCCGGAGCAGAACGTTAATAACCGGCAGTGGATCCTTCTTCATCTTTGTCCCCATCTTTGCACTCAACGCACTCACAGTGACAAGGATTACACACACGTCGGCTGACCTGTCCGGAGTTAGAGCAATTAGAGCTTGCTCTTCTTGAGGCAGTGCCTCTCTGAAGGCGGTACCTTTAGGGAGAGAAGACGTGTAGGTTGGCGCCATGTCTCTATGTTCGACCAGGGGAGGAGAACTGCCATCTCCCTGGATTTAAAAAGCACCACACTCACGATTATGGCCATAGCAGTTTCTGCAACTAATGAATTTAAGAATTATCCCTCCCAGTAACATTAATTAATCAATGAAAGCCTTAAACAGATTAACAATTAATGTGGAAGATGCTTCCTAGATAAAAGTAATAAACGTTTCCTAAATATCGCTGTCGGGTCCGCACCTTCATTGCTGAGATTTACTCTTCCTGTTGACAGTGCGGGGCAAGTGACCAGTCGTTCGATGCGTCTCAGCTCTTTGTTAGGACAACCAAGCATTTTTCCCTATCTTATAATTTAACAATAAAACATGATTTAATAAATATGAAAATACTTTTAAAACTGTTTAGAACTTGAGTAGTAGCACACTAGTTTCACAGAATCAAAATGATTGTTGTGCTTACTTTCATTTATCCGACAGTTTGAATTATTGGAAACGCACAAAATAGTTTTGTATTTCAAGTATGGGATATTGCCACTGTGTTTCGGAACAAATGCAGTTGCTTTTGTTTCTAATAATTGAAACCTCCAAGCTCTCCACCCATCTTGGTTGGATTGCAAGGGAATTCCTTCGAGCTACTACCGTAATTTCCTGAGCAACAGTAGACTACACAAGAAGCGTTTCTGAGAAAGAAATTGTCTTCAAATACAATAATATAACAATCTCATCAAAACAATTTCATTTTCGAAAGGCGTACTAATTGATTTTATCGAATGCCTGTGTGTATTGATTTTGGTTTGGAAGTAATAAAAAGCATAGCCAATATATCAGCATTGATGTTCAATTCAATATGTATTATTTACTTCCACATTCTTCGGAAAGTAATCGTATTTCCGAATAATAATTCTAAAAACCGCATAAGGAGAACCAAAGAGTAGCGAAACTCAGCACCTGCTTAGTGTCGGCGGTAGAAGTCCCAATAATTTCGGCGGTGGAATCTCCAATAATTTTAAATATAATAACAATAAATAAATTTCATGTTAGTTCATGAGTATCTAATAATACAATATTTTAATACAAAATGTTAACTTGTGAAGGGTGTAGTATGTTTTACATTCATTTTGATTATAGGCACCTCGCACAATAATTTCGTAGTTACGTCCCCGTATTTCGCAGTAGTGGATGTAGGGGGCCATGGCCCCCTTCAAAAAGGCCTAAAGTTTTCGTTTGTTACCTTCTTTTCTTTGCAAAAATTGTTTTAATAATTTATTTATGTTAAAATTATGTAATTACTTAAACAATAATATTGTATAGTCACTACAATAATAAATTCAAACAGTAATATCGTATATACACTACAAAAATACGAGATACAATATAATAAATATGTTTATTATTTATTTGGTATTTAACAAACATCTATGATCCCCCCAAATGATCAGCTGGATCCGCCACTGACAGTTCGGCCCTGTGGATGACCCCTTGAGGAGTTCCTCAAGTGTTCATTCCTGAATGAACTGGAAAGCGCCCGTTCCCGAACGAGCTGTTTATGGAGTGGCTGCCAATCCGATTCGCCGGTCACGCCCCCGCATGCGCCAAGACAGCGCAGGTCGAGAGTGACGCGGAATACCAACCACGCCGTGCGGGCGAAGGCAGTAACTTGTTTTGTCTCGGGCCGAGCCGACAGCGCGAGTTCGCTTTCCCGCGACTGTTGTTTGTTTTTACGCGCGCGCGCATTTCACTCCGCGCTCGTATTTTACGTCTTCTGCTTCTTCTTTTTTTTTACCCCGCGTGTTTTGTTTTTGCACTCTGTCGCGTCGCGGGCGCCGGAGACCCAAGACTCGCCCCGGGGCTTGAAAGCAGGCGCTCCGGAGGACAGGACGGTTGGGAGAGAGATGACACGCATGCACTACTCGGAACCTCACGACTCATTTATTAAATTTCTCGCTTTCGTTCTGTGAAGGTTGAGTGACGTTTCTTGTGCCCTATGTGGCACCTATGGCCTCTTCTGCCAACTGCTTTCTGCTCGTCGCGGACCCTTCTCCTTTCTCCGATACGCCCACTTCCGGAGGAAACGGTTTTAGGTAGTAAGAAAATACTTGGTGACACTGCTAATATGAATACTGAAAGATATTTAATGATGGCTATTAAGGTTGTTTAAATTAACTGTTTCAAGAATATCCAATACTTTATGGTGTAGATGTTCTGCTCATTAGCTGTACATTGCTGGATGTTCAGTGGTTAGGTAATGACGCACCTTTTGGTCGAAATATTTCTTTCATGCTAAAGAGTAAACATTAGCGTGTTTATATGTATAGTGCTACAATTTTTAAAATGTTAACTATAAAATTTCTTGACACTTTTGTTATTCATGAAGTCTTATGTAATTCTCTGTGTAGATAATCTATTTATCTGTACATGAACTATTACTTAATAGAGGTCTGCGGCAGGCAAACAAAGCCATGCTGAAAAACTCACAGAATTCTTTGCCAAAATGTATCACGCAGTTAATTCAAGAACAATATACAAAATATTCTGTAAATACAGCAATAATAAAGTTTATACTGAGTTTGAGCATTCAATCGGTGCGAGCAGCGAGACGGAATAACAAAATCAATTATTTGCATTTTTAGTCAATATCGAAATTATTAGATTGTTTTTGGATTTTTTGCCAGTTCTGATATCTAACAAAATCAAGGCCGGAATATGCATATATTTCTATGAATTTCTGCTCACACAGGAAATAAGTAATATAGGTAATTATATGATTTTCACTTTAAAGAAGGTACTTTTGAAAACATCAAAATATCTTTCTCTTGAAGGTTGATTAGTTGTTAGTGATTCAGGAAACTTTAACTACTAAGGTCATTAGTCCTGTAAGTGTAGTTCATGATTTTACTCTGATTGTGGCGGTGATCTTCACCCGCTGGATAGTGAGAATCGGCGACGACCGTCCGACAGTTAGCGGGGTTTCCCCAACCAGATATCTCCCACCAGCGGTGCATCGCCCTAGCCGGGATAAGTTCTAAGCTCCCGACCGGTCTCCCAGCATTTGTGGTAGTGTAGTGCAAGTTAGTGTAAGTGGGTGTAAGTAAGGAGTGAGGATAGCATAAGGAAATTGAAGGAAAGATCGCGTGTGGCCCGTTTGTTAGGGTACTTCTCCTGCATTTGCCCGGAGTTGATAGGACAAACCAGGGAGAACTACCGATCAGAGCAGCCGGCCGCTAGAATTCTCCTCCTGACGGCGACTGAATTCGACCGAGCTGACAAGGTAATATCGAATATTTTGCAAGGACCTCCCGGTCAGAGGCACTGCAATGACATCAGTTGAGGTATTGGCACATCTCCCGGTCTTCCTCTCGAAAGGTGTTGACTTTCCCTGTTGGTCGTTTGACCGTGAGATGGTGCTGATTATTTTCCGTTAGTGATCAAAAAGTCGAAATGAAATGGAATGTGGAGGAGAAAGCGTCTTCGTGATGTGACCTTGACCCTTCTCTCGAGTCTTATTTTATTCTCTGTACTCTCCAACGACTCTTACATATTCATCACGGGAGATGAGAGAAGGGAATGTAAAGCTATTAATTTTATGGACAATCAACTTCATTCACATTTCACAGTAATAATGTCATGTTTAATATTAATATCCCCATAAATAAACACCACACTGAAATTTACTTGTTGGTTCAGAATTACTTTCACAGTTAACGAACGTGGTTATATTCTTCATGTATGTGAAGAGATGAAGTACATGAATTATGGATAATAATTTCGGTGCAATTTAAATATGTGCTAAGCAATTATGTGCCCTCGTATACTTCCAAGGACAGAAGAGTACGTTGTTTCCAAAATCACTGTAGTGAAACCGACGGATGAGGTCAGAATGCTGCTATTAATAGCGGATGCGTTATATGACGTTATTTGCATTTACAGCACCATGTTAGTCGGTGTCTTCTGAAAACTGAAGAAAATGGAAATCTTAAGAGCGTTTTTTTCTACAATTACTGAGAAGAAGATCGAAGACAATATGGAGGAGCTAGTGAATATCAGAAAATTGGTTTTATCTCAGGCCGAAGGATCACGGATTCGAGTCCTGCCTCGAGCATGGTTGTATTGTGTTCGTCCCATCATCATCATCATCATCATCATCATCAACATCTTATCGTGTCATGCTTACAGTTACCACGCCTTTACAAGCAATATTGGTCGCTAATGACCTAGAAGTTTAGTAGCCTAGCGACCTTAAATAACAGAAAAAAGACTGGTTTTCTATGTTTTTCGGTTTAAGGACGCGTAAGAAGGCTATAGAGTAGAAAAAACAGGGTGCTAAGATGTTAAGTATCGTAAAGATAGCACATGTTTTTCGCTCTGGAGGTGGCTATGATTTTGCTCCGCTGGATGGCGAGATCCGGCGCCGATCTACCGTCGACTAGCGGCTTTTCCCCATCCGGGCTTTTCCCACCAGCGCGGGTGCACCGTCCCACCCGGGACAAGCTCTAAGCTTACGACTGGTCTTCCGGCATGTGTGGTACTGTACTGCATGTAAATGTAAGTGTGTGTAAGGGGCGAGGGAGGATATGATAAGGTATTAGGAAGCAAAGATCTCGCGCGGTCCGTGGCCCGTTTGGTAGGATATTGCTCCGGCATTCGCCTAGTATTGATCGGAGAAACCACGGAAAACTAAAAATCACAGCAACCGATCGCTTGTATTATCCTGCAGTCAGCGACAGAACTCGATCTAGCTATCTGGCTAGTATCGAAACTCCTGCCTCAGTCAAGACTCAAACGTAAGACCTCTCGGTCAGAGGCACTGCAGTAACATCAGTTGACACCCTGAGCGACCTCTCCCGGTATATAGAATGGACGTCGCAGCGTAGAGAGCGCTGAACTCTCTTCGTGTCGGCAGCCACACGCGTGGGGCCGGGGACCGGGCAATTTGCGGCGTCATCGCGCACTTGGGCGCCACCACGTGGGGCCACGAGCCGTCAACCGAGAGCGGCGTGGAGTGGGCGGCGGCGAGAGCGGACCGGCGCGGACGAGGCGTGAGCGTCCTCCATTTGTTCCCGAGCGCGTCAACTGTTATAATCATTAGACCCTTTAGTATAGTGAATGTTTTATCCTGATCTATCAGGCTCCTCCCGGCTGGATAGTGAGATCCAGCGCCGACTTTAACGTCGGCTTGAGGTGGCTATTGCACCTCCAGGTATCTCCCCAGCTGGATCACGCTAGGCTCGTTCTCCCGACATATAGTGTAGTACATATAAGGGGAGGTGATAGGCTAAGGAAGAGGAACGAAAGATTATTCAGGCTGTGCGGGCCGTGGCCCGTTTGTTAGGGTACTGCTCCGTCATTTGCCTGGTATTGATCGAAGAAACTATAGACCACTACCGATGAGAGCAGCCAACCGTCAGGATTTTCCTCCAGGCAGCGTATAAATTTGACCTTGCTAAGCTGCTTGTATCGAACCTCAGCCCCCGCCGGGTGTGGAACCCTATCTCCTGGTCGTATACTCCATTTTATATATAGTGGCCCTCCAAGGGCACGAGTTGTCGGAGAGTGGGGCACATGCAATCGGGACCTTCGTTACAATTTAAATGTTTAGTATTAGAGCTACCGATTGGAATACAATGTCCCCCTCTCCTTCCCACTCGTGAGCTATTGTAACGAGGTGATAATTTTGGAATCTGGCTGCATTTAAAATTCCCGCTATTACTGTGGCGCAAACTGGTGTCAGATACTCATTGTCTGAATTGGGATACGATGCTCCGAGCTCACGCGTGCGGCGCGGCGTCGTGGAGCACGTGGGCGCCGTCGAGAGGAGCCCGAGCGGCGAGGTGGCGGCGTGGGCGGGCGGGGCGAGTGGGGGCAAGGCGCGTGGGCGTGTGAGGAGAGCGGGTGCAGGTGCCAAGTAGCGCGCGTCGCGTCGCGTGATGCTGCTCCTACGGCGGCGGCGCCCAAGTGGGCCGGAGCTTTCGCCCCTCCCCCCCCGCCCACGCCCACGCCCACGCCCAGCAGATGCGCTTCCTACGCGCAGCGACGCTCCTCACGTCGCCGCCGCCCCGCGCTCTCTCACATCCGCAGCCTCTTCTGCATCCAGTCCCATTGATATGTAAGCATGTCCTCTAAAACTATGGCTTCAAAATGGGCATTAAGATATAAAATATTTACGAACCGAAAAAACATGTTTATACATGTTTTTGCATCCGTGTGCAATTTTATTTAATCCAGTGGTGACCTTAAGCACGTACGTTCAA
This sequence comes from Gryllus bimaculatus, assembly GCA_017312745.1. Taxonomy (NCBI): domain Eukaryota; kingdom Metazoa; phylum Arthropoda; class Insecta; order Orthoptera; family Gryllidae; genus Gryllus; species Gryllus bimaculatus. The sequence goes on from BOPP01000075.1 coordinate 4,331,754, forward strand.
CGACCAGGAAATTAATTCCCTCTTGGAAAATAATATATCGGCTCACTGACACAAATTCCAACATTAGGCAGCTTGAAAAAATACCGGCCAAAGGTCATAATACACGATATCTCACCTGTGGTAATGGTAATGGACGTGGAATCGGGATCTTACTCATGCTACTCAATTTCACTATGGAAACAAAGGCCGTGTTCTGCGTGACAGTGGACTGTGAGACAGTGAACAATGCAGAACCAAGTATGGAGAGAACGCGAGCTTTGAAGGATCTAAAGAAATTACTCATGTAACATGTAATTACTCATGTACGAAGAACACAATTATAAATAATTGATTTTTAATGACAAATAAAGATATTGAAATTTCCAGTACGTATTGTTTACGTATTTTGTTGTATCTCTGAATTAATAAAATCAATCATTGTGGAAAAATTCAATTTAATTTTGTCATCGGATATTGTGAACCTGTGATATAATAAATATCACAGGTTCACAATAACAAAAAATATTAGTCCCCAGAAGTTCTCTATAATCGGAGTCGACAGAATGTATCTGCTTTTATATGAATTTCACCTTTGAATATGGCAAAGCTTTACGATGTAATTCACAGACTACCGCGAGATCACTTGAAACGTTAAGGCCGTTTTACACGTTTTGCTTCTCAGGCTACCACAATGGAAGCTAATTCTAACTTACAGGGCAGAGTGTGCTGTTTGTCGCTAAGTTCTCTTAATAACACAGTGTCAGGTCTTATTATTCATATGTCTTAGAGCTGTCTACCGATATGATCTGGAGTTACGGAAATTTGGCGGTATGAGCACACACTGCTGGCGCATTTCGGTTCTACTTTGATTGTGGTGACGTGGCGTGCAACGTACACGATACAGACACCGATAATTCTGGAGAAACATCGTTTTCCTGTGTTCTCGTACTCTATTGCAACGCTGAAGTTCGTGCATATATTTACCGGAGCAAAACGCGCACGATATATTTTCTTCGCGCTCCGCAAAAACTTCGAAACGTTGGGATGGTCACGAAACACTCGAGATCTGTAGATTGGAGCCGATTGCGGCTTTTTGATGAGTTAACCAGATATATCTACGCTTCCTCATGAGTTAAGTATTAACTTACGCGATGTGGAGCAGAGCGTGTGTCGAAAGCAAGATAATGCAAATATATCAACAGGAAACAATAATTGTCCCGTGGAATTTGTTGACTGAAAGTGTATGATTATGTGGTAATTGGCGCTTTGTATTATAATTTGAATTATGTGCTCACTTTTCAATGTTCTCATGTTTACACGATCTTGATGGTGCCTCATACAGAATTGCAGCAATACAATTGTAGATTGTAAATTGTAGACTAGCAGTTATTTTCGTGTGACATTTAAATGAGCGTTTTACTCATATATTTACGGAAAAATAAAATTCAATTAATATGTTACTCTAAAGAATGCAATGATTTATTTTAATATTGACAGTCTCAGTCGAATACTGGGCTGCGCGAAATTTATTCTTTCGTCAGCAAAATGTGCTGAACTGACAGCATATAAAGCCTCAGAAATTGTAGTTTAGTGAGTGCAGTTAGGAGTAAGGAACAGTTTCCCAAAGTGATTTAGTTTCATCCGATACCATTAAGAAGTTTAATATTGCAAGAATTCTTTGATAGAGAAATTAAAAGCAACACTATGTTCATCTACGGTACAGGGACAGGGAAAAACCATGCACTAAACAGCCTGCCTGCTCGCTTTTATCACACATTCAATTAAACTCGCAATAGACTAACTTTTAAAGAAAAAAATAATGTATGTGAATGCTATTTCTTTTAGTAGAAGTCTTGAACTATTTTTAAATTCTATCAACATAAATTGTTTCCATGCGAACTTTCTCAAGTTGGCGGAATGACAAAACAATCCGGAGAATCAAAGTCTACAGCACACGTTTGCCAACATTTGTGAAATTAATGCAAATAATTTCTCCATGATACTCGCTAACAATTCCCCTAATTTACTTTGACATGTCTGAGAGTAAACACAATTGACCGGCTTGAGACAGATACAACATACGACACATCCTCCCGCCATAGCTTCCCAATATTTGTAGATGTTAATACAGATAATTTTGTCAAATTTGTATTATTTTAATGTCCCAATTAATTCATAAATGTGAGCAAAAATTAGTAAAAGGAGAAGTCACAAAAATGGAAATATTACCATGTACATATAAAGGGCGACTTGCTGTGGTGGTGAGGCATCTCTTGTCATAGTTACAAGCCCTTCAAATGACAATTGAACCGAGAATACGCGCATATCCCCAAAACGTGTTTTCTCCGCCTCTCCTCCCAACCGGGCGGCGGAAGCGATTCGTTCGCGCGGAGTGGGCCGGGAGTGTTGTGTGGGTGGGGCAAGGGTGGGGTGAGGGGGCGGTCCGTGGGCTGTCGCGGTGCCTTGCGCGAGACCATACGACCCGTGCGTCACCGTCGGAGGCGGCGGCGGCGGCGGCGGTGCTGCTCTGTCACTTTCTCCGCGCGATCGACGACGACGACGATGACGGCTTCGAGGGCGGCGGCGGCGGCGGCGGCGCAGCACAGCACATCACTTTCGCTGGCGGCACCCTCGTCCTGCCCCCACGCACTTTCCCGGGTCATTATCACGGCCCCCGCAGCCCCGACGGGCCCCCGACAGGCCCCCTCCCGGCTGTTATTAACAGTATCGCTTTCGCTACGACTCGGCCGTGAAGGACGCGGGGTTACCGACTCAGGGCTTAGGCCGCTTAGCGAGTAAACACGGGAGAGTTGTTGACGTTTCTACACTTCGACGGAGAAATGTTTCCTCGGAGTTTTAATAGACACTTAAGTGGAGATATAAAGTTAACTTCCGAGATTTGTAATGTTGGTTCGCCGCGTTCAGCAGGTTCTCGATGATTTTACAGTCCCGCTGCAAGTTGTGGCGATTCTTAATAGGGTCTCGAACATGAACTCAGTTTCTGACCCATCACGATACACGAATTTTTACATTTGCGTTACAGTTCATTTCAAATAAGAAATAATTTCATCGCAGTACACCGTAGACAGAAAACATTAATCTATGTGGAGAAAAGATGAATAATAGTTCGTAATGCATGTTTATGAAATAGTATAGTGCACTAGTAAGAACGTATGTGTTCTATAACTTCATCAGTACGAACGTAAGGTATTCAAGCATTGAGTAATATTTCATGTTTAAAAATTACAGTTATTTATGTTTATGATCAATTGTATAAGTTGAAGTTATTTTCTAATATTTTCTCTACGATTGTGTGCTGTTTCTCCGATTTCCCGAATAGTTCATTGTTTTCTAGTCTCTGCAGAGCGCGCCTTCTGCCATTCTTCAGTTCCGTCGGAAACAAAGGAGAGTCAGAGAGGCCACAGTCGACTTATCACCGGCGTGCGAAGGCACTCAGACTGCCTCGTCAGTTAAGAATATTATTGCGAGACGTCGGCTCGTGAAATGCAGGCCAGTTGGATCGCTTCACATAAAGCACAATGGCTGCGCTCGGGCCCCAACGCGTTCTCTTCCGCCTTGCGGGTTGCTCCGTCTTCCTCAAAGCTTAAAATCAACGCTTGATGGGTTTTCGTTTGTAAGTGGACGAAATGCCAGCATTAGCTTCCGCGGCCAGAACCAATAGACCAACTGTTCAGGGAACGTCGCGTCCTACGTAATGTTTCCACCTCCCTTTATAGTTTTCGTTTCTTAACGAACAAGTAGACAATATTTTAATTTTCTTGATGTCTACCTCCCTTTTTGTAATATCTGACACTACTTACTAACATACCGCAGTGTTAAAATTCAAATTCTCTCCTACTCCTCACTTATTGAGTGTCATGAAAGAAATTTCATTAAATTTTAGTAAAATCTAATAGAAATCTTGAATAATATTTAAATTTAATCCCCAGATACATTACTGAATAGTCTTCAGGGTGGCTAATGTACAACTGGCTTGCTATGGTGTGATCCGTGTTCCAACCCATATCGGGGCAAAAATAAAGCTGTGTCTTTCTAATAATTCGTATCGGTTTGTATAGCTGAGGGACAAATGAAAAGGTCAAGCCAAGTATGCTAGTTACGGTGGTGAGATTACCGCATGCTCGCCACACTTATCTCTTACCCCAAGCGTGTATAATAAAAATAAAAACAAGGCCCCGGCATGGACTAGCTCGCAAAAGTCGAATTAATTCAATCCTCAAGAGTCAAATACCTACATATATTTCTGATTAATATTAAATTCATTTCTAGCGTGAAGTCTATAAATATCATCACAAAAATGCTGAGATAACGTTCCTTTTCCATAAACCCCTATTTCCTCGTTTCATTATTGTCAGCGGTGTGAGAAATCCTCTCCCCTAATTGTGTATTCTGCGTTTTCGTTGAATTATCACATTTATTAGGTATTAAACATCTGAAATTATTTAGGCGGAAGAACCGGCTCAATGGCCCGAGCCTTGTCATCAATAAAGAAGAAGAATTTATGTCTTCTGGCGTCTTTGTTTCTTCGGTTCCTACGACACAGGCGGCTGCTTCCGGCACAGTAGATGTTTCGTCGCCTTCCGTGCGAGCGCGGCGCCTGCCTGCCGCTTCCCTGGCGAGAACCTGCGTTCGCCGCCGCTTCCGCTTCAGCGGGAAGAAGCGCCTGACAGTGACGGACGACCCGGATGGAAGCTGGCGACGCGCGACTGCCGTCTTCTGCGCTGCGCCGGGATGAAGTAATTCACTCCTTGGACACGCGGCACAAATTAGAAGCACGCCAGAAGACGATCAGAGAATGTCTAATGCGATAGTTTACCACGATTGGAATCCGCAATCGTTCTCTCTAGACGAGTAGCATAAGGAAAGTAATGAAGCTATGTGGTAGCACTCGATGCGGGGCACGAAAGTTTACTGGTGTGGATTAATATTAGCAGTAACATGTAAATTGTTAGGTTCACAAATTACAGGCAAAATGTTTAGTTTTTAAGAGAATGTAAGAAATATTTCTGTAAAATAATATTATATTTTAAGAGAGCTGACCTGTTAACGTGGACTGAACTAACTTTTATAGACAGCAGTTACTTACGCAATAGTAAAATTACGCGTCCAAAATGTAGTGAGCATTCAAAAGTATCATAAACAAATTCGTAAGTGCGATAATGTAAACTTTCCGTTATTGTTCCATTGAGCAGTTGATAAAACATGTAGAAATAATCATTCAATCAGAGCAATTTCATAACGTTTCGGGAGAAAAGAAAATGTTCCGAGAAAGAGATTCCAATACAATTCCATCACCGAAATTGGGGTGATACTAGAATGAACGCATGTTAATATTTCGTCGCTGAGAACGACTGATCGCATATAGATGATTCTTCAGGGAGGAGGCTAGAAAATTAAAAGATACATTACAATGTACGATTCCTCCTGACAGGGAAGTGCACTTGGCAAAATAAGGTCAAATCGGAATACATTGTTAAATATAATCTTATAAACTATAATGCACTACAAACATTCGAACTTGATGGCAACTTCATTGCCAAGGGAATTGTGTCATTGCAGTAGTTATATGCAGTATTTAAGGTGTGTTTCTCCTCTCACAACAGTTTAGTTACAATTATCCTCTTATGGCTGAGTGTGTCTGAATAATGTCTTTAAATGCTGTTCTAGCGACTTTTAATATAGGAATTTGATGGATTAATGGTTTTGAAACGGAAGATTTATGTACTTGTGTATTTACTGTTACTTGATATTACAATATTTTTTTACCTTTGGCGTAGACGGTTTTCCTAAAATAAATTGTCAAAGAAAAGAGAAGGCAAGTTACATCCAATTTTCTTTTCTTTAAGGAACGTAAAATCTCCAAAGTTAGACGAATATGATGTAGACAAAAAATATTGCGGACATTTTAAGAGCTGGCAACCTGCATGCCTCACAATCACAGAAAAAACGATTCTGAAACTTGAATGTAGCACCTGAGAGCAAGTAATTTGCATTACGTTTAAGACCCTTCAAGAGTATTGCTTCATGGAAAGTAAAGCCTAAACTTGTCTTATACTTATTACTTAAGCAAATCTAGCACAACACATGCTTTGCTTAATATTCAGTGGGAATTCTCTTCCTCATTTGCTTCAAAAAGAATTTGAAGAGTACTGTAATAGACGTAAAAAGCTTCGCGATTAAAAGAATGTAAATGTCAAAGAAAATATAAATGTTCGAAGAAATTAGAGTCAATTAAAGAATGACTTAATCGTCTTTCACGTTGTAGATTTAACTTATTATACTTTTTGGCACTGCTAGGATAATAAGTGTTTTTTTTATTACGTATTTATAGAAAGTCTTGTTCAACGCGTTAACAAATATTTGATTCTAAAAAATATAAAGTGATCAAACCGTTCTTAATATACCTCAACATACTACGTAATATGTCTGAATATACTTTAACAGTTCTCGTTTCCAATTTTCCATTCTACCATTACAAGTGATTTATTAGCATTAATGGGTTATTGAATATTATTGTCTATTATATATAAATCAGAATATACTATTAATCAAATTTTTGAAATTTGACTGTTTTCTGGTATTGCTGCCATTACATCTGCAATGAAATATATTTAATTGTACTTAATTAAGTAATTTAAATATTCATAGCAGATTGTGTAACAGAATGTTAATATAAATCAGATATGATACAGAAGAAACATAAAGTAATAACAGCTCTAGACAAGACCTGGTGAATCAAGGGTCGCGACAGGAACTGCGACGATTCAAATTTCCCGCGCTTTCTTAGTTTTCTCATATCATTTTTAAATAAGTGATGCAACTTGGACTTGCGTTGAAGACTTGACCAGGAAAACTTAAAAACAAAGAAATCGCTTTCCTTTTTCTTTGACAACTTTGTAAAATAATTCAGCGATACGTACGGACCCAACGTCCTTCACCTCCTTCAGTTTTGCCTTTTCTCTGCTCAACATTTTGCTTACTACACTGTAAAAGTCTCTTCTCAACCTCGACTCCTCCCTTTTGGAACAACCTTGATTGTTTAGTACTACGTGCATCATACTCCCATGTAACCCGTTATAAGGAACTCGCATACTAGTGTAAGTATTATTCGGGTTATGCAACCCTCCTAACACGTCTTGCAGTTGTGGCATTGCGTGTTTCCTTTCTATCCTTTCGTCGTCAATTCCACAATCTAGAAGTTTAATTGGCAAGTCACGTAAGTTCATCTCCAGAAGGTTGGCTTAATAAAGGATGGCATAATTGACTTAATAAGTAGATTTTACGTTTACGCACAATACGTTCGTCATCGTACGCACGGTGACGTTCGCTTCGACAAAAATGTAATTTTTGTTCTATTGAACATAATATATAACAATATAATTAAAGAAATATATACACATATCTATGTATCAATTATTGATATAATCGATTAAAATTTATTGCAATTATCGATAAATGAATTTTTATGCAAGTAATTTTTAAATGTACACGAAAGTGTTAAACTATACCATTTAGTCCTTGGAATTATTTGAGCATTATTAATTTTTAACTCAATTTAAAAATCCACGACGACTTTTTTCGGCGCGAAGGCCAATCAAAATTCCATCCACGAGAGATCACAATGTTTGCACAACAACGAGAGCCCGTTCACCGCACCCCCTCGATCTCCCCACGCGCAACGAGGCGACCGCATCACCAATCAATCACTGGACGGCGCAGTGTGGAGCTGCGCGAGGCACTGACCAGGGCGCGGCGGGGGGCCATGGCGCAGCGGGCGGCGGCAGCGGCTGCTCCGGGGCGGCGTCGCTGCGGCGGCGGGCGGCGCTGGCGCTCGGCGGGGACTGCGTGCGCCGCTGCGCCGAGCACGCTTTATACCGCGCCCCCCTCCCCCTCCCCCGCCCAGGGCCAAGGGCGCGGAGCGGAGCGGAGCACAAGAGCTTTCTCCGGCGCGGGAGGTGCCGCCGCCCCGCCACGCCACGCCACGCCGCTCTCGCCACGCCCCGCGCCGGACAATCCGTAACGACGTGGGCGCAGACTTCTCGCTAATCCGACCACCGGAGGTTGGCTTAACCCGTATTCTGCGATTTTTCCATCTCTGCCCCTGGCAGGTATCAGCTGTTGACGGTTTCATGCAATCGGGAGCGTATGTGTCGTTACAGTGACGTCACTATGGGGACGTTTCAGCTCGCGATTGGATGAAACTGTCTACAACAACTGATACCTCCCAGGGACAGAGCGGGAAAAAATTGCAGTATAACTACAAGCATACAGTCTGGGAGACCGCAATTATCAAGGTTACATTTCAATCATTTACCGCTGTGTCGTTTTCGCTACCTTCATTTATCATCGCTCTTTAACAGACTCGATTATCAGTTTCCGGTTTGGATTCAACTGAAGAGGTTTGTGACACTTTGAACGTTTGGAGCGGTCCCGTTGACCGCATGCCTGTGTTAGTGGTTTTATTGAAAATATTTAATTGATTTACAGTATCAATTCTCTCTGTATGCGTGCCTGTATTAGTGTAACAAAAATGCATGCCTGTAGTGACGGGTTAATGCTGTCTCTCCAACGACTGAGCGGAAGGTTCTAGGATTGCTGGGTTGATTGATTAGAGATTCCGGGCGTGTCAACTGCTAAGGTCATTAGTCACGTACGTGTTTTCCTTACGGCAAATGGCGGTGATCTCCTGCTGCATGGCGAGATTCGGCGCCACCCTAAGTATCTCACACCATCAGGGAACCGTCGCATCCCAGACAAGCTCTAAGCTCCCAACCGGTCTCCCGATATGTGTTTAAGTTTAGGGCATGTAAGCTTGTCTTAGTCGGGGGTGAGAATAGAGCAGGGAAGGGGAAGGAAAGACAGCGAGCAGTCCATGGCCCCTTTGTCTGGGTACCGTTCCGACATTCACCTGGAGTTGATAGGAGAAGTCACGGAAAACTAGCGATCGGAGCAGTCGACTTTTAAAAAATTCTCCTCCAGACAGTGATTTAATTCGACTTAGCTGTCTAGTTAATGTCGAAAATCCTGCTACCATGGGGACTCGATCCCTAGGACTCGAACCAGAGGCACTGCTGAGACATCAGGTGACCACCACCTCCCGGTATATAACATTCAATCCACTAACGGGCCCGAGGAACATACCAGTTAATATGTTCACAAATATCATTCATTATCTCTAATCCAAAAATACGCTTAATTCAAATCCCAATTCAATTATAATCTTAATTCAAATATATTCAGGGAAGTGAAAAATAAGAACATTTGTTACATTGAAATAGTGCATTAAAAATTATGTACATTTTTAAACATTCTCTTTTTTGGACGAAGGGGAGAATACTTGTTTCTGCAAATCCAATGTTGCATTGACTCAAGTACATGATGTCCGTTCTGTTACTTCTCCCAGTTTGTTCCGAATTAATGCAGATATCTCTAAGAGGAAAAATACATTTTTTCTGAGTTAGAGATAAAAGCGTTGCTTTCATAGATAAAACTGTACTAAATAACTATTTTGTATATTTAGGTGTAATAATAGAATAATTCCCCTTAATCCGAAAACTTTGTTAATCCAAAAGGATTCAAGTCAGTCTTATTTCTCATGAAGAGCTCTCCACTGCATTGGTGTCCAAATGTAATAGGCGTCATCATTGAAGAGCTTCTGGACCGAAGCATCCTTTTCCAACAGATGTCACCACAACGCTGGAAGGTGTCAAGGACATTGTTACTAAGATGGTGCCACGGAAGCTTCTCCGTTGGATTTTCCAGGGTTTCATATCATCGATATTGTTATTATTGTCAGCACAATTGCAAGATTTTCAAGTAACACTGTACAATGTCTCTGGAATATTGTATTCAAATATCTCTGAAATTGCTCGGAATCTGCAATATCAGCTGTTTTTTAAACCTTGCTGTCGGTTTATGATGCCCCTCATAACGTCACATCCAGGAAGCCACAGAACCCGAGTTGTCTGTGTCTGTACGAAGCTTCTGAATTCCCATCGCAGATGCTACGCTGTGCGTTGCCGCAGGCTACGCACCACTGTCAATCATACTGTCTGTCATACATACTGTCAATCATATACTGTGACTCATCTATCTAAGCAGGCGGTATGTGTCTATCGCTATGTCGATACCCAATAAACACCGTATATACGATAACATAACTCCTTTAAATTTAACAAATGCTTTAAGCTATTTTCAGTATTTGGCGCACTTTGGAACTCTGTTGGACATAATTCCATTCGTTAAATACAAATCGTGTTTTGGAAATTCTCAGATATCCCCTCCTCGCGCCGTGAGTCGATAATTTATCGATAATTTCCGAAGCACTCGTGGTATTACCTCCGAAAATATCGGAGCATATCGATAAGCACAGTGAGCATGAAATGCAATTGCGTAAGGTGCCGCTCCAATTTGAACCGAAAGCGACTGCCACGGAATTAGCATGGCCGGCGGCGCCCGCTTGGCTCGCATTCGGAGGCGGCTTCCGGCTTCCGGTCGGGGAATCGGGCACGCGCGCCGCTGTGGGCCTAGGGCCGCGTTGGCACCCCCGCCTTCCACGCGCGCTTCCGACTGGGCGCGGCCGGGCGACAATGCCAGACGCCCGCGTCGCGTCGCCCCGCGGCCTCGATGTGTTGCATGTTGACGAACCCGGCGCCGCGAGCGAGGGGCGGAGAAAGCGGCTGACGGGGAAAATCCCGGCGCTCGCGGATTTGCGCGCCCCAAGATGGCTGGAATTAAGGTGTTGGTGGTGTTGGTGACGTTGGTGGTGTTGGTGGTATCGTTGGAGTTGGTGGAGTGGGTGGAGTTGGTTGTGTTGGTGATGGTAGGTTGGTGGTGTCGGTTTTGTTGTTATTGTTGGTGGTGGATTGGTGGTGTTGATAGTGTTGGTAGATTTGGTGGTGGTTGTGGTGGTGACGGCGGTGTTGTTGTTGTTGTTGGTGGTTTTGGTAGATTTGATGATGGTGTGGGTTGTAGGGTGAAGGACTGCAATGAAGATGCTCTTATGATCAGATATGTCACATTGTATTAATAGCTGTATCGTCTGATGCCGTATTAGTGAGCTAAAAATAACGTAATGATCGGTATAAATACAAGAGTTAATATCCATGAAGTAATATTACGGTACGAATTACAATTATGAACTTAATACGAATGTATTAAATCCATAGTGTTTCATACCGTACTTTTTCTATATTTATTATAAGTTAAACGTTTACATTGATCTGTTTCGTTGAAGTTGACATACACGATTCAACCAACGCCTATAAACGCAAAATTAAGCAACCCCCATGTATTTCGAAAAGAATAGAATTCAATGGCTTGGCGAAGAAAAGTTATGTAAGGTAATTGGTTTAAAGTTATGTAATTTTAATCAACAGATGTTTCGTTGTGGTGGCGTCTCCGCAACAATTTTATGATTCTCAAATATTACTTATTTGAATTAAATAGTGTGCTGCATTAGTCCGAATATGGCCAATTTTACGTTAAAACCATAGAAGTAGACACTTTTCAAATGGCCATAACTCTGTGAATTTAAATCCAAAATACTTTTAATTTTGACCAGATTAAAAATTGAAGTCTCTGATTTAAGAACTTTGCTTCGCAAAATTTAACTATGTCAGTGAAATCGGCTAAAATTACGCCATCACTGATAACAACCCACATTTGAGCCGCATATACATTAATGACTCTTGCGGATATAGAACCTCATATGTGCATCAAGTAAACTTGAGTGCATCAAGTAAACAACAGATTGTTGATGTTAAGTTAAATAAACGTTAAGCAGTGCGTAGCTCTAGAAGCCACATGTCCAGTATGACTATTTTATTGGTGTGCCGCGATCATGGAAAATTGTGATCGGCGGGCGGCCGTCACTTGCCGAGGAACAACTCCCTTGCGGAAGGTAGCGATTCAAGATCTCACCCATCAAATGGCATGCCTTCCAGTCTTGTTGATTAGTCCATTTGTGATGTCCCACTCTATGTTCTCTCAAACAAAAGTGTTTGTGTATGACACGTACGTAAAATGTGTTAGATAAGTGCATCGCATCAGGACATCCTTTACCCAATGACCCGGCGAGGAGTTCCAGCATCTATAACGTGAGTATAATTTGAACTTTTCGGTAGCGAAAAGGTGCCTATTCTTCAATGGCGATTCTATCGACCGCCCTGTCTTGATTTTCCCGGCATCAGTTATCTCATTCGCCGAAGACAAATCCCCGCGTGGCTGAAACATTTATAAAATGGGCGCACTGTATAATAAAACGTCGTTGGAGTATGGTATTAATAGTTCACAATTGAAATTCACAATTTAAGATTTGAAAATACATTTTTTCTTTCACGAAAACATTGCAAACTATTACAACAAAAACACCCATTATTTAAGAAAAATTGGTTTCGAAACTTCTTTTTTCTCTGCATCTCTGCCTTTTTTAGCTTAGGTGAGTGAGTTTATGATGATATTTTCTTTGATTTAAAGGAAAACTTACCAGACACTCACGGGGTTATCAACGTCACCAAAAGCGTCGTTAAGAATGATTTTTGTAATATTCGATGTATGTACAGAAATATTTTAATCGAATCCTATGTTTTACACGAATTCGTTACAACCGTTTTCACGGTACATCGGCTGGAGAAATACGGAAGCATGCTTTGAGGTAAACAATGCTGTAAACAGGTTGATGCTTTCTCCGATCCTTGAGAAGAGTGAAATTTCTCGCATCCTTGGGTGTATATTAAAACTGCAACAAAGACAACAGAACTCACCTCATCTCTGTTTTTTTGTCGAGATAAACAGGTATTTCACATGAAAAATTTGTAAATGAAACCTAGACACTTCTGAAACGACTACTTCATCTTTCTTCAATTTTGCTGCAAATTGTTGGTAGAGAATTAAACAAGATTTTCTCAGCTTACCGCCTCCGTTGATCAATTATAATTGGGGTGTATGCGTAAATAGCGCGAGTTTCCTTCGCCGTATGTTTTCATTTACCTGGTTTTGAAACATTACTGCCATTACGAAAGGAGGAATGGTACTTCAAAGCTGTGCTTTTGTAATAACCCTCTAATATTGCATTAAGGAATACTCATAAAATTTGGGAATCAATTCAAGTCATTCTTGGAGGTATTCGATTTCAAATACATAGATCAATTTGCTGAATATTAGAATATCAAATGTATGGTCAATTTTCGATCGTTTCCGTATCCTCCTCAAGAAAATTCTGCAGAAACGTAAATGCTTTCTTGTACATCTAAGAGTGTTCACGTATAGAACTTCTAAGCTCTACAGACTATGGAGTAAAAGCGATATACATTCGACGAAAACTGACTTCTTTTCAAGGGCTAGCATAGTCAACAATCTTTTTCTGAATTTCAGAGTTTCAGTTTCTTTCGTTTTGCTAGGAAGAAATAAAATCAATATACTCACTTTACTGCAAAATTGGCATTTCAAAAATGTTAAACCAGTGTTTTATTACTTTTAGTGTTTAAAGGAAATCTAGATTATGCCCTTAAAATCTTGTAAATGTAAAACAAAGTTGCTTTGGGTTGATATGAATGCACATAAACAAAATGCACTTTCTGGAAAAAGTTTTAAGCTAAATTTATAGTGAATATAAGCTTAAAATATGAATTAATTCCATTGTTTAACCCTAAAGCGCGCGCATTTGTCAATACTTTCCATCAGACAGTCTTCATGCTCCTATCTTGCTACCTTGCTTCGTAGTCGTTTTTGTGGCTTCCGTACAGCAGAAAACTGATGATGATGGCTAAGCCATCATCATCAGTTTTCTGCTGTACAATAATGCTGTTCAATAATTATTTCATTGATAATTCAAAATGACTTGGTCGGGGAACGAAATCACCTTGCGCTTGATAACGTAAGCGTAATAGGCTCTAGGGTTAACTGTGACTCATGTTAGCTTCACAGCCATATAACTTAATTGCATAAGAAATTCGTGTTCTTGAAGGAATAAATAGTAAGGCATGACGTATATCGTAGGCTTTGTGTATGTGTGTGTGTGTGTTTGTGCTAAAAAGCAGAGATGATTGCATGAGACCTATGGACACGCTGACGTATAACAATGCATTTCTTTAATGCGTTACAGAAGTGAGAACGCATTAAACGGAAAATACCCTTGTGTACTGAAATGATGCGCTAGGAAGTAGCTAGTCTTGTAGAGCAATTCTCTACCGTTCGTTAAATATAATTACGGCGCTAAATGTTAATTGCATCTTGTTCCTTGTGATAAATTACTCTGCAAGGTTTGTATTAATTTAATATTTAACAATGGCATTTCTCTCACTCTATAATAACTATGCCGGCAATACCGCACGGCATGGAAACATAGTTTATTATATGAGTGCGGTTAAGTGGGATGGGATAGAGATGATGCCCATTATATATGTGACATAGAATGATAGGAGTAAGGGATGGACATGTGAGAATGTTAAAGTGGAACCATCAGGATTAAGATACATAGATGGAGCGCTTGATCTCGCAGACCAAAGTAATTAAGAGTAAACAAGTAAAATAGTCCGGTATTGACTCATAATGTCAAAAGATCGGAAAGAATCTGAAATGGGAGCAAAAAGGTGTTGAGATCTTGAAGAAGGGATGAAGATGGAATAAAGTTATGAAGAAACTCATGGCAAATGAATAAAGTTGAATACACCCCTTAGATACAAATACTAAAACATTTGATGATATTATACGATAGGTGAAGGTTTACACTTGTCTTCTACATCAGAGACGTGATTTGCAAAAATTCTCGTAACTTCACCGACGACCTTACGTGTCCGCTGAGCACTTGCTACTGCAACCATATGCGTTTCAAAGGCCGAGGTATTAACTAGATTACGTTCTCGCTGTATAAGACGGTTATTTAAGTTAACAGAGATCACCATGCAAAGGCACAATCAAGGTCTAATGACTGTCAATGAAAATTCATTTATTCCATTAACGATTATGTATCTCCCATGTCTTTTTACCATTTTACGGGCGCTCTCTCGAAGCAGCGTCTCGCAAGGTCATCGAGAGCTCCGTTTCCGTCCTACGGCCACTTGGTTCGTGACGAAGCGTGCGAAAAGGATTCACCTGCTTCTTCCGGTCTGTTTTCTTCATCTTCTGCCCTCTTCGCGCACTCCAGAATTACGCAATCACGGGGAGCCACCGACCGCCCTCTCGCGGAACAGACACAATACACTCTTTTCTTGTTCTTCTTCCTCCGGAGATGGCTTAGTGGCAACAACCGTTGCAGCTGCAGCGTCTGGCAGCGAGGTGGCGGATTTTTAATTTCTTTTGTAATAAGGCAAAATTCGCACTTTTCAAATTGTATCCTTTAATAAACAAGAAGCCAGATCGTAAAGCAGATCTCTCCCTATTACTTTACAAACCTGCCATTTGTTCCATACTTACTTATACATGTTCGGTCTGGGGAGTAGCTGCTCCTCTGATACGTAAAATACTTCAAATATTTCAAAATAAAATCCTTCTCACTGCCATAAAGCGGCTTGGTGCGTATCAAACAAGAAACTCCACAGTGAGTTTGTTATTCACACGATTGATCGTTATATCTGAAACCAATCAAATAAATTTTGTAGATTCCTTATCAACGCCTATAACCTATCACCTATAACCAACGCCTAAGAATGAAATCTAGATTCCCGAAAGATAAATTTAAACCACACTAAAAAGAAGCGCTTGATTTTCCAAACTTACTTTGTATAACTTTCGTCTTCCTATATTTGTAACCTATGCCCCTATTTTCCCATTTGCATCGCAAACAATAATTATTGACTATTAAGGCTAAGTTGCAGTTCTATTCACTCTTATAAAGCGCTTGTGTGTGAAAAAAAGTGCGAAATGTATGAAAAAAAGTACAATGAAATAAAATTAAAAATAATAAAATTATTTTGTAGATAGGTCGAATTCAGACTCTGTCCGGAGGATAATTCTAGTGAACGGTTTCTCAGATCGGTTGTTGTACATGGCTTCTTTGATCAGGCCAATGTCGGAACCGTACCTTAACAAACAGCCTTCAGACCCTACGCGATCTTCCTTTCCTTATCCGTATCTCATTCTTACCATTACTCACACATACATTTATTTGCACTACACAACCCTCGCAATTTAGCTCATTGATCAGCGTGCTCGCCTTCCATCACGCGACCCCGGGTTTGATTCCCAGTCGGGCAAGATAAGAGTGTGCGTATTCCTTACTATGTTTCAGAATACGAGTATGTTGCTGTGTTACGATGAGAAAACTCACTCCTTAATATGAGGGGGTAATTCAATGAAAAAATTTGGAGAGGTTTTTGAGAAATATGTGAATTTCTTTTAATTGCCCATATTGCACCCCAAATTGCACGAAAACTACTAAAATTTTTGAAAAAATGGGAAAGAAATTTTGTTTTTTTACAAGAAGTGAGCTTTTACATTTTTGTGTGTCTGCCTGAGTTCGAGATACAGTGAGCTTCGGTGCCTTAGTAGTATGAGTGTCGACAAGTTAAATCTGAAGAGCAGAATTCAGGTCTCAGATCGGAAAAAAGTTCGCTGGTTCAAAATACTTTTGAAGGTTTATATAGCAGTATAATACTAGAATAGCGGATCAGTTAGAACTAATTTGAGAAAGTATGTGCATTTGTAACACCATTAGTTTTTATTCCTCGTTTCGCTTACGACTCTTTTTTGTTTGCATTATGTCGAGCCACAAACGAGCTCACCTTAACCTTCATTTGGCTTCAGTGCAAATAAAAGAGATTCTTGTCTGATTTCTTTGCAAGCGTCGCCACAGCTTGTCGTTCCAAGCTAGAGCACATGACAATTGTTATGACAAATATGACGCGATCCACTGGCTTGTAAGAGAATAGTGAAAATCGGTGTCGTTACAACAGAACTTCGCGTATAGCACTCCTGGTATTTTGTATGTTTATTTGGTGAATTTCAAGGGGCTTTTTGATCATTAATGTGTATTTGAGGGAGATTTTTGATCCACAGTAGCGTGAATACTTTAGCTTCAGATTTTCAAGGCTTTAGATTTAGTCTCCATGAAGATGTCCTGTTCTAAAAAGCGTGAGTGCGCCTTGATGAGGTTGAGAAGAATACTGCGCGGGGTTGTCTTCGTTCTAACCACACGTTCCCCTTTAAACCCAAGGCCAGCACACTACTGGTACGCCCTGACACGGTCGCGGGCTTTCACACCGAGATGAAGACACTATCACTCAAGTCTGGAGCTTAGATACCTCTCTGGTTGGATCGGTGCCTCGCTTAGGGAGACACCTGAAGTGGGAAACTCCGCAAGCCGACCAGTGACGAGTCTCACGACCTATCAGGGAAGGAACACCGCCACTTCCGGGCATATAACTTGGACTTGACTCACTGGACTAATGACCAATGTAGTTGACGTGCTCGGAAACACGAGATACTCCTTCTTCTGTCTTCCTCGCTCACTCCAGAATTACGCAACCACAGGGAGCTGTCGACCGTTCTCTGGCCAGACGGCCACAATGGCGCTCTTTTCTTGACGCGGCGACACGGCGGATGTCTCGCGGACAATAGCCTCCGTCTTGGCCGGCAGAGCAATTGAAGAGCGGCGAGGCGTGCAGCTGACCGGAGGTGTCTTTTGGGATGGTCCTTGGTTAAAAGGTGAAAACGCCTATCGTACTGAAGCCATGATACTTCCCTCTATCAATGTGATTAATTTTGAGTAGTAAAATGAAAGAAGTTATTGCAGGAGGCAGCAATAAACAGACTAATGTACTTTTCTCTGTGAATTTCCCTCATGTTGCCAAAAATGTTGCCAATGTTGTCCGTACATTACTTAGAGTATAACTTGTAGCGCACAAAATTGCGATAGCGGTTATATGAGGTTGCCGGTTACCATGAATCTACCCACTGTCATTCTTGCAGACGTTTCTAGGGCCAAGGGTCAAGTGTGGGCGAGATTTATTCTTGAGTTTTGAGGGGATTTATTTGCCTAGTAGTGTCTTTGTGAGTATAGTGTGCGGTGAACAAATCCCCAATAACGCTATTCGACGCGTATATAACTTATGTCCGTTATGATTATATTACGAAATAATCATAGGTGACTACAAATTTTGTTGGTTTTGGTCAGTGGCGGGTCGAAGACTGAAGGGTGAGGTGATATTTCCAGGAACAAATCTTACACTACTTTTCTCTGTTTATTACAATTACGGCAGTGTACACAGTGCTCAATATTTCATTATAAATTCAACTAATTTCTAAAGACTATTTGCTCATCCCGTGATCATGATAGCAATAGGAAATTTTAATGCAAAACGCCAGGCTTGGGAATGTAAAACGAACATTTTATGATGGCGATAGAGCCATCTCCAGAGCAGACTCTCAGCTTTCCATGGCCATAGACCACCTTTAAGACGCACTCACGCTTTTTAGACAGGAGAAATCTAAATCCTTGAAAATGTGAAGCTAAAATATTCACGCTATTGTGGATCAACAATCTCCCTCAAGTACACATTAATTATCAAAAAGCCTCTTGGAATTCACCAAATAAACATATAAAATACCAGGAGTACAATACGCGTAGCTCTGTTGCAACGAGACTGATTTTCACTCTTCTCTTACAAGCTAGTAGAACGCGTCATACTTGTCATAACAATTGTCACGTGCTCTAGCTTGGAACGAGAAGCTGTGGCGACGATTGCAAAGAAATCAGACAAGAATCTCTTTTATTTGCACTGAAGCCAAGTGAAGGTTAAGGTGAGCTCGTTCGTGGCTCGACATAATGCAAACAAAAAAGAATCTTAAGCGAAACGAGGTATCAAAACTAGTGATGTTATAAAAGCACGTACTTTCTCACATTAGTTTTAACTGCTCCGCTATTCGAGTATTATACTGCTATATAAACCTTCAAAAGTATTTTGAACCAGCGAGTTTTTTTTCGATCTGAGACCTGAATTCTGATCTTCAGATTTAACTTGTCGACACTCATACTACTAAGGCACCAAAGCTCACAGTAGCTCGAACTCAGGCAGACACACAAAAATGTAAAAGCTCACTTCTTGTAAAAAAACAAAATTTCTTTCCCATTTTTTCAAAAATATTAGTAGTTTTTGTGCAATTTGGAGTGAAATATGGGCAATTAAAAGAAATTCACATATTTCTCAAAAACCTCTCCAAATTTGAAGCGTGCAGAAATGTGCAGCTGAAGTACCCAGGATTGCTATTTAATTTAAAATATTGATACTATGTATATATTTTGTTTTCATTTCAGCATTTGTATATCTTTCAGAAATTAAATAGGATGTTTTTAACACTGTCTCAATTCGTCTTATCTGCATTACATTTTGTTTTTTATCATCTTAAGTGTTATAAATATTCTAACCTTCTAAAGCCTAATTATTTTAGGTCTAAATTCATTTTGGCGGTAATAATGTAATAATTTACACCACACAGCACTTTTAACAACATCTCCAATTACAGTCGTTTTTGTTATTACCTTTACAATACCCCACTTTAACCATTAAACAACAAAAATACATGACTAGAAATTCATACAATAAATAGGATAAATATCACTAGTAATAAGTATTCATACAATAATCCGAGGTATAACCTTAAAAAGTAATATTATGTTTAGCAATAAATGGCTACTTTAGACGACTTACTCTCTGCCAAGATTCCAACGCTGTACAATTTCCGGGAGATTCTCAAGGAGTTCGGCAGAAGAAAGCGGCGTTTCGCTTGTTCTTAATAATAGCTATTCGCTACGTTATCTCTCTTCCTCCATCAGAGCCACGCAGCGTGAGCGAAGGGAATTCGGGTAGCGTTCCATCAGTGTGCTTTGTTCATTTTGCGATTGAATCTCATTGTTCGTCAAGTAAAAATGGATCTCGTGTAATAAATGTAATCTTCAAGTTAACATTTATTATTTAAGTTTAATAAAGAATGCTAGAATATGTATTGTTCTGGTGGTTGAATAAAATGTTTAATTAGAGATAAACCCTTTGTCTTAATGCGGATCTAAACTTCTTACTTTCCGTTCTAAATCAATGGATCCTCGCCTGGTTTTTGTTTATGTAAGTTCGAATTTTAAAAAAAATTATGTCCAACATAATATATTCGTTTAGTGATGCCTTGTAATTATTATAGTCATGAAAAAGCGGAAAGACATATTTTTGGGAAAGTTTGAATTTGGTTTGTATGCTCAATATTTTGATGAGGAAATATAACAAAGCTACTATAAGAAAACAATTATAAAATTAAAGTTATCAGTGTTTAAAGTGAAATATAAGAAAATTCTCATTTT
Source organism: Gryllus bimaculatus (assembly GCA_017312745.1). Classification (NCBI taxonomy): domain Eukaryota; kingdom Metazoa; phylum Arthropoda; class Insecta; order Orthoptera; family Gryllidae; genus Gryllus; species Gryllus bimaculatus. The sequence continues at coordinate 4,352,041 of BOPP01000075.1, forward strand.
TACACTTCAATTAACGTTTTGTATGAAATTCCTATTAGGGATTATTCTTTAATAGAAACAATCTTTCGTAGGGGATTTTTAAAACTCAAATCAGTTGAAATCTCTAGAAGAATCTGAAAATATCTGTAATCAAGTGAGATATATTTTAACGAGACACTTTGCGAGAGGAAATAATGAGTGCTGAGTAGTACTGCGCAGTGGTATAGAACTAAAGTTTTAGTAGCATCTATTTAGAACTTTATTTTTTAAATAATACATTCCATTTTTGCTTACAAGACTAGTTGCTGTTCTTACAATTGTTACAAACTCAACAGACTCAAGGTTCTATGATTCTTGATATTCTATTGAGAGGAGATGAAATGTTGTATTTTCTGCTTTATCGGCGTTGTTGTGATAATTTTCATGGAGTGAAACATAAATGGTAAGTGCTTTCCTTTCCAGTAATTTACGAAGTTGAATGTCTGGTTTACTTACCGGAATTGTTTTGTCAATAAATCTAGATATTTAATTGGACCAAGTAAAGAATTAGGAGTTGAAAAACTGACATTCTCAATATTTTCTAGACGGTCAGTTAACGAACAAAAGCGTTTCGACTTTTATCATATCAGAAACATTGAGTTGTCGAGCAGTGGGATTTTAATTGCGAGATAATGTGAGCTTAAGTATACCCTAAATAATTTTTTCTCTCTTTCAACAATACTTGTTGAAATGAAAACTCAAGTTGGTTCCTGAGTTGCTTTGTCCACTTAGTTTCTAAGAACATTCAACAAGTTTTAGAATTTTCCTTTAAACAGCGAGAGCGACGCTAGAGCTCTGCAATTGCAGAGTAGTTGTGCGATGTCAGTGCTCAAGTTTGCGGAAAGCAATCTCGGTCCCGTATCTACTGCGATGCCAAGAGCAGCTCACCCCAGCGTGAAAACACTCCGGATAACAGGCGTTGTGATATAACGACGACCGGGAAAGTAAAAGGAAAGCGAAGTAACAGAAGAACCGGTCGCTGGCCCGATGTTGGCGCGGCCGAGCGGAGCGCCTGGGAGGCGGATAATTGATGCCCTGGTAGTGGCCGTGGATTTGGCGCTGGGGGAGGTGGTGGTAGTGGTAGTGGAGATAAGGGTGGTGGTGTTGGTAGTGGTGGTGGGGGCGGTTGCGGCGGCGGCGGTGGTGGTGAGGGAGGTGATGGAGGCGGTGGTGGTGGTGGTAGTGTTGGTGGAGGTGGTGGGGGTGCTAATGGAGGTGGTAGTGGAGGTGGTGGTGGTGGTGGTAGTGGTGGTGGAGGTGGCGTGGGTAGTAGTGGAGGTGGTGGTGGTGGTAGTCGTGGTGGAGGCGGTCATGGTAGACGGGATGGTATTGGTGACGGGAGAGACAGTATTGGTGGATGTGGTAGTACTTATGGTGATGATGGGGGCGGTGTAGGTGGTGGCGGTGGCGAGGGAGGCGGCGGTGGTGGCGAATGCGGTAAAGACGGCTGAGACAGTGGTGACCTCGGCATTTGCTGGGGTTGCAACATTGGCGCAGGAGATGGTGATGGTGATGGCGATGGCGCTGGAACAGCGTTAATGGAAGTGCGGACGATGATATATATGGTCGTAATGGTGGGAGTGGTGACGGCGACGCTGGAGGCGTTGATGGTTGTGACAATGGCGGAGGAAGCGGTGGTCGTGGTGGTGAACAAGGCTCAGATAGTGGTGGTGAGGGCGATAGTGCAGGTAGTAACGGTGGTGATTGCGACGGTGACTGTGTGAGAGGCAGCAGTGGCAATGACGGTGGACGTGGCAGATGTGGAGGTAGAGATGGCGGCGGCGCTCGCGACGTTGGGGGCGCTGGCAGTCCCATACGCGCCGTTGAGCGGGGTTTCGTTTTCTAATATGCCGCCCAATGCGATGGCACGAAGGAGCCTAGGAGCAGCGGAGGCTCACGAAGCGGCGCAGGCGCGACGCGCACCACCGCCCGGGGACCTGCAATTCGAGCGACCGCTTTCCCGGTCACCGACCGCCGACGGCGAATGTTTTCCCAGATGGGCGGAAATATGACGTACCCATTAGCATGGCTCGCACTCTGATGACGTCGCCTTTGCATTGGTGCATTATGTACGTATGTAACTTGCAAATGAATGTTTACAATGGCATATAGTTATTGGGTCATTTTTTGTTATTTTGGAATTTTAGGTAATTTTTTGCATTCTTTGCGAAATTTTTCTCACTTTTACTCATTTCGTTTTTGAATGAATCTTTCATGAATTTACAATGACTCACTAAAACAAAATTATTATTGTATGTAATTATAATAATTATAGTTCGTGACGAAATACACTACTACAATGGACTCTTTACTTTTTTGAACTCTGAAAATTACACGTATCTTCGGTAACTTCCACGACCTATGTAGCGACACGATTTATGCGATTTACAATATCAATACCATAATATAAGGGTAATGATACCAATAGACAGCTTGCGATCGCAGATAGTAGGAAATACAAGGTGCGTTCACAAAGTTTCAACACTTTTTTTCTGAGTAGGGGAGGCCACGCAGATGGTTTCCACTGACAAAGTGAAGTAGTGTCAGATAACCGACCGCACTAGCGGCAGTTGTCGTCGTGATGCTGGAGTGAGAAGATCGCTAATAGTGTGGGTGTCTGCCAGTGATCCTCGTCCAACACTCAGAGAGTCGAAAATTCAGCGTCATTTGGAGCAACGTTTTTCGTAAAGTTCTATGAAACTGAAAGTGAAAAACTGTGAAGTGAACGATTAAAGAGGCCAATAAAGAAGAATCCATGCCACGTTCAATGGTATTGCATGTGGCACAAGACGTTCAAAAATGGCCACGAGGACGCTGAACACGATGGCCGCATTGGGAGACCTTAAACAAGCCGAACCGATGAAAATTTGGAGAATGTGCATGAACTTTTAAATACTGACCTTTGTATTAATGATAGATGTCTTGCCGATGAATTTGTAATTCACGCTGGAGTACAGCCGTTTAAAAGATAGAGTTCGCCGTGTCCGCTCGATTGAGTTCTTCGCCTTGACAGTGCGCAGTCTTTCACGTCGCTCGCTGCCGGCGAAGGTTTGGCCAAGTTCAATGTGTCCACACCGTGGAGCCTCGACTTAGCTACCAGCGACTTATTTTTGTTCCCCATCATCAATCAAGAGAGACCTGAAAGGGCAGCAATTAGACACGTTTCCAGAGGGTTTCTACGAGGTTCCTTGACCTCCTCTTGCATGAAGAGTTCCAGGGAACCTATGAGAAATAAAAAGGACGCTGGCACGGGTGTATTGATGCCCAAGGGTATTGTTACGAAGACTTTTAGTTCTCTCTACAAAAAACGTTTAATAAGATTTGTTCTGAGATCAGTCTTCAAACTTTGTGAACGCCTCGTGTAAACTGAGTATACTTACGCAGCATTGTTATGAAAATAATCAATTTCTTCATTGATTTTAGTTTATATATTTATGTCTTATATATGTTATGTCCGAAATATGGCTAATTTGCACATTAGGTGGGGAGTTGATAAAAAAATCTAGTTTTGTTTATAATAGTATGAATGAAAATGAATGGAGCATTTTAATCACCAACTGAGTAATTCGCAAATTAGCCACAAGGGGTTAAAAGTAAGGTGATCATGGGAATTTGAGGCTTGTTATGTGCTCGTTATGCGTTTCTCGGACTTGACATTGTTTTATGTAAATCGCAAACGGCAAAACCTACGTAAATCGTCTGGTCTCAATTTGGAAATCAGTAACAAAGTGTCAGCTGAGGTATATAAATGGGTTACGTTATGTTGGATCGTGCAAATACGACAGTCACAATGGAACTTAAAAATACACAAGTTGTGTCTCACGTATTCCAGAAACCTATTAGCAGTCTGATCCTTGTGATGTATCAGCTATTCCTCGTCACCGTAACGTACGTCACCTACCTTAGCCATCTCGTGTTGGGTAGTATACATTTCATCCGTCTAAAGTCTGAAGTAGCTTTGGAAGCTGTGTTTTTTTTGGATTTCATCCACCAATTTTTGGAAAGGTGAACATTAAATGTCCAATTCCCAAATTACCTATATATTCGGGCATTAGTACGAGTAGTAACATACATTCGTAGTAACATACATAAACCACTTCGTTTCAGACAGTTGTAAGAAGTTGAAAGCTTTATTGAGAAAAATATCTTGTAAAATCACCTACTGGCTGAAGTTTGTCGACAGCTGATGACTGTGTGTTGCGTGTTCTATGCATATAATTTCAATTGATACTCGTGATGTTTGCTGCCTTGGTATAATACTCGTAATAAGATAGTTTCATGAAATACTTGAAGTACTTTTTTTGTGCCGTATTCCGAACGGAATGTTGACGATCAAGTTGGGAGATTTGACTCTTCTGAGAAGAAATTAAATTAGGAGCATTCATGATATGTGGGTGTATGTGTGTGTCTACCACACCACAATCACAACCTAACACCAGTAGTAATTTACGTGGAATAAGAACACATCTAGAAATGTAGTTCCTGTGGCACCAAACTAAAATCTGCAGACTGATATTAATATTTATTAATATTAATATATCCAATTCTTTCCAGATATCTTTGTTTCTTATGCGATCTTGCTTCTAAATCTTTTTTCATTCCTATGAAATCCCATTTTCTCAGCTTGAAGATTACTGTTGTCTACCTTTCTTGCTAGCCGTTGTTCATGTCCGTAAAGAAGAGTTGGAGCATCAAGGACAATACAAATTTCCGTTCGTAGTAGATCGATCATAATCAGAATAGATCTAAACGTGTGTATTGCCAAATCTTTACCGCGTTACTCATTTATTTTTCTCAACAAACCACTTCTTGCGTTTAAGAACGCATAAATTCCGTACTTGACGACGTCATTGTTCTCTTGAGGAAGAATCTCCAGCGCAGCGGGGCGTGGAAGCTTTGGCGCTTGCCGCTTCCTGTGTGGCTCTGCGAGGCCTGGCGCCGTTGGGAAACGATACTCTTGCCTTCATTACTGCGGGCTGGGAGATACGCGACGGGAGAGAGCAACACAGCAAGGATGAACGGTAGTACAGGAGAAGGCTAGACTTTTCACACGAAAAGTATGTAAGGCAAAGTCTTAGAGGAAACACACCGACATAGAACATTACTTTAACAAACAGCCCAAAAACCGCGCGCGGTCTTCCCTTCTTCTTCCTTGACCTCTCCTCACTTCTTACATACACTTACAGAAACGTGCACTACACTACCTCAAATGCCGGGAGACAGGTCGGGATCTTAGAGCCTCACATCTTAGAGATCTCAGCGCTGGATATCGCCATCCAGCGGTGGAAGATCACCGCCTCCTCCCGAAAGAAAAAAAAACACATCTCACTTACTGGACGCGCCCGCAATCACTAAAAATCAATCAACCTAGAACGAAAATCCGCCAACGACGGTATTCCATTACTCGGGTGGTGAGTGCCGCTGTCGTGCAGAGTAGAGATAGGCGATTATTAAATAATAATCGATTATTATCTAACCGACGATTTTATTGAATAGATTATTAAGCATCGATTAATCATTTCGAATTAATCGATTGATCGTAAATAATGGATTATTTTTTAATGTTTTAATGCGTAAGATCGTTAATTTTTAATTTGTAATTATCGTTTCGTTGTCTTTTAAGGATTTTAATTAAGGGTGTAGTAGTTTTTTAGAAGCACGGCACGATTTGATTATTCTTGTTTGTCGTAGAATTTCTAGAAACTGTAATAACAATCAATAATTGTAATCTAACGATGTACTTACGATGGTTGAGGACGATTCTAGGAAAATGGGTAATTCTCTCTTTCTTATTTCATTATGAATATAATACCATCACTAAAATATTAGAACATATAGAGTGACGTTTAATTTTATTAGTTTTACAGCCATTAAATTAATTGCGTATTTTGTATTATGTTTTACTGTTAGAGAGAGATGAATAGACGAGGAACTCCGTTGCTAAAGTTCAGAAGTAGAGATATACTTTTATATATTGCTCGTCTTGAAAATTAATATTAGAATTAAAGTAATGGAGCTAAAAATCGGAAAATCAATTGATGTGATCACTAATATGCGTACAAATAATCGATTTCAATTTTTCGATTAATGGTATAAAATAATCTATTGTTGTACTAATTGTGATTAAATCGCCCATCCTCGGCGCAGAGGTGTAGTCGAGTCGGCCTAGGACCCGCGCGCTGCGCAAGCGCCGAGTCGGTGAAGGGGGGGGGAGGGGACCTTGCGCTGCTTGCATGCGCGCTGTCGACAGCCGCCTCTTCCGGATCCGCCGCGACGCCTGTGCAACTGCCGCCAAGGGCGAAGACTCGACTCGACGCTGGAGGCGGACACCCCAGCTTTTTTTCTCGTTTTTTTTAAACTGAAAGACGGGATTTGGTAGACATTCCGCTGGTTCACTTTTTTAAAAGAATGTTGTACCCGAATAATGATAAAGTAGAGATACAGTTTTAATCTATAAATTACTAAAATTCTACTGGGAAACTGTCCCTTTGGTATTGTATTGTTGTGCTTGGCTCCAATATACCTTTTTTCATTCGAAAATCACAGTATCTTGTTAGATTCAATAAGCACAGATCGAACTGCATCTATTGATATCCCTATTTGTGTCGACATTTCTTAATACGTAATATGAATTGTTGGGATACATTATTGCCAAAAGTGTCTTTATTAATGATCTTATATAATGCTTTTTATTATTATTTGTCATTCTTATCATCAGTATTAGACACATTTTTGCTGGACACTGGAAAGCTCCTTTCTATTTGCCTCTTGACGTACATGATGGTTATCATTAAAAAGGAAACCATTTAAACATCTCTGTGTATGTCATTTCTCATAAATGAAGTTGTCGTAACACTACTGACATAATCTAACAGAAAATTGTGTCACCGTAGGGAATTAATGATTTTTGAGATAACAATTGTTCACAATTGTTCACTTAGACTCGACTCTAGGATGCCAATTTACCCACTCTGTCCGTTGCTGACTGCAATCACCCAAGTTGCTCAGGTATCTTAAGCGATTGGATCTTGTTACTTGCCGTGTTACAAGATGAGAATACATACGCTGTGGTTGGTAAAACATTTCATTAGTATCAGAGGTATGTGTCGTTCTCAAGGCAAATAAACTGTCAGAACACATCACATTCATACAAAAGACGCTCCTTAACTATGCACATGGAAACAAAAGAAGTAGGAAAGCGTGTCCATCTGCTGCCAAGTGGAAAATTTTTCAAAGCGCTTCTTGGACTTCTTGTGAGCTTATATCTCTCCCTCGAGGATTTTAGTTTCTTCTTTCTCATCATTCTCGAGATAACCTTGTGCCATTCAGATTTTCAACAGTTGCGAAAACTCGTGAAAGTATATCTTGTATGATGAAACTCCATCTCTTTTACCCACCCTCGATCGATTAAAAAACATAATTTACAAGATTGATGGTAAGTATTCAAACATTTAAAATTATATAATTATGACGTTTGTTTATTGTTTGTTATGTCTTTTGTGTTATTTTCATAAATTGTTGTGCCAAAGGTAATAAATTAACTCTAACATTGAAGTTTTGAATTTTGATTGAAAAGAGTTGTGGAGAATATTAAATAGTTTATAAATAACTATAGGTATTACTATATTGTGTTACGTTCAAGTGAAGCTTATTCACATTTGAAACAAGTTATTTCTTAACAATTTTCTGATTATATACTCTGTCTGGTTTTTGTATATAAAATGTGGGTTAATTGATTAAAACAAATATTTCGTCATGTATTCACAATATTATTATTGTAATTGGATGTTAAATAATATTTACTCAAAATATTGAAAGGTCGTAATGGAATAAGGAAAAAATGTGTTTTTATAAAAATAGAAATTCGCTAAAGATTTTGGATCAAAAGAGGGACTTATGAAAATAGATTTTTGGAAATAAAAGCATTTGAAACAAAATTGTAGATTAAGTACTGATAGTGCATATAATTAAGTACATACAATAGCAACAACTTTTACCTTCAGTCAATGTGCTACCAAAGGTATTTTGGAGAGCAATTAAAATATAATAGGCAGTTTAATCATGAATCATACATGACCATTACCTTTGTAATGGATTCTCTCATTTTCTCTCTTTTGAAAGCACAGAAATTTCACCGTAATTCCCGCGTTAATCCTGTGTTTGTAAAGGACGTGCGTGTATTCAGTGTACATGAGTGCGCATTGTTAAATTAGAGTGCGTAGATTCAGATGAGATACGTAAGTGCGTTGATGACAGTCGGCCGACGGCAGTTCCCAGGTTAATTCCTTTAAAGCGACCCTGCTCCGCTCTAATGAATACATCGCCGACACGGGAACGGGGTCACACCGCCCCTCCCTCTTCTGGCTCCGTTTGCCGCTGCTCAGCAGCTCTTTTCCCCCACTTGGCACCCGCTGAGGTGGCTCAGGGCATCAATTGATGCCGCTGCAGAGCCTCTCACCGGGAGGTCCTAGGTTTGACTCCCGACGGTACCAGGGTTTTCGGCATACCTGGGTCAAATTTAGTTGCTGTCAGGAGGAGAATTCTAGTGAACAGCGAGATACCTTGATGAGAAAAACTCTACTCTTCGGAAGAAAACTCTACGGAGCCGAAGTGTAAGTCGGATCTCGGGCGACGGATCTCAGCGCGGTGAGAAAATCGCCGTCGGATAAAACATGCAGCACACTTACGGGGTCTGATGTCGATAGCAGCTGACGTGTGCAGAAACACGAAATAATCAAACAATTGTGCTCGGCTGTGGACTGGGATTTCAGTTGAAAGAAAACAATCAACAAAGAATTTATTAATCGTTTGAATTATTTTACCGAAAGCATTTATCATTCATTCATCACTGTTCACAGTGAACGATATGAAAGAAACAAATATTAAATTGTAATGTAATATGTAACATATAAACATATTTTGTAACAGTATTCAAGACGACAAAAATTCATATTCTTCCTGTACCGAAGGAACTTCGTGATACTTAAATCTCACTTGCAAGTACTGTTTCTTTCAGTCACGTTATGATATCGTAATTTCTTATATTGTTAATCAGTTGTTACCGTTGCAATATTTCGATTGTCATAATGATTGTCGAAACAATAGATACTCAGAATCAATACATGAATTTTTAAGTACTAATGTTGAATTGTGTTGGGTTTATCTATGCCTATTTGCTTCTTAACTTTTGAGAGAAAAACACTGCTCAGTGGTCATTTACAATGATCTCCCCACCGGTTAGGAGCGGATTGTCTTCCTGACGCGAACGCAGTTGTTTCTTCCAGGTTCCCCCATTCCATCACCTGCTGTGGCTTCATTTCTTTACTCTCAGTGACTTCTTGGTATTCTTTTCAAGTGTAAGCGGCAGTCATCAACGAGTTTGGAACGGTATTAGTGGAATCTGAGATATTTAATTCAGTTTTGCGTATTTCCTTTCACAATAAACTACTGTGCGTTACAGGGGTGGATTGAGACGATCACTTGGGGAGGGGAACATCATAGACTTTTGTTAAATAATAAAAATATTTATTATGCTGTATTTTATTTTTGTAGTGCGTATATGATACAATACAATATTATTTTTTAAATAATTACATTGTTTTATCATAAATGAATGTGTAAATCAATTTTGTCAAATAATGGAAGGTAACAAATGATAACTCTAAGGCTTGTAAATATTGCGAAGTTGTTAAGTTCTGTAATTTTAAGTTAGTGTATTCTTCCACCAAGTTCTCGAAGTTAACTGCAGAATTAAGATTGATAAACCTAATCTAAAAATGTGTTGATTTTTTTTTCGTTTATCGATTGTCCTCCCTTTTACTAGTACATTGTTGGCAGCCCTAATCTCCGAAGCCTCCAGATGGGAGGTGATAGCCCTGGCGTCTCAGGCGGCTGCGCTCCTGCGATTGTCTGCCAGTGCGGGTGCATACGACGTCGCGTCGCGTTGGGAGCGAGCGGAGCAGGCCAGCGACCCCGCCCAACCCGTCGCATGCGACAGCACCCACTGGAAACTGTGTCGCGGCGTCTGACGTGGCGAGGCACCTCTCCCTGCGAGACAGGAAGACGACAACGCAAAAGGTACGAAAGGGAACAAAAAATAAACGATATATAATGCTCTCAGGGTTAGTGATATTTTCGGTAGAGCTTGCATTCTTCGTTTTGGAATAGAATTAATGAAATAAGGAGGAGTTCCGTTACAAACTAAAAAATTATGTTACGGAGGCTCCTCACATTCGGCATTCGCCGAACAGCGAGCTACTGCTTGCCCGATCCCGAACAACTGATGCGTTCGGCGAATGTTTGGTCCCTTTGATGTGTCTTAAAGACCGACACTCGGCGCGTAGGGCTAATACCGAATGTTCGGTACTCAGAAATTGCAAGCACCCCGTCCACACTACTCGGGATTACTCTACGGTGTGTGGAGCCACTTTTAGGCTTGTATTCGACGCTTTCATTCATTAGTGAATTCAATGCAACATGAAATTTGACCAAATGCAAATTGATATTTATTTCACATTGTTAAACTCATGTGAATAAGTGACGTGTTTAAATAATTTTAAAATACGAAGGTCTGTAGAAATCTATTGAAAATTACATTAACCGATATTCATAAATATATCGAACCGATTTCTGCTCATTGTGTGCCAAATAAATGTGAAGCTGTGAATGTGATTCTAGCAAATGAAGAGGGAAGGATATTGGATGAAAGAATATTGAAAAAACATCAAAGTAAAAAGATAAACAACGAAACTAATGGGGAAATATTCTTTGCGACAGAGGTAGGGTATCGCTAATGTTCCGTCACGATGATACACGAAAAAGTCGTTAACATGTACACATTTATGTGAATAAAAACGAGAAAAAGATAAAAATTAACAGCCAGAAACCTCACAAAGGGTGCAACGTCTGCTTCACAAAGCACAGAGCATTTTGCAAGTGCTTTGCATCACGCTTTAAAACCACCTCTCGGCGCTTAAAAGCTCTCTTCTCCGCTTGCGCAACTTATACGCTTTCTCCTCACACAGTAGCGCCGTGCGGGTCGTTTGCATGCGGCTCTTAATGGCTGGCGACAACAGCAGCAACAACACTGGAGGCGCACGCGCTCCAGTCAAGTGATCCATTATTTTGACACTCAGACGTGCCAAACTATATTGTGGGATTCATTCACCCCGATCAACTCTCTGTCTTCTGTTATTCTATACCTAGCTTAGTTATGTGATCAATTGTTCTCAATCATAGACGTGCTAAACTAAATTATGGGACTCCATAACAGCGATTACCAACTTTGTATTTCGTCATTCTGTATCCAGATTTCAGTTATATGATCAATTATTTTAATTCACAGACAGGCCAAACTGAATTGAGGGATCCCATCACTGCCATCACCGTCTCTAAGTTTTGTCAATCTACACTCAGATTAGCAATGTGATCGATTATTTTCACAAATAGGCATGCCAAGCTAAATTATAAGACTCCACTGCCGCGATTAATAACTCTGTGTTTGTCATTCTATAGTCAGTTCTCAGTTAAATGATCAATAATTTTGACACACACGCATGCCAAACTAAATAGTGGGATCCTATCACCGCGGTTACCGTCTCTATCTTTCGTCATTCTACATCCAGATTAGCAATGTGACCAATTGTTTTGACAATCATGCGTGCCCAAAAAAGGGCATCCTCTACTGCGATCGAACTCTGCGTTCCGTCATTCTATATCCAGTTCTCAGTTGTGTGATCAATTGTTTTGACACATAGGCATGCCAAACTAAATTGTGGGATCAAATCACACGCAATGAACAATGAGATCTTTGATACTCACTAATACTGGGCTGACCCTTTACATTCGAAGAGAGTGATCTCGTGATTCATTCCTCCATTAGAAAATTTATTTTAATACTCTCTCATGATTTTAGGTATAATGCATTCGGTTTATTACTAGAGATAATTACTCACACGAGCGTAGTCACGGTCGGACAGCGTCCGATATGTTTTGGTGAACACGGCCGAACCTCCAAGTCTGCAGAACGGTATCAAATAAATTTGTATTATTCAACCAAAATGAGCCGTAAAGGAAAGTTGAAAAACTTCTTTTGTAAATAAATGGACGTCCTAGGGAAGGATCTAAATCAATTCTTCAAAATTTGGGTGGCATATTTCAGAAAAAATGGATGACATTGATTGCTGATAATAGGGCAAAGATGAACCTTATCTCATTCTGCAAAACAAATATGAAATTTCTTTTGAAAGCATAACTCTTATGTCTTATCAAACATATTTTGTGTTAAACATTGCTCTCAGTGTGCGTTTTTAATATTTCCGACTTCATTACAATGTAATATGTCACCTACCTGTACGTATGTTTTAAATCTCACTGTCCGATTGACAGTGAATTTTATGAAACATTTGCGTGAAGCACGCCCTGAACCATTTAAATGTATTGCAGATGATCTTGATTCTCCAGGCGATTTCGAGCGAATCGAACCGATAGAGCCAAACAAATATATTTTCGTCCGTCGGACATTATTTTTGGACGTCAACGGACGATATTGTTTTGGTTCACTATGACCTTTTGTTATCAGAACGTGTTAGATCGAAACCGGCATATCCGACGACGTCCGACAGAAATTTTGGTCCAAATCAGGTTTACATAGGCGACAGTCACAGTGGAGCCGATTTGGGTCGAAATTTCTGACGGATAATTTTATCCGGCCGATGTCGGACGGATAAGGACACGCGTGAGCCGATGTTTTCGGACAACATCGGAAGAGGTCAATCGGGTTCATTGTTATCATTTTTGTTTTTCGTCATCCAGAGACATCTAGGTATTCAGGTGCCCATGGTAAGCATAGAATTTGCGCCCCTGTCAGGATACTTCAAATGTGGGTTGTTGCTATTTTTTAGAGGGTATACTCCAAATAGCGCCCCTCGTAAATAGCGCCCATGGCACATTCCATGTCGGCCATACCTTAGATGCGTCTTGGCGTCCGAAACATTGGACAATCACAGTAGACCGAAATTTCGGCCAAAGTCCGCTCCGTCACTTTACCGCTGAGTTAGAATCAGTCTAAAAATTGATCGCGCATCTGAAGCCACTATGTCAGTGGCGGCGTTTGTTGTCAGAGCGCGGCCGGGACGGTTAGAGGTGTCAGTGTGGAAGTTGCCGGCGGTGGAAGGTGGAAGCGTAGAAGGGGGGGGGGGCGGAACAGGTCACAGGAAGGACGTGGGGCAACCTCCAACGGTATCCCGCGGGGCGGTCGCAACCGCCGCCTTCCGTCGCTCTGAGGGTCACCGACTCCGCCAGCTGGCAACGTCTTATTCATTTTAATGTTTTCGGAGATACACCTCAGAGAAAGGGTGCTCAGAACGGTATTAATGCTCTGAACAGAATAGTATTTATTATTTTAATTTCTTCTTGACAAAATTACTTTTGCTTAATATTTTCATTACACAATATCTCTTACTTAATATTTTAATTTAATATTCGATGTATATGAGAAACAAAAGAAATGTTCTGTGAAAATCCTAGCTCAATGTACTTCGTCAGGAGAAAATTAAAAAAATCTTTATCGGTTCTATTTTTAGTAAACGGTTTTTAATAAATAGTTCTGGTGCCTTTATGCAAACTGCTTTTCAAATTGAATTTTGAAGGCAAAATGAAGTATACGAAAGTTTTAAATTCAGATGCACCTTTTCATAGCTAAAAATGTAAAGCAGAGAGTGGATATATGTGTATGGATCTGTTAAAACAATTTATTATTCAGATGTATTGTAAATAAAATCTAAACGAGATTCGTTCAGGTGCGTCCGTGAACGGTAGACGTGTTTGTGGTGCACGCTGCGAGTTTTATGAGTAGCTGTTACACGAGTGAGTGTTCATCCATCTTTGTGTTAAATTCTTCATCGATTAAACCAAAAAAGACAGTTGATAATCAAATGTCAACCTCCCAAGCAGCTGGCATCGGACCACGGTGGAAACTACCACCAATGGCAACATAACCTCAGAAACTACAGATTAACAAGTAAGTAAAACCTTTTCTCTAGCGGTACAATAGGAAATATACCGTAAAAAACAAGCGATTGTTGTTGAAGCCCAAAGGGTATTAGCCTCAAGGATTATGTATCTAAAATTGTAACAATAGTTAACCCTTCAGATATTCGTTATGTTTCAAGAATCTCAAACAGAATCTGTTTCTTCCTCTCAACTCAAAAGATTGCTGAACACGTTATGAACACACACACACACACACACACAGAGATTTATTGTTATTATTAATCAAAAACTGACTATTCGACCACTCATTAATAAACAAGTACGAGTTACTATCTCAAATGTGTGTCCTGTTATACCCATAACGAGCTAATCATGAGCATATTATAGAAAAATAACATCAAACTCTCCAGTAAGAGATCGTTTATCAGAGCTGGGATCTATGAACCTGGCTTTTCTCATACTCTGAGAATTAGGAGGAACATTTATATTGATCCGGATGATATTGACAAGATACCGGATTCTGTTCTGGTATGTCATCAAGACACTACATACCGTATTTACTTTTCCATTGACCATTTTGTACGTTTCCTGGGCAAAGAAGGCCACGTTGCTAACAAATGACCTTGTCATGAGAATCATACCAATAACAGTGACTTCGCAGCAAATGGAAATCAAGCTGCATCTACTACCAATGTAAAGAATTCTTTAATGAGCCACTAACTAATGACAACAAGAATTTTCCTAACCTCCACAAAAATATCTATCAAACTAATTCCCCTCCAAATGAAAATCAATGTGTATCTACTACCAGTCAACAGAATTCTTCAACTCCTGTTCTCTCAGTTAATAACCCACCTGCTTCTAATCTTCAAAAACAAAGAACCCAAGCTATACTCCCTACAACTGATAACTAATTGGTACCTATTAATCAACAGGAATCTGCTAATGACAATATTTGTGTATCTAAATTAAACAAAAGAGGCCCCCAAATCTGACTCATCCCATGTTCCTGAATCTTTAAGGGCTACTGTCAAAGCAAATACAGAAGACACCTGAAACAACCTAAGAAGAAAAAGAAGAGGGTAAAACTACATGATTCAGAGAAAACTGAAATAACTAACAGTAGATCTAAAATCAATTATTGAAAACAATCAATTCCATGGTGGTAGCAGATATCTTGTGGTAATCCATAGTATGGTAAAGGAAATAATCTCCACTAAAGTTTTAATAATTTTATTAATAATTTTCCAAAGTTAACTTTCGGGAAACACTTTTCCCATCCTCAGTGGATCTCTAGTAAAAGGGAGAAATTAAACATTAGCACAAGTTGAACACAAAACGGGGGGGGGGGGTACAGTGAATTTAGTGGAAAAACAAATAATATCATACAAGCAACGTGGATCTCCCATGAATGTTCACAAATGGTAAAAAAATGTAAAATGGCAAAACATGCTGGTTACAGCTAGGTGGCAGCCATCTTTTGGAATGAGAGAAGAGGAAGCCTAACAATGAAGGGAAAGGGAGTGGGGAAGAAGAGAAGAAAGGGTAGCCATAAAAAGACTACTCAAAAGAATGATTAGGGTATAGCTAATAAAATATTTAAAATGGGACTGCTTTTAATCAAGGAATGTTCATTCAAGACAAAACAATTAGTGTTTTGAAAAGTTTTAGAATTTCCAAGTTCTCCAAAATGTTCATTTTTGTGCCTTTGTTGACTAGGTGAAGAATTTTAAAATTATAAATGGGGTCAAAAGAATGGTTAAATTGAATCAAATGATTGGCAAAGGTAGAAGTGTCTAAATTTTTTTTTCCAACATCAAATATGCTCTTTAATTCTAATTGAAAATTGTCTGCCTGTTTGGCCTACATATACTGAATTACAGTTATTACAAGTTAGGTAATAAATTCCACTTCTTTCAATGAAGGGAATAGGTGATTTGGATCTAGGGAACAAAGATTGGTGGGATTTTAGGGTTTTGTAGGCTACTGAGATATTGTATTTAGTGAAACATTGTCCTATACGTGTGGATACAGGACCTATATAGGGGATGCAAATCAATTTCTTTGGTTCTATAGGGCCATGTGGAGGAAAAACCTTATTTAAAATAATTTTAACACTTTTTTGGTGGATAAGTTTGTTGACTGTCAGGGGATCATATCCATTATTTAATGCAATGGTTAGAATGGTATTGACTTCATTACTAAAATCTATATCAGTCATGGAACCTGGAATAGTCTGTTGATCCAGGAGTGGAAAACAGCAAATTTATGATTGTGAATATGATTAGAATGGGAAGGTATGACTGTCAATATGATTAGAATGGGAAGGTATCAGTATGAGGTTTTCTGAATATTTTAAAATTGTGTCTTAAGTTTATTATAGTGATGGTTAAATCAAGGAAATTCAGAGAATGGTTCTGTTCAGTTTCCATAGAGAATTGTATTTTGGAATGAAAAGAATTGAGAAAATCAAAGAACTGGCTCAATTGCCTAGAAGTTCCTGACCAAAGACATATAATGTCATCAGCAAACATGTAAAAATAAATAATGTTTTTGAGGAGAGGATTCAAGCTACTAAATATTTGTTGAAAGTGAAAAAATTATGTGTTATACATACATCAAGTAGTTTGATAAAGTCTTTTTTTTCTAAGTGTGATAGATTTGATTTCATTATATGATAAATATAAATGTCTTGCACTTCATTAGGGGAAATGCTGGTAAATAAATTTTTCACATCAAAAGAAACTAATTTTGCATTGGGGGGAACATCAATATCTTTAATTTTATTAATGAGATCTAAAGAATTATTCAATTTAAATCTAGAGTTAAAATGGGTGGTAGAATTAAAAAGAGGGATGTTCAAAATTAAATGATAGCAATATGATGAGAAGATTTACAAATGTAAAAAATAAATTAAAAAAACATTAAAAGCAATGAATCAGAGTACTCTACTGATACAAGCTAAAGCATCTCACCCCCTTAAAAAAAAAATTTATTAACAATGTTTGAAAGCATATTACAATAGAATATCAATTGATTTTAGACCTGAAAGAGAAAATCTAGTAATTATAATTAACAAATTGCCGATTATATATTATTTCATGAAGTAGCAAAAGACTCAGTAAATTCACTTATTGAAGAGCATCCAAATTCTCACAATGACATCAAAAAATAACTTCATCAAAAAAAGAGATATTTTGGAATATTGAATAGACCAAATCACTTACCGAACTACATCACATCAGGAAAAGTATCTTCGATGGCCACCTTCCTTACCTTCACCAGAGAAAAAATATCAAACTGTGCTCACCCGTTTAAGAATTGGCCACTTCAAACTAACTCATCAGCATTTACTAACAAAAAAATGTTGATCAATGCCATTCTTCCCTCTCTATACCACACATCTTGTTGTTCTGTTCCATTTATAAAGATTCTGCAAAAAATATACACTACCTCTCACTATCCCAGAAATTCTTACCAACAAACATCACACTAAAAACGTCTTTAAGTATTTAAAGGAAATTAACCTCATCAACGTTCTGTAAAAAACTAAGAATTAATTAAACACTAATATTATCCCAACGTTATGTAAAATAACGTATTGTAATGCACATTATTTATTCTGATGATTGTGTTTATTCTGTTGCTGTAGAATGTGATTGTTAATGGTCGTCATACAATGTTACACTTATTTCGAAAAATTATGTATTTATGATTTTAGTTTTAAATACCATTGTATTTTCTGTTATACCTTGTATACATTGTTTTTTGATGTGAGCGCTATTGATCTGAAAGTTCATGCGACAAGTTAACTGAAGCATAATATTAAAAAAACGGGGGGGGGGGGGGACGAGGGGTACCAACACGTTTAGTCGCCTTTTATAGTGAAATGCCGAATTTCGATTTCCAAATGAAGCAAATGTAAGAATTTAGACGCAATTTCAAACTTTTCACAAATTTCAGTGATAGGAGGAAGTTCATAAATAGTTGGGTAGCATTGGGTTTAATGATCAGTGGATCAGGATGAATGAAAAACTTAATGTTGTTTTTGACACTTCTCGCTAAAACGTAACATTTTCCCCACAACTATTGTGATAAAGTGAAATGGACTTGGAAATTAGGAGGGAGTGAGAATCGAGGATAGTGGGTCAGACGTAACGACCAATCCCATGGATTACGCGAACATAGACTAGTTGGGAATGAAGATATTTTACGGATTTGTCTATATTTCCTTTAAAACGTAATACTTATTTCCCCATCAATTGTAATTAAAGATGTTGTCATTGCCAACAATGTTTTTTAATTCAAAAGCAGCTTTCGATGGCTTAG
>BOPP01000075.1:4370404-4433119 GCA_017312745.1 Gryllus bimaculatus
CAATTCCCAGTGGATTACGCAAACATAGAACTAGTTGGGAAATGAAGAGATTTTACGGCTTTGTCATATATTTCTTCTTAAAACTGTAATAGCTTATTTCCCCATCAATGTTCCCACGTAAGCCTTAAACGAGTGAATGTGTGTAGTGCCGGTTCCCAGACAAAATATTAAAATAATTCTCCGCCTCCATTAAACTAGCGACTTCACTTTTGGCTTTTGATCCTGCAATTTCATCTTCGCCAAGTGCACAAATCTTAAATATCTTTGGAACGCATAAACGTATTTTAATTATAACATGTGTACCAACACATCACGAGAAAACAACCAATTCCGTTTTCAGAATCTTCGAAACATATTTACAACTCAATTGTCAGCCTCAAATTTTGAACCGAAACAAAATACTGCCTTGTCAAGGAAAAGTAGTAATGGACGGTGGTGCAATGTGCTTTTTCTTTACGCTCCAAGACCAAGGAAAATAGTTGCTACATATCTTAGATCTACGTAATCCGTGCGTATTTTTCTTGGAGGCGTGCCTTTCGTGGCAGCGATAAATGCACGATTTCCTTATCTCGAAAAGAACGAGAAAGTGTATTGAGACAATGCACTCGTCATATTCACGAAGACAGCGCGTTTTCCCTCCCTTAAGGAAGGCGTTGCCCGCCGCCGGCGATGCTTGCGTAGTCTTGGCGACTACGAAGTCCCAGGGCGCGCATAAGCAGTGCCTCCTGACTGCACTGCCTCCTCGACGAAGATTTATCACTGCCCTCGCGACGCGCATGCAACCACCAGTCGCACCGCCGCCGACCTGCCACCGCCACCGCCACCGCCACCCGCCACCGCCCACCACCACCACCACCGCAACCGCCACCGCCCCCGCCCCCGCGCGGCACCACCGCCGCCACCCGCACCGCCGCCACCGCCGCGCCACCGCCTCCGCCACCGCCCCGCCCGCCACCGCCCGCCGCCACCGCCCGCCGCCACCGCCGCCGCCACCGCCACCGCCACCGCCACCGCCACCGCCACGCCACGCCTCCGCCCCACCACCACGCCGCGACCGCCCCGCCCCGTCACGCCACTTGCAGCGTCGCCACTGCGAAAGCCCCGGTGACCCCTCGGCGTCACACGTCCGCCGGAAGTTGCGCCCGCGCCTCTTCCTTCCCTCGGCCTTGCGCAAGACCAGGCCGCTTCTGGCTCCTCCGCTGCGCGCCCGGCCCCGCCCCGCCCCCCGCCTTTGATTAGCGCGCTTAGCACGAACCCACCGGAGAAAGGACTCACGCCCGCCCCGCCTCGCCCCCGCGTCACCACGCACTGCAGGCCTCGTGAGCGGCCGCGACTGGTGACGTCTCTGTCTGATGGCGAGTTTCTCTCGCGCTGTGATCCTGTGATTCGGGATGGATCTTGCAGATCCGGGTTCCTCAAGCAAAGATGTGCGCTCCTTCCCCCTGATTTCCTTCTCCCTGTTCTCTCTCTCCGAGGGCGTGTTCTGTGTCCGCTTGCGAGAGAAGATTCATGGAGTTTCTGCGAAAGAACGACAGCTTTGTGGGTGTCTTGTTTTGGATTTTTCTTGTTTAAAGGATCCGGACTGGAGAGGAACTAGTCGTGAATAAAGCTTTAATTGGTGAGCTACATTTCGTAAAATGACGGTCTAATTAGTTCGTACAAATCACTTTCCTAATAATTTCTTTAGAAAGACGTGTTTGTATATTCGGAGTCACAGTATTTTATTATTTGTTTATATTATATATCAGCGATCATAGTATGGTTTTCCCAACTCACTAAATTCTCTGCTCAAAGGCATGGACTTACTGGGATTGCTATTGAAAGACTCAGAAAGAAGTTTGTTTTTGTTTTATCAACTGCACGTTATGTTTCGAAATGACTTTACTCTCTTCCAAGAATCGATTGTGTCCTTTCGAGTGATTTCATGAATATTTCTAAAAATCAGGTCTAACGTATGGAAAACTTATTTTTTTCAGTAATTGAAAATGAATATAGTCACTGATATCTTTGTTTCAAATAGACTAAATTTCATTTTCTTATAGAGTAATTAAATTTTAATTGTAGAATATCAGTAAAAAATAATAGCTTATTCTCATATTACTTACACATGAGCACATCGTCTCCAAACTCTCGAAATGACTTTTAAGAAAATACTGACTGCAATATGAATTAAATACAGATATCAAAAACCGATACTGATATTTCTATTAACTGAATTAAATACTGATATCAATATTTACATTCAATTCCTAAATATTTCAGCATTTTGGTACTACACATGCAAAGCTTTGCAAAGCTCAGTTGAGTGTAAGCCATTGTTTTTATAGCAGTAAAAACAAAATTAAATAAAAAAAAACTGAAAGGATAATGAATAATAATAACATTTGTTTGTGATAACAAATTTTCACAATAGTCTAACGCAGTATCTTCTTGCAATTAAACCATTTTTGGCTAATCAGAATCGACCGGTTCAAATACTGTTGTTGTTGTTGTTGTTGTTGACAAAAACTGAGACCATGACACACAATTAGAGAACTTGAATGTTCATCGTTCAAGACTAATTCCCTTTCCGTTGTTTAATAAGGTAACATTCCTTCATTTCACTGTCATTCAAAATATTCTTATAACATATCCTCGACACATAACAGCAGTTATATTCATGTTACATCTGATGAGGATATAATCTCCAAAAAACTTGTTTTGAAGGAGCCCTGCACTGCGTGATGGTTCCCAGCAACGCAACTGCGCATCCCGCCCCACCCCACATCCACCCCCGCCACACCTCGTTCTCGCCCTGCTCCGTCCCGCGCCCCGTCCGCACCCCGACTCGCCCCGCCCCGTCCCGCCAAGTCCCACCAAGCCCGCCACACCTCGTTCTTGCTTGCCCGTCCACCAAGGTCACGCGGTCCCCTCACATCTTCGTCTCGCCCTGCCCAACCCGCCCGGCCTCGTCTCCACTCCCTTCCCGCCCCGCCCGCCCGTCCCGGAGTCCCACCAAGCCCCGCCAAACGCCACGTGCGTGCTCTCCGCGTGGATTACGTGCTCCACGCGCGTAAGAAGGCGAGAACGAAAGAAAGGCGCGCGCGAGGAAAGTTGGCGACGGCGGCGGCCGCGACAGGCACCGAAGTCCTCGCGGCCAGCGCCCTCGACATTGCGGGTGCCGTCACGCCCACGCACACTCACCCACGCGCGCGGCACGCGAGATGCGGCGACCGCGCGCCGTGCTGGAGGAGAGCAGCTCGGTGGCCGCCGCGCCGACGGAGTTCTTGGTAGCTCGTGGGCGCGTTGTAGACGGTCACCGGTTAGGGGGACTTGAGATCGGAGATGTTGAGAACGATGGCGTAGGCGGCGAAGAGGGAGACTGCGGAGAGGTGGCGACGGTGAGGTCTGGAACGGTGTGGGTGAGGGTGACGAGGGCCTAGACGGCGGTCTGTGCTGGACAATGCCAGAACAGACACTGCCACCTCCGAGGTGCTTAAAACTTACCTAAAGTGCCGTTATCAAAGTGGTCACCGGTTGTGAATACTTCCATTTCGAGACGGGTGTATCGACGGGATGGGAAGGACTGACGAAGCTGGCGGCTGTGGTGGTTGGACCACCGTGGGAGTGTCTGCGAGGGGGGCGCGGCGGTTGCGCAGGAAAAATTGCGGGGGTGGCGGAAAGGCAAGTTCGGCAGGTGTGCTGACGGTGCTCCGGCAAGAATAAGGGCGGTGACGGCAGTCGATGCTGGAGAATGGCACTGCAGCCTCTGAGGCTTTCGGTCCTTCATGCTGGTGCCTTCGCGGACTGTACGATACTGTGGAGACGTCAATACGTGTACGGCTGGGTCGCTGTGGAGATGGGACCTGCCAGCGGGGCCGGCAGCGGGGGAAGAGGTGGCGCGGGGGCGGGAACAGCGCCGGGGGTGGCGAGGCGAGAGTGCAGCTGCGCCGGGAGGCGTTCGGGCGCCGGAGTTGCTGGGAATTCAGGAATGCTGCAGTGAGGGAAAGAGGAAGTCGACAATAAGAGACCAGGGTTGTCTACCATACCACACAAGTTTTTTCATTTGGAGAGATTCAAATAGAGAATCAGATGAGCATCTAAACTTTTCGTGTTTATTCACCTCCCACGCCGGGTCTCAAGTACACCGATAGGCTGGGCATCGCCAGAACGCCTTTTACCTCACGGTAACCATTCAACGTCTGGGTGGAGTCACCTTGCAGTTCAGCGCTTCTAGCTTTTCAGGCTAGAATTGGAATCAAAACAGTGCGCACCCACATGCGCCGGAACAAGTCTCTCCTCATTCCCCAGAGTGTCGGGCTACTGCCACGACGAAACCGAGAGCCCAACTGTGGGCCTCCCGAACTATGGTCCGGGCAGCTCGGGGCCCTCTTCCCGTGTCCTCACCGCCGTTGAGAATATCGACGTGAGGTAGTCGAGGAAATGAGGTAGTAAACGACGTGGTAGTCGACAGCTGTAGTTACGATGGGGGCGAGGGGGTCGCCAGTGAAGACTTCGAAGGGGCTGTGTCAGGGGTGACGATGTTGGTGTGGGAGCGATAGCTACGGCGTTGACGCTGGGAGTGGCGGGAGCGGCGAGAGGGCTAGATGCTGGAGAGGGGCAGAGCGGCGGAACGGCCGCCGCCGTCAGTGGTTCTTGTTTGCTCTTGGGTGCGATGCGAAAGGCCACAGGCTGCGGAGACTTCAATGCACGATGCAGCTGGGAGCTCTTGTAACGCAGATGTTTTCATACAATGATCGCGGCGCTAGCAGCTGCAAGTGTGCGTGACTGTTGGTAAAAGATCTTTTTGTATAGCTCCAGAGATGCGTACCGTCCATTGTAATGCTAAAGATATTCTCACTTAAAATTGCGGTTAACAAGAAATGTAATTATTTACCCAAATAATCCATTCAAATCATAGGACACTGGAAACTAATTTCTTTTTGCTGTTAATATCTATCCTGATGCTGAGTCAGTACATATATAAAGCCGCACGGCTGAGTAAAGTGCTTACAAATAATTATGGCATTTTACTGTACTGTATATTAACACATTACGAAAGTAATGTTTTAAGACAAAGAATGAAATAAATATAATAAAACCTATATTTTTGAAATGTTAAAGATAATATTTTCTCACTTTGTTGTACCTGCGTAGTAAAAGTAATACATTTTAAACATTACGAGCAAAAACGATTTCGCGGTTAATGATCTATCAGCTAGATTCGTTGTTGAAACACGTTCTGCGTGATCTCTCTTTGAAAATGGATGTTACTATGATAACCAATAAGTGTAATTGATACTTCTACACGAAATTCATAATTGGAAATGATAACTAGAATAAAATATATGTGTAATGTTTGTAAAGTTTCGATGAAATGTTGTACTAATGTAGTGAGAATCTAGCACATAATGTAACACGTTTAAACTTAAATTCTCCCCTTTATTCCTTTTCCTTCCTTGGCAAGAGGTGTCAGAGTGGAGAGCAGAAGTTTCCCGTCGTATGAGCTTGCATGGCACAATAAAAGTGTCATCTAGGTGTGTCTTGCCTATTTTTCAATAATAGAGGACTAGCCTACACGAAATAAGCCTTTTTCAGTGGAGTATATGCTATTACCGAGCGACATCAGCGCCATAGGTGGAGAGACTGACAGGTAGCTCATTGGCTACACTAGATAGAAACAGTGTCAGGGTTTCTGTTGGAACTAAAAGGTGCAAGAAAAATAAACGATTACATATACTTATCAGCCATTGATGACTGATAAAAGCACTTGATCTGTAGAATTCTCATCCTCATTCGTATCCAGCTAACTGATCAATCAAAAATTTGCCAGCGTCAGGAGTCAAACCTACTACCTCGCAGAGCAAGGAACTTGAAATGATGACTACATACGCCCTGAAGAACCACGTATTTGAATTTAATAAGTTCTTTTTCCTTTTTTAAGAACCGTATCCTTATCAAGATATTGAATAACTTTTATCATTATCTAAGAAGCTGGGTCTGAATGTGAATGAGAACACAACCGGTCTGGAGTTCTGATAAGTCGAAAAGTCGTTTCCATGTTTTTTCCTGACGAAATTCTGGTGAATGCAACAGCAGTACATTTGATAACGTGCCATAAATTGCCAACGGATCTTCCTTTCCTAACCTGTTCTCAATCAAATTTGTAAGATCGAATGATAGGCTAATATCCAAGTGGCACATTCTGCCATATCACTCCGAGAGTACTGGAAGTACATTATGAAGATATGTTCACTAGATAATGTTTATAAAGTATACCTACAATATGCTATTCCGTAACATATGCCCAAATGTAGAATAGAGTTTTACTTAAATCAACATTTATTGTTTCGTATTTGCCCCCGAAAGCCAAGTGGTTTAACGTTCATGCAGATTCATTTAATCCTCATCCAGACAACCGGGGTCTATTGAATGAAGAAAAAAATATATTTTACGTGGAAACTATAGAAGGTGTTTGGATAGTTTTTTGTTGCTATTTGTTATGGTGTTTTTTTTAAATATACACGCAACCGTTTTACGAAAGCATTACTGAATAATAATAAAAACGTTGATTTTTTTCAGCTGCAATCGGGCTAGCGAGGTCCATTGGATCCAAGTCTCTTAATCTGCGTGTTGAATTGTATTTTCTGGTTTTGTTCGGACGATTGTTTGACGACCGCTTCGTGTCTAAGAGACGGACGTATGTTGCGTTGAACCATATCATTTTGACGTTATGTTATCTGAGACTAATTGTGCGCGATTCTAAGAACGGCTCCTTCGTAGACAGTATTCCTGCGGGTTGTAGCGAGTTAAGAAAGCGAGGTTTTGATCTTGTGTGCATTCTAGTGGTGCCGGAAAATTGCACAGTAACAGATATCTTGCTGACCCTGAATGAATGTTAGTAAACATGATATCATACGACTATTTATTGTTTATATTGCAAAGGATTTGGTGCAAACACAAAATATAAGGAGACAGCCAAAGAGGATTGAATAACAAATGTCGCACACGTTATCGGGGAAGAAGCAGCTTCCACAACTCAGAATATTTACATTACCAAAAAACAGATGTCATTTGTGCCCAATCAGGAAAGAAAGAGAGGTAGCATTTGTTCAAAACCTGTCAGTAATTAAAATACCCAGGTAAACGATGTGTGTCAACTGTAATAAAATAAAAAATGTTTGGAAAACAAATAAGTATTTAAAAGATTTCGGTACATGTCACAATTATCAATTATACTAAAGCATTCTGTATTATTACGCACGTCCAAAACGTACGCTTCTATGCATAATTCCGACGCATACACTCCTGGGTTCGCTACACCCCACCTGCTCGGTTGGGTCATTAAAATTGGTTGCCCGGCAAAGGGTTACGTAATAAATCAATTCGCACACGTCTTCGCCACAAATTTCTTATGCATTAGTCTGCCGAGCTGCGCCTGGCGGCGAGCGGCGAAACCTGCTAATAGCTGCCGTGACGCGATGCAAGAGGCGGTGTGGCGGGCCGCTCCAGTGTACCCGTGCGCCTATAGTACGATGTCTTTATGCATTTGGAGTAAATCAGCTGTTGACGGTTTCATCCTTTCGGAAGCTTTTATGTCGCTACAGTGAAGTCACTATGGTGACGTTCAAGCTCGCGATTGGATAAAACGGCCAAGGGCTAATTTACTTCAAACGCACGTACGATCGTGTAAATAAATTCCAGGATAGTGCTCCAGGTGTGGCGCCATCCATTGCAGGTTGCATTCGATCTACTACCTCTAACGTCGAAAATCCGCCACTTTAGAAAGATGACAACCTGCCGATCGGAGGTTCTTCAGAGGAAACAGTTTTTGCTCGCCCCGTCTTAGGCGGAGGGAAAATGTTTGAATGATGATGGTTGGCCAGCCAACGACTCCGCGCTGCCACATGAAAGAGCGGCGCGGACACGAGGGCTCATCGGAAGCGGCCGTGGGAATCGGGCGAAAGTCGTCGCCCGGATGCCAGCGGTAGAGGGAGCGTCGTCGGTGGCGGTGGCAGCAGCGGCAGCGGTAGTGGCGGTGGTCGGTGGCGGTGGCTGTGGCAGCAGTGGCGGCGGCGTCAATGGCGGCAGCGGCAGCTATGTCGGCGCTGGCGGCGGTGGCGGTGGTGGCGGCGATGGCGGTGGTGGCGGTGGTGACGATGGCGGTGGTGGCGGAGGTGACATTCAGGGATGCATCTGGCCCCGGGCAGATCGCCGCGTGTCCCCGCGGGCTTTCGCCTCGGAATTTATGATTTTCCGTGCGTATCGAAAGCTCTGGAAAGGTCGAGCTCCGCGCCAGTCCTTCTCCTTCGGTCTGTTCCGCTCCGCGCGGGCAAATGGGCAATGCGAGGTTTTGGTGTCGCGCGCGGAATACCAACTTCCATCGGGTCCTTAGTATGCGGCGGCGGTGAGCTCGCGGGGAAAACGTCGCCTTTTCGCTTCGCGTGGCGGCGGCGACGGCGGCCGCAATGGTGGTGATGGTGGCGGCGGCGGTGGGGGTGGTGACGGTAGCGGTGGCGCCGGTGGTGGCGGCGGCAACCGCGGTGGCGGCGCCCCGATGGTAGTGTCGGCGGCGGTGGCGGTGGTGGTGGTGGTGGTGATGGCTGCGGCGGCGTCGGCGGCGGCGGCGCGCGGCTTTGAGCCGGAGGCGGAACGTTTGTATTTGGCTTGCGTCTCGTAATGAGGGCGCCTAATACGGAGAAGATGAGCGAAAGAACGTGTTTGGACAGACCAGTTCGTTCAGTACTGTCGTTACATGGTGAATAACTTCTTACGATTAATACGATGGAAATGGCAGAAAATATGAATGGGTACTCACGAGAGAGGAGGTGATGAAGTTGAATCCGGTCCGGATGCTTGATAATTATGTTGAAGATCTCGAAGGAAAGTGTGTTATCAGGGGATTAGGTTAACATCGAGGAATGCGGTAGGTGGATTTTCTAATCGTAGAGTACCAATATTGAAATACTGTGTGTGTTTGTGTTCTTGTGTTTGCAAACAGACGTTTTGTACTGTACGAAGTTTTGAAAATATTGAACCCGAAATAAAATGAATGGATAGCAAGAGTATTAGCAAATAGCAATATATTCAATACTCAAGGAAAACAATACCTTTTATAAATGTATACTCTTGAGTTAAGTGAAAAATAATGTTTAAAAATTACATATAAATCTCATAAAAATATCGTAAATGTACTTACAAGACTGCATATGCAAAGAATACAACACTTTGTCTTTGGTCGTAAAGGTTTTGCTTGGGTTAAATCCTGTAAAACGACAATATTTTGAGATGTGCCATTTTCGACTATTGATAAGGAATTGTTTTAACAGTCACATCCAGAAGACGAAAGCAGAAAGATAATTTCGATGTCATTTTTTTTCATTTTCATTCTGCATCATACTTCATTTTTTGTTCATTTTGAAAGATGATGTTGATTGATTGATTGTTAATGATTCCGAGAGCGTCAACGGCGAAGGTCACTTTCCCGTAATTTTAGAACAGTTTTTTTTTTCGATACATAGTCTTCCCCCGTAGGACACCACCCCGGCCGGCAGAAGCTCGAAGCTCCCAACCGGTCTATCTGTAGTAGCGTAGTGCATGTTAGTGTAAGTGAATGTAATTAAGGTGTGATAATACTACAAGAAAGGGAAGGAATGATCGCGCGCGGGGTCCTTGACCTGTCTGTTAGGGTATTTCTCCGGCAATCGCCTGGTGTTGATGGGAGCAGCCATCCGCCAGAACCTTTCTCGAGAGTCGATTCTCTTCGAGAGGCTAAATTTGACATAGCTATCTAACTAGTGTCGAAAATCCTACTACCGTCGGGACACGAATCTAGGTCCTCCCGGTAGGAGGCACTGTAGTGACATTACTTGACACCCTGACCCAACTCTCCCGGTGCAGATGTATCCTGGTAATTAAGCAGCCTTGTGAAGGCCTAAAGATGGAGTTGGCGATGGCTTCCTGTGAGGATATACTCGTGTTCGTTAACCCTTCATATGTTTGCACTACATCAGTAGTTTGGAGCTTTACTGGTGCCATTTCGACACTAGTATTCCAAGCTGATCCACTTTAGCGTTCAGAATTCGCTCGTTCAGCCTTCAGAGGCAGACTACACCGCTTAGTAATTGTACTAATCGGCAGCCCGCTTGTGCAACTGAAGTGGTGCAGATGGCCTTTTATCCTCGTTGAGGAGGAAACCGCGTGCCGAAGCACCCTCTGCGCGATCGCCAAGTGCATCGCGGGCCACGCCCCCGCCGCGCCGCGCCGGCGCGTTCGAGGGGGGGGGAGGCGGCGGGGCGCGCACCGGTTCGTGTCCAGGCAGGACCTTGGCCTTCCGGAGGAGAAAGCGCGCGCCCGCCTTGGCCTTCAGGAGCCGCCCGAGCGCGAGATGACCGCACCGGGTCGCGTTCACCCTTTCCCTGCTCCTCCACGCCGCCTCCGCATCGACAGCCCCGCGAGAAACTCGTTTCCATGTCGAAAGTCTGGTACTGCACTTCGGGCACTGTGCTTTCTAGGGAGACGTGCCATTACTGCGCAGTGCTTTGCTATTCTTAGCGCGTGACTGGTTTGGGATGTTTTTATGGCAAACATACAGGTCATAATGTGTGATTGTATGATCCCGCATAAGAAAAGTGAATCAGCGAACATTGTCATTTTACACACGAAGTCAGATGTTCCACGCTGTACTCTGTCAATATTTAAAAATATTTTTATGATATTTCTGCTAGAAAACTATATACTTTTCTAAACATATTTCTTCACTTAATTAAAAAATGAGGATTTTTCGGTGTCTCACTTCTCTTGAGTACTGTCAACATCTAAAAATGGTTTTAATTCCAAAGTTTGATATAAACCCAGTTGTGAATTTTTGGATGAAAAGAGAAACCGAGTTGAAAGTGTGAGGGGAATTATAGGACCTTTTTCTGTTTACAAACTCCAACACAAGAAAGCGCACAAGTGTGTCCAATAATATTTTAAAAAATCTGATCTATTTTCAATTTTGTAAAATCTTTCAATCTTATAGAGAAAATATAAGTATTTACTACGATGACAATTAATAAAGCAAAGTGGTTGGATGTGGTTTCGTGATTTGGTTCCTAATGATTTCTCAAATATTCGAGACAAGATTACATTTACTAAACGCATTAAAGTAAACAATGCGTAAAACTCACGCAAACTCATTTCAAGCCAAGATAATGACTACAAAAAGTACGCAAAAGGTATCAGTATATGTGGAAACAAAGTTATAACGTCCTCCAAGCAAACCGTGTTTGTCCCATAATTACAGTGCAAATAGAAGGCACTACATAATTTAATTTGCAGTTGTAAGATTTGATACTTAATTATATGATATTTAAATTTTTCTGCCCTCAATTTGTATCGAAAAATAAGCAAAAATCCTAACGTCAGTGACTACTATATTTTATAATAGTAGTGCAATTACAGTAGATATTAATGGTTTAGAATGTGAACAAACTCGTTTCTGTTGCCTTATTATTAGTTCTACTGCCTCATTTTAGAGAACATTCTATTGCTCTGGTGTTTGGCATCTGCATGCGTGCCTATCGAAGTACCACTGTAGGAGTGACGGCATTGGCTCGTTAACACGGAACCTAGTAGATGAGCTCTGACGACGCCACAAAAACCATAAGAGAAAGCGCTCCTAACAATTTTCCTTCGGAGCCGGATTTCATTCCTGAAACTATTTCCCTGGGTTCAGGAATACGCCGCTAGCCAGTTAAAGAGCATAAGGTCCCCGCAGCTTCCTGCATCACCAATGAGCCAGTCGAAAGTACTGGCTGCAGGGGAAATAAGTATGTGGAGGAACAATTTCATGCTTCAGCGCCTTTTCCGCTGTGATTGCTTTCCGCTTCTTCAGCCCCACATGGTCGGGAAGAAGGGCAAAAGACCAGATGTAAAATGAACATACTGAAATCTATGAACTCAGAGTGTAATAAACGATGTCAACTGTTCTTTCTCTGGGATAATCATAAGAAAAAGGGTGACAAATTGCACCTAAAATGTGACCTATGTTATCAAGTTAATAAACAAAATAGTTATCTATTAAATTTTGTGTAAGTCAAAACGTAATACTCATAAAACGTCTTGTTTATAAAATACATTAGCAACGAGAATCATTATCAAAAATAATATTATTTATTTCTCTAAAATGAGGAAAATTTTGTACTACTTTATGAATTGGAGATAAGATGAAACAATTTAGACATTTTAAAGATAGTCATTAGTTGTTGATGGAATGTTAATTATTTTTTATAATACATATAATGAGCCAATACGGGTAGACAACGTCCGTAAACGGATGTGTCCTAACTAGTTTTGATAGAATGCTGCCTTACATATCAGTGTTTGGGTGCTTTTATGAGTGTGCTCTGGGACTAAGGAAGTAATATAATTGACGCAATGACTATCGCTTCATGAATAATGTATATTTCTTGAAAATAGACGCAGGAGCGATATTATCGTGGTTCTTCGAAGTCAAAGGCCAAAAATAGAAAGAAGATGAAGATAACAGAATATGTGTTAGTGTTTTTAAGTTAAATAGCTGAAAAGATGTGAAAATTTAAACAGAAGATAAATCTTTTGTACAGAACAAGTTACGTGCAAAGAAGTTTTGTTTGAAATAAACATTTAAAAGACGTTCAAAAAAGTTAATGAAGATATGGGTTATACCCTCTAAGGTAATAAATTTGATAACGTAATAATTTAACTTCTGTAGTTCTAGAGCACACTACGAGCGTACAGGCAAACAAACCTTCCCTTACTTCCTTTTGACTGATTGTCAATAATATTCTTGTTTTTGCAGTTGCAATATTCAAGCAACTTTCGTAATGGGTGCATTGTGAGTTCTCAGAATTAAGGTACATATCATAACAAAGACCATAAGTCATTTTTTAATTATTTATTTTTATTTACACATGTTTTATAATAATCCCACTTTCCTATTAAAATATTTCCTTCAAAATACGGAGTCGCATGATTTTTATGCAAATCATGATCATCATTATCCTAAAGGCACAAAAGTGTTTTGTCACTGCCGCCATGACATTCTATCCTCCGTTTTCCTCTTCATATCTGCATAAATTTTGAGGTGTAATTCGGTTTGAAGTTGTTCTAAAATGTTCGTTCTAGGTCTCCCTCTTCCTCTTTTTCCAGGTATTCTACAGTCCGAAATTGTGCTTAGGAATTGGTTATGTCTGAAACTGTATCCAAAAAACTTTGCTTTCCTGCTCCAGATGGTTTCTCTGATGGCGATATTTCTCCTTTACTTTTTCTAAAATGACATTATTTTAATTTTTTTCAGTCCAGTAAACCTTCAATATTTTTCACCACATCTCACAAGCTTCTAAAGGACTCCTCTCCGTTTGTAAAAGTGTCCATCCTTCAGATCCTTATAATAGGACACTCCAGATATAGATTCTCAGAAATTTCTTTCTAATATCCACATCATGATGTGTCGTATACCCACCGCACATGGTGTGCGTAAGGGTTAAAATCTGGGTGCGTAAGGGTGGATTTTATAAGTTACCTGCAATAAAATAAATGGTAAAGGAAAACTCCAGAAAATATCGTTTGGTTTCTCCGTAAATGTTCTGACGAATCGTTCAACTCTCAGTATAAATAGTGACGTGATCATTGATCACTTAATGGCTTCTGAAATATAAAATCCTGTAATGCGCAGGCCGCCCACAAGGAGTGGGATCAAGGTCATCGGAGGACAGTGGCGCTTCCAGGCGCTTCGGCTCCAAGGTGAACGGGAGCTCCGGACTCCACACTCTCACCCGGAATTAAGGCAAACTCCGCGGAGCCGTTATCTTCTAGACAGAAGTGGATGATGAATGAGAAACACGTGGGTAAACCGGACAACTCTATGGTTATGGCAGCGAAGGAATTGGAGCGTAATCGGTTTATGAATAACGTTTTACGGTAGTGACCAGTGCATCTGCTTGAGGTGTGACCCAAATCCTGACGCGAAGAGTGTGTTGTTGGATTGTAAAGATAAGATTCTTTAGAAAGGGAGCAAGTTTTGAATGTTAACATGACTAAAGTTTCGAATATGAAGTTTGAAACGAAGTTCATACAAATTAATTACTTGGAGAGTAAATACAATAGAACCCATTCATTGGCTTTAGGTTTCATACTACTGGATTGATTGCTGATTTTATATTTCTTGACATCATACATTTTTCTAAACCATATAACGACAGTTTGGAATACTATTGCTAAATAGTTTCGTTGTCAGTAAACCAAGGCACTTCTAAAAAAATTAATATTTTTAGTTTAAAATTTAATAAAATAGTAATGGTAGAAATAATTGTACACTAAATTGACAGTAACAATGAACGTAAAAAACCTACTGGCAGTAGAATAATACTTCTTGCCTTTTGTGTCTTGTCGTTGTAGTAAATCTTCTATTTTCTCTATATTATTCTACTTTTTACTATTTGACTACACCGAGATATGTAAGTGGAACAAAAACGTCATAGATTTCAACCAATTGAAAGGACAAGAATTGTTTAAATTTTAATGGGATTGTCTATCACTCTTGTTATTTATATGCCTCCATTCTTTGTCTTCTTCGACCTTTATTTAAAGAATTGGTAATAAATATTTAAAAATATTACAATTAATGTTATTATATTTCACAATTCATTAGGTGATCAATGTCCACGTCACGATTTATACTGTGAGTTAAACGAATTGTTGAAACGTTTACGGACAAATCAATTTATCTTTTCTAGAGTTTTATTTTTCATTTATACTATTGCAGGTACCATATAAAATTTACCCATAATTTCTTTTTGGATGATATTCTAACCATAATTCTTTAAATGAATATTCTGCCACCTCAATGAATGTGTGCCGCAACTGTCAAGCGACTAGAAACAAAAGTGAGTGTGAAGAACAGATCATATCACATTGTATGTGAGTTTCTCTCAGTCTCATCTTTTACTTTCTGAGTCGCGCTTATTCACAGCCAGTGGTTCACCTCAATTATACAAACCCAACGTCTACGCCTGACATCGCATCATCTCTTCCAAGTTACTTTTGCCTCCCGTACACCCACTGTTTCTTCTTTTACCGTCTCTTTCACGCGCATAAGTTGTTCTGCCGACACTTGAATCAACCCGGCATCAACCCATTCTGGCTGCGCGGCGTGGAGATACTCGCGGCCACTCTCTCAGACAAGGAGTCGAACGGGGTGGCTGGCGGCGATGCCTTGTAGAGCACTAGCTCTTTGTGCGAGCCGCGCCGCCCCGCGCCGCCCCGCCCACCTCGTTCTGCCCCGCCGCGCACAGCTGGTTTCTCCGCGGGCGCGCAACAGCGTTTCGCTGATCATCCGCGTACGGGGATTCCCCCAGAGCACCCGGGCGCTTTCCTCCGGGTCGACGGGACTCGATCAAGCGACCTTCTGAATCTAGTTTAACATAATTGCTTTCAGATGTACAACCTCTTTTGCAAACTCATTTCCAACAATGCAGAAGGGTTCATATGCCCCCAAAACAAGAAAAAAGGAAAAAAATGTTATCTAAAAATTTATAATCTAATACATAATCCTACCGACACTGGCTATACCGTTACAAAGCTCCCATACACTTCACATGAAACATACTCCAGCTTGATTAAGTATTGTTTACTTACTTTTAGCAAGTCTCTTTCTCGTACTGCCTAGCAAAATAGATTATTAATTAAGCAAATTAAACAAATTATATATCTAATACACTCACTGAAGCGTCATGTCGCTCCGCGTACCTCTGGACACGGGACGCGCATTTACACCTCGCCTCACTGAGTTCATCTATGCGTGTACTTCACACACCTCGCTGGCGCCCGTCCACCTCGCCTGATAACGCCGCTTGTCTGAGTTCCATGGGCGCATGGAACAACGCCACTTATGAATGCTGAAGACAGTTTACACGCGGTCTCACAGTATGTACATACGAAGTACAGATTTTGCAAGACATACAGACGTAATTAATTTATGGAAAAAAAAATTAAGGATTCAAAAGACTTCTCAAGCGATGTATTCAACAACCCATCTGAGATTTGGCTTCTAATTGGAGAAAAAATAGGCATCGCCTCTCCCCAAGTGTTTGTCTTGGAAGGAGCTGCGCCCTCTGGAGACGCTAACGGCTGCGCTAATGCCTCCGTCGCCCCGCCTCCGCCCCGCCCCCGCCCCCACTGCCACTGCAAGGGTGAGGCGGCCGCTTTCACGCCACACTTCTCTCCGCTTCCTCGTCAGCCGCCGTCAGCGCCAGCGCCAGCGCCGGCAAGCGCCAACAGGAAGCCGTGAACTTGTAGGGGTTCAATGCCAAGCTGTCACCAGAGGCCACGCGGCAAGTAAACATTGTTGACGCGTGGCTGCGGATTGCCGTTGAATGATTGATTAGTGATTCCGGGCGCGTCAACTGCTAAGATAATTAGCCCCGTAAGTGTAGTAAATGTTTTGCGATCTGAGGTGGTGGCGATTTTGCCCCACTAGATAGCACGGTCCGGCGCCGACCTACCGTCGGCTAGCGGGATTTTCCTAGCCAGGTGTCTCCCACCAGCGGGGCACTGCCCCAGCCAGGCAAGACTTAACTCCCTGCCGATCTCCCGGCATGCGTGGTAGTGTAGAGCATGTAAGTGTGTGTAAGTAAGGGTTGAAGGTAGGAGGATAGGGAAGACGAAGAAAAGATCGCGAGCGGTTCATGACCCGCTTGTTTTGGAACTGACCTGGCATTCGCCTAGTATTGTTCAAAGAAACCACGGAAAACTACCGATCAAAGCAACCGGCCGCTAGAATTATCCTCAAGGCAGCGACAGAACTGAACCAGCTATCTGACAGGTGTCGAAAAGTTCTGCCTGTTAGGAATCGAACCCCATTGCAGTGACAGCAGTTCATGCTAGGAACCATCGTTTCCGGTGATAGTCGTCGAAAAATGAGGGTTTTAAAAATAATGTTATATATCGTTTCTGCTTTCTTTAGAGTTCGTTCGATCTTTATTTACTATTTAG
Source organism: Gryllus bimaculatus (assembly GCA_017312745.1). Taxonomy (NCBI): domain Eukaryota; kingdom Metazoa; phylum Arthropoda; class Insecta; order Orthoptera; family Gryllidae; genus Gryllus; species Gryllus bimaculatus. The sequence continues at coordinate 4,387,400 of BOPP01000075.1, forward strand.
TTACAGAATGTTATACTAACCACTTGGTATTCTGCATGATCCCAATGACTTATCACACTTTAAATGTAATAGTAACGTAGTAGTAACAAAATGGTCTCTAAGATGGCTCATTGGCTGGGTTCTTGCTTCCCATGGTGTGGTCTCGGGTTCCATTCCCAGTTGAGGCAAAATATAGTAATTGCTTTCCTTCGAATCAGTTTGTGTAGGTGTGCGAGGAAGACAGGCTCAGGCAGGTGGAGTTTGCTAGTTGCGGTGAAGAGAAATGCGTTATGTTCGCCACTTGTCTCTCTTGCCTGCCAATCGTGAGAATTAAAATTGGGCCAAGCGTACGGGCATCCGTTTGTTAGTCGGCAAATTCCGGCAATCGATCGAAAATTCCAAATAATACATACTTTAATAATAGAAATAAGAACTTGCAGTAAAATCTTTCTTTCTTTTGTTTTTTTGGTGGTTTATTATTGTTTCTATATTTTTGTGTAAAATACAACAGAGAATGATTATTTACAATTACTTCTTTTCACAGCGTACTGACGATATTTTTGCATATTTGACTATATCTTTGAACACACTAGTTTGAAAATTTACTCCGAATGTTTCTGAAACAAGAACTCAAAAAGTTATGAAATGTAAATAGTCAAGGTCGCGGAAATCTGGATAAATTAAAATTATTTTAAGATCTATGCTAGTTTTTCACAGCGAACAAGGTATGTTTTTTTTACTGGGAGACGTGTGAAGTGTTTTCTCTGAATGCTATGGAATACTATTTGGTTCAAATAACAAGCAGGTGTTGAATTAATGATAAATTAAAGAGGTCAAATTGAAGAGAAGTGTTTTTTCTTTAATATTGAAGATATCTTGATTTATGGAATACACTTTCTAATTGCACAAAGCTGTAATCGTAAAAGGCGGTTACAAATTATAAACAGGAAGAAATAAATATGTTAATCTCACTTTGAAGCATTAAATACTTCTTGGCATGTAACTTGACCTTGTTTAATTTAATTATATCTTCACTTTTCCCCGTATTTTTAAGTAGGAAACCAGATTTAGTTCACAGATATTTAGGCGCTAGTAGTATTATTATTAAAATATTTTATATATATAGGCCTACCATTTGTCAGTTTTATTCATGAATAGTAACGAAAAAGAAATATTTAACCATATTTTAGTTTAAAGATGGCTATCTCAAAATGTAAGAGCATTTTAAATAGCTTGTAGCATTAAAAACGAGGACAGTAACTCGTCTATCCATGACAGAGAAAACACTTTCTTTTTCGTTACAGATTTCACTTAGCTTAACGTGATTAGAATTGAAATTGAAATAATATCCTGTAATAATTTGCCTAAATGTTATAGCATTTATTTGAAATGTCTGCGGACGACACTCCAAAAATATAATCATGTATTAACATCAAAATTATCTAGCTGTCAGGGACTCTATGAACTGGGGCATATGTGAGAAATAAGAATGTTCATAAAACATGACTCGTTAATTGAAGAGATTATTGTGCCAAGTCAAAACTTCTTCTTCTTCTTCTTCTTCTTCTTCTTCTTCTTCTTCTTCTTCTTCTTCTTCTTCTTCTTCGTCTTCGTCTTCGTCTTCTCATTTTCATTATCTTTCAGTACGGTCAAGGCAAAAAATCTCTTTCTCGGCCGCGAAAGAAACGGAAACTTTACACACTTCATACAAATCAACTCTTTAGATTCGCTTCTCAAATCTTTAGCTGAGGGAATCCGGAGGGCGACGTGCGCCGGGGCCAGGGGCCGCGGCGTTGGGGCGCGTCCGCGCATGCGCAGTGCGTGAGCGGGCCCGTGACTTCGGTGCGCGGCTTTTGTTATTGTTTGGCCAGGAAAAGTAGCAAGGGCTATCATTATACGCCCTTTCATAATGACTGGAATTATATTGTCGTACAGGGTGCTTATTTCTTAACTGAAGTCATTTCCTTACCTTACCTTCTGTTTAACGTGTGTTTTACGAGTAATACCTTGTGTGAAGTTGTTTTGTCACGTAGTTGTTTGGGAGAAGATATGAGTTTGCCAAATCTTTTCTATTTCCCTATTTTATTCTCAATGTGTGAAAACTTAGTAGATGTAGGTGTTGTCACGTATCCGAGGTGTTCATTGTGACTTAATCTCACTTATAAATCATACATTTATAATAGAGCTATGTATATACGTTACAGACATTTCAAATAAACTATACTCTTCGTTGAGATTAGTTCCATACAATTATGATTACAGAAAGGGACACGAGGCGTTGTTTTGGCGTAAATGTTTTCTATTCCATAAAGTTTCTTCGGTTCCTTCTGGTGTCTTATGAATATTTTATATGCAACGTACCTCACAGATGTTTTTGAACTCAGAGATGTTTGGAAACTCACAGATGTTTTTGAAAATATTTAGGTTTTTGTTGTAGATTCCAAGAACATATTTTGCAAGTTCATTGAAGTTTTAAAATATATAACGTGCTATACGTTCTTCACACCCGTGATCGCGGATAACTATGTTTTTGTAAGCAACTACTTACAGATACGTACTATTTTCTTTGTGTCAAAATATTCCTCTTCCGGGTTATTTTTTTGTAACTCCGTGTGCTTCCATGCTGTGTAATAAAGACTAACATTAAGGTCACTGCTACGTCTAACGCACCCTCAAATTAAATTTGAATGGAAAGGAGAAAGTAGCCAAAATTTTCGGTGACTGGGTTCGTCTTCCACCTCGAACAAAATGTAACACAGAACATAGTTATAAGAGCAAAAATATAATTTTAGAGTTATCAGGGCAATGACATATCTTTAACAGGTGGTATATACCTAGTATACAAATATATACTAACGATGTACCACCCATCAGCGAGGCACCGCCCCACCCGGGACAAGCTCTAAGCTTCGGATCGGTCTCCCGACATGTGTGGTGGTGTACTGCGTGTTAGTGTTAGTATGTGTAAGGGGAGAGGATAGGACAAGGAAGAGGTAAGAAAGATCGCGCGCGATCCGTTGCGCGTTTGTTAGGGTACGGAAAACTACCGATCGGAGCAGCCGTCCGCTAGGATTCTCCTCCAGACAGAAACAGCGGTGAGACAAGTGAGGCATTTCAACCGGTTGAAGAGCGCGCAGCGCGAGAGGGGTTTCCCCCCGAGAGACAATGCGTTGAGGCAGGTCAGGGCCCCGGGCGGGCGGTTCCTCCCTCGGAGCCCATGGGCGCGTGCCCGCGCGTGCGCTCGTCACGCCCCGCCGCGGCAGACCGGGCGTTTCCGGGCGGGCGACGGCTATCACTTTCGCTCCTCGCGCTCGCTCGGCCGCCCACGCAGCGCCAACCTCCTCGCCCACCAGGCCGCCCGCCCGCGCAGCCGCGCGTTCCTACGCGTGCGCGAGAGCACTTTCCCTGCGCGCCCGCTGCCCGCCGGGGGCGTTGCGTGCGCGGGACGTGGGCGGCACGCGCGTGACGCAGGGGCTGGCTCGCGTGCGCTCCGCGGAACGGTTGGCGGGGTGAGCGCTTTGACATGTGGCAGAAGAGGGTGTGTGGAAGTACAAGTACTGGCAGCGAATTGGCGTCCCTGACAGTTATCTTGCCACGTGCTGAGATACGTCATGTGACCTGCAGTGAAGCAATCAGCTTGCGACGATTTGTTTACTTTCTCCCAGCCAGCGTTCCCACTAATTTAAAAAAAAATATTCACTTGTTCGGCATTGCTTTCTTTTAGGTGTATTAATAAATACATTTGATTCACATTTAGGCTTGACAATTCCTAACTATTTCTGCCTTGTGGCTACTTCAATTTCATAATTGAAGATACCTAATTGCTAGTTCTTTCTTTTTTCTTTCTTTTTATTTAATCAATTTTTTACAACTTTTTGAAATGTTTTAGTTTTACTTCATTATGGGGGTTTTAAATTATCTTTTGGATACCGTGATCTGATTCATCTGGGGTTTTGGTATGTTTTTCCTTATGAAAATAGTGCGCCACAGGGGGTGTTTTTAACTGAATGATTGAGAAAATCTAGTAATAACATCTTTGACCGGTTATAGTTTTAATTCCCTGTGAAGCTGATTATTGCTGATATAGCATGGAGCTTTGGTTATTCTGCGTAAGCATTTGTTTCGGATTATTTGCAATTTCTTTATATGGTTCACAGCTGCAGTGAACCATGTAAGGCTGGCGTAGATTAGGGATGGTCTTAAGATTCACTTGTATCATAATGTTTCAAATTCTATACTTAAGGAAGATTTTGAACTCAGTAGAGGATATAGTTTCGACATTTTAGTCATCTGACTTACACGAGGTCGTAGAGGTTCGGCTGGTAGTGTCATGTGCGTAGTAATGTGTGGCAACAGCACATTGAACTGTCAGAGTCGCTTACACGCTAATGGTACTGTACAGAACGATTTCTCACTCATGCCGAGTGGTTAGATTAAAACAGTGAACTACAGTACGCTGCTTGGAAACAGATTTATTGTCACTACAAGCAAACCTATTGCATACTTTTTCAGCATATTAAAAAACAATATAGAGAAATTTGTGTCAAACAAACAATGCTAGTTGTTACATTAAATTCAAGAATTTTGCAGTGCTTTTTCGTATTTATTATGCAAAGTCAAAGAGAAATTGTGACCAACACAGATATAAACTCTATGATGTAGTAATACCGATTGTCAACGTAATATAATTAAAAATTATTTAAAAGCAGTGGTGTTAACATTTTTTAAACTAATGAGCCTTTCTCTTTTTGGTGGTACGCTAGAAAACCGCATTGCTTTATTGAAAAAACAACATGATACTTATGTGAAACAAATATGTGTTAAATATATTACAATAATTTAATGGTTAAAAATAAAGGAAGGGGTAAAAGCATACGATCGTAAAATATTAAGATTCACGCTTGCTTGCGTGGTGCTTCCGGCGCCTACTTTCATGTTAAACATTTTATTTGTTATAAATAAATACATAATAATATACATTTTAAACATAATACAGTTTGAACCTCCTCGGACATAAGAAGATGCACATGAAAAGTACATGAAAATGTTTATAGAAATAGGTACTTAAATTTTTTTCTTTTTCATTACAAAATTATATTTTTTTACTTAACATCTGATCAATCAAGTTTCAACGATTCATGTTTTGTCAGAAAGGCTTGATAGTAAATCACAGCGTTTCAATACTACACGTTTTGTTAAGTCCTCAAAATACGTATTATCGTCATTTTTTGTAAAGTGTGGAAATATCCGAAAAAAATGTCTATTCGTCAACCAGTAGACCATGACGGTTCGGATAATGCATCACATTCCCCGAACGGTTAACCAGAAAATGTCTAACCGTACGGATGGACACATATTAGTCGATTATAATGCGGAGAATCCGTTTGTTGAGGATTCCATGCAATAGGCTGAATTTATTAGAAAATTGTTGTTTGACAACAGTGGTCATCAAAATATGAACCATGATGCCCTAGGGGAATATGAAATATAGGGGAATAGGGGTTTTTTGCATTGCTGTTAGCAAATTTCTCTCAGCACTCGTGAGATTTTGAGTGGAAATGAATCAATTCCGCGATACACTTTATTTATATCTCTTTACGAAACATACCATAAAATATCAGCCTATTTCTTTGTATTAAATAATTAATTTCATTTTGATTTCTACGCCTCAGTTACGAGATACAACTAACGAAATCTTTCGAGTTATATTGGAATAGAATCGTCATGCAGAACGTTGGATGGGAAGTGCAGTTTTCGTGTAATTTTTGCTTTTCCTCCCTGAACTATAATATAGGGAGGAATAATTTTGGATTTACCTCAACAAAATGATTTCGTATATCGATAGTAAAACATGCATTTATGTTTCTTTTAAGTAGTAACTTCATACACACGTCAGGGTTAATGTCTGCTGTTTCAAAGATGGGTCAGTTTGGTGTAGGTAGAGAGGAAATACATGCAGTTTTGTTCCCGAAAATCAATTTGTATACATGGGAGAATGGATGGATCTGTTATATGCCGAACTCTGTTAAATTGGAAGTTAATGAAATGAATCTTGGTAAATATCTCAGAAGTAATATATAGCTGTGTCAGTTTGGAAAACATTGAGATATTTAAATTTTGTATATGATTCTACGAAAGTTTCAACATTTTGTGGAAAATGGATGATTTGTTTTTCTTGAAATTGTCATGTAGAAGAAACTGCAGTTATATGTATTATATATGATGTAGTCTATATTCTCTTTAAAATTTGAAATTGTAAAAATATTAATTTTATAAATACAAAGTGTTTCATTTAGAAAGAAATTTGAGCTTTCCATTCAACCAGATTTCGTGATTTTAGCTTTAAATGAAATGTATTAGTCTACAGAGGTTTTATTGCTTCCTGTTACTTTTATTTTAGTACAACACTAAATTTTAGTAACATCATAAAATTAAGATAATGAAGGCTTGTCTGCTGTCATTTGTTTATTATTTCATCGTGTGCGTTGCAATCTATCTCTTGAAAGTATTGGGCATTTCTTTTTCGGGGAGACATGTAAGTGTAAGGTTGTTGTTAGATAAGCTAAAGTAGTGGGTTTTCTTAGTTTCCAACAATTCAATCATAATCTTTGTAAATACAAATTTGTATTTCGTGTATTGCGTTGACATGCTTTGTTGCCTGACTAGTAAAACTAAAAGGGAACGAGAAGTGGGTCTTTCTGTTGCCTCTCCGAAGAGTTACAAGTGAAAATAACTAGAGCGAATAGAATAATACACAAAAAACGTTTGTCGAGGAATATGATTTTCAATCATTTAAAGGCGTTCTTCATGTATTGTGTAAAATATTGTATATGTACAGATAATATTGCCTGTAGTAATCTTATTGCGACTGTTTGCAAGAAATGGTACAGTTTGATTTAAAATGCGATTGAAGTTGGTTATGATGATGTGCAAGGAGTAAATGTTTTTGATGTTGCAGTTTTACCCATACGTGACTTATAAGAACCTAAACTTTCTTCACATGTCTTGTTGGAGACGGCTAGCAAATTTTGCTAGTCGAGGGTGTACGAGGTGTTTATGTTGTGTTCACTACAATTCTTGTTTGAACGCCGAAAGAAAGATATTGGCAATCATTCCCACTTTTTGAAAGAGAGTTATCTAGTTTAGGAAAAGCTGGAAATTCTGGCTTGTTGACGGTCTCATACGCACGATACTAGTGGATTGTTAGATTAAACATTGGAGCCACCAGTGGAACATTGGGACAATGCCAGCAGTGTGAGTGATAGAGCATTAATATTGTAAGTTTTGATTGAAGGTCTGTGGTAAGCTTTCTCTATCTCATGTTTAAGATTTGTGTTCACTTCTTATTGATTTGCCTTCGGAAGTCGTGTTCGAGGTATTAAAACCAAAATTTGAAGAATATGTTTAGGAGAATTGGAAATTAATTTAAGCAACGAATGTCCTCTTGGAAATAACATTAAAATTTAAAAAGTAAATATTTTAATTTTTTGAAAGACAAATCATATTAATGTTTGTTTTTCAAATTTGTACCATACAACAAAACAAACGAAAATTAAAAGTACCAACGTCCTTAAAATATATTTCATGGTGCAATTATGGGACGACGATATTTTTGCTTTTATATAATTGCGGTCAGTTCGTTTGTCCACAAATTGTATGTCGATTAGGGCTAAGAGAAACGTTAAAAGTTTGATTTCATATGGGATATTAATAAATTAACCTAAAAATAAAAATATTGTAAAAAAGTATAGGTAATAGGAAGAACTATGTACCTATCATTCGAAAGTTTAATTCGTCTCTTAGTGACGAAAAAAACACATTACTCTTCAGTTATTAGTGTGCTTAGAAAGTTTGTTTCTCTCGTACAGGGTACTTCAAATGTATTGACTATACCTCTTCTCGGTATGAATGAAGTTAGAAATAGAACAGTAATGATTAATTATCTACAAGCAAGACTAGTAGAGATGCATTATGTAAACCACACAATAAATAAGCAATTGTTCCTAGTACTTTATTATGTAACAAGGTAAACCAAATTTTCAGACTAGAAATTCTCAAATTTCATAAAGGTTTTATTCTTCGAATGGAAAATTAACTTTCCAAATTATCAAAATCATAATAATTGACAACTCAAGATTATCCAACTTCCTCTTCAAACGATAAACACGTTGAAAGTTGAACGTTGAACAGGTTAAACGTTGAACTCATTGAACACGTTAAACACTGTAAACACGTTGAACATGTTGAACGGTGAACACTGTGAACAAGATGAACATGTTGAACGTTGAACACTTTGAACATATTGAACGTTGAACACATTGACAACGTTGAACACATTGACAACGTAAAACACTTTGAACACGTTGAAATTTGAACACGGTTATACGTTGAACGTTGAACACTTTGAACACGTTGAAATTTTGAACACGTCAAACGTTGAACACATTGAGCAAGTTGAACGTTAAACAGTTTGAACACTTTAAACCCGTTTATCGTTGAACACTTTAAACACTTCGATCACGTTGAACACTGTTAAAACGTTGAACGTTGAACACATTGGACATTGAACTCATTTAACACGTTGGACACTGAACACTTTGAACACGTTGAACACGTTGAACGTTGAACACTTTAAACACCTTGAACGTTGAACACGTTAAACACCTTGAACGTTGAACACGTTAAACACATTGAACGTTGAACACTTTGAACGTTGAACACGTTGAAAGTTGAACACGTTAAACGTCGAACACATTGAACACGTTGTACTTTGATCACTTTGAACACTTCAAACACTTTCAACATGTTGAACGTTGAACAATTTGAACCCGTTGAACCCGTTTAATGTTGGTCACGTTGAACGTTGAACAAGTTGAACACGTTTAACGTTGAACACATTGTACACTATAAACACGTTGATCATGTTGACCATTGAACACATGTACCGCATTGTACACGTTAAACGTTGAAAACCTTGAAAATGTTGAACATGTTGAACGTTGGACACGTTGAACTTTGAACACGTTGATCACGTTTAACGTCGAACATATTGTACGCGTTGAACACGTTGTACGTTGATCACTGTGAACACTTCGTACACTTCAACATGTTGAACGTTGAACACTTTGAACACGTTGAAAACGTTGTACGTTGGTCACGTTGAGGGTGAACATGTTGAACACGTTTAACGTCAAACACATTGTACACTATCTACACGTTGAACATTGAATACATTGAACACGTTGAACACTTTGAACACGTTGAACGTTGAACACATTGAACACGTTGAACGTTGAACACATTGAACACGTTGAACGTTGTACACTTTGAACACGTTGAACGTTGAACACGTTGCACGTTGAACACTTTAAACACGTAGAACACGTTTAATGGTGAACAAGTTGAACACGTTGAACACTTCGAACACGTTGGACGTTGAACGTTGTTCACTTTGAACACTTTAAAACGTTGAACACATTGAACACGTAGAACACGTTTAACGTTTAACACGTTGAACTTTGAACACGTTGGACGTTGAACACATTGAACGTTGAATGTTGAGTTCTGAGAATTTTCAGAGAACGTGTATTAAGATGAAATTGGTATAATTATTTTTTTTTGATCTTGGTGCATTACATATTTGCATGTGATCAGCATTACTTGACTATTACTACCTTCTAGTTAGAAAACTCGTTTTCTTCTGTAACTAACTGTTCATAAATCATCTTGCTTGACTATAAAAAATTAAGAAAATGGATATGGTGGTATCTATTTCACCTGGATCTTCTCCCATCCTCTGCGAAATTTGTCTCTGAGATTTTCTGATTTGAGGGTTTCCGAACAATTGAGTGAAATGATAAATTTACGGTGCTAGTGGAACGAGATAACAGTTCACATACTTATAACAAAAATCATTTTTGATTGAACCTGATTCATTTTATAATGATTCAGGTTCAGAAATCGTTACTATTTATAATTTTAATAGTAATTAAGTACCCAACCCATTCAATTTCAGAAGATTCTATTGAACACAGGAAGTCGTGTTAGTACTAATAAATTTTGGTCCTCTATTCACCAGCTCGGTTGTTAAGTATTGTACAAATCTAGCAAAAATGCCCTTGGATTGTCAATGTAATAAACTGAAAGAAACAATGTAAACGCGAATGGATGATTATATGATTTATGATTATTTACAATTACAGTACAGTACTATAAGTTCTTAATATTTTCATACACATGTTACTTAATTAGAAATGTGAGTCATGTGGTTGGTAATCTTCATGAATCACGAAGTTTAAGCGCGCGAATCTCGGGTTGTGCAGCAAGCGCTATCTGTTAGCTTTCACTCTAAGTGTGAGATTTGCGAGTTTGTTTCTTAAGCTCGTGACTGCTCTTGATTGCATAAAACTAGCAATGTTAAATCAGAAGAATGAGTTGAAATACATTCTAAAATTTTGTGCATGTGAATATAATTTTTGTTTTAAATTGGCCTACTTTTCTATAAAACTCAAATTTTACCCAGGTTGAATATAAGCTAGGTGTTGTACTTACACTGATAAAAGTGTGTATTTAAAAAAATGTACAAGATCCACCCTTGAGATTTTATTGACAATGTAAATTTTCATAAAATGGATGTATCCATTATTCGTTGATTGCTATATTCCCAAGAGAATGAATAATAAACATCGAAAATAGAAATTTACAACTGCCTCTTTTACATATTTATTTAAAATATAATAGTACAGGAAATTATATTATCATAGAAGTATGAGCATCCATTTGCTAAACATTGAAAAACAAAGCCTGATTTTTATAAGCGGGAACTCCTGAAAAGTAGACAGCATGCGAGGCTTGTTTGTACGTTAGACTGCATTTACTTTCCTTGCAGGCGCCGTCGAAGCATCTTTTTAAATATTTATCCAACATCAATAAACGGAAAAACTAAGGTGTCTGGAAACAAATGGACTATTAGAATCGTTATCGAAGGCTTTGAATATGCAGCAACTATTATTTTAAATACGGAATATTTTCTAAATTCAAAATAAAAAAGTTACAATATTATTAATTAAACAGTTTTATTTATTGAGAAATGGACTTGTTCACGAGTCATAGAAATTTATAAACGCTGGACAGACTTATCTTATATGGTATTTTCAATTATGAAAAAATTACGTCGGGAATTTCGACTATTGAATTTAAACTATTAAAATAAAGAAAACACGCTTCGTCCTTTGGAAAACATTTTAATTTTTGTTTCTGATATTCACATACAAATTCCAGTGTGGTCGCTACGAATAAACAATGACAAATCATCAAAATGTCATAATAATAGAAATCATTACATTTATACACTTCAACAAACACATTCATTCTCTCCCTATCTCTTCTCATGGACATTCTCCTTTTTTTGATTCTTTTTTGTTAACTATTCTTAAATCTGCATACAACATAACTTGATATTCCTACAGAAAAACCAACTGAAAAGTTTATAGACTTCACTGCCAATTCCTCAGCTAGCTTGGCTCACGACATGTAGTAATCACATTCCATCTTCGTTGCTCCACGCCATCTGATTGCTGGAACTCGTTTAGATTTCCACTTCATGTCCGAATTCTAACAACATCTGAAATTTCCGTCCCTTAAAAGTCCCTCACACAATTTCTAACAAATCGCGTAGTCGCTTTCCATTTCCGATTCACCTTAATACCGTTAATTATCATTACTCCGACTTATTATACATCAACTAACGGCCCGGCTAAGCTAGTTCTGTTTTGCAAGTCATAATGCCTGCCTTTCAATTGTCATCTTTCTGACCGATAGCGCCCTAAAAGCACAGAACATTAAAGCATAGAAGTGCACCCTCAATGTTAAACGTCGGAAATAAGTCGTTCGCAGCACTCTATGTGGTCTGGCAAAGAACTACACAAAACCGCCCACCCAGCGCAGCGTATGAAAATTAATTTCACTGAATTGTCTTTGTGAAAGTTAATGGATATTAATAGGCTACATTCTACTGCAATGTTTCTTAAATATAGTAATTATCTATTTTCGTAATATACTTGGGTAAGATCATAACTGAGAAGAGTCATCTAATTAAATGTTAAGGGCAGAAATGAAGGAATAAAAATAAATAAATTAAATATATGTCATAAATCATTGCCTTTATTGTACAATTCATATTAAACAATATTAAATACAGACTTCAACATTTTAATTTTTTTACCTTTTCATGGCCTTTTGTATATTTTCTATTAGTTTGTATTTCCTGTTTTTCATCTACTACATATTTGTATATTAAAAAACGTACACCTTAAAAATAAGTTCTTCGGATAAATGCACTTAACAAATAATGTATCATCAGGTAATTTGGAATTAGAGCAAAATCTTCTCTCCAAAATATTAAATAGCCATTTGTATTGTAGAAATGTATACAAATATCCATGAACATTATTTTAAAATATTACATTAAATAACAAATCATAATAAATCATTATATTACACAACAAAAAATACATATTTTTCTTATAGTGTTATGCGACTACAGTAGGCTACAAATTTCATACAAATAATTGTCAATGACACTTTAAATTAAATGCTTACCTCCATAATACGAAATATCCTTGTGTTCTACTAAGACCAGCAAATCGAAATGGAGAAACCTCGAAACTGTTGCGATTGTGTCCGCTAAAACAAAATATCTTGAAATGCAAAACACACACATGAACGCACAGAACACTAAAGGAACTCATGAACGTAACCAACGGCAATATGATTAACTCTTTCGCAATGTGGAAAACGCAGGCAGGCTGCATGTGACGTACAAAAAACAACCGTAAACCACCAACCAATTATTGCTTGATATTCTTTCAACTAGCGCTCCAAGTGGCCTGGCAGTGTGTTGCCAATTTTCCCTGTGCCTAAAAATGTATCTTCTTTCGCATTTCATTCAGCTGTCTCTATTCTTTTTATTTAATCTTTATATACTTATTCACGGAAAATCCTCACGTGGCAACAAATACACTGTTTTCTTCTAACTTTTCCACTGTTTTCTTGACATCTAGTGGATAATATACCAATATAATACCATTATTGTTCATTCTGTCTCTAGAGAGCAGACTGGAAATACTGGTAGTGTTATCTTCATTTTTAAAATATATTTTTACTTCTATTGTTTGTGTTTAAATTTAAGATGTGAATTCTAACTTTGAAATACGTTTCATATGATGGTAGTAATAGTTTTACGGTGCACTGAACCTCAAAGAGTAATTTATATTTTACACTATATTTTTCACGATAACACACTATTATAGTGTGGGACAAATAACGTGTATTTCAGGTTATTCCAATGTACAACAGGGTTAGCATGAAATACCGCACTAAGTATTAACACAAATTCCATGATCCATATGATTATTTGCAGGAGTATTTGTTTCAGTTGAACTATGTCTCCCTGCAAGAATGGCAAGACTTGGAAGACGATGGACGCAAACGTGTTGGAGAGTGCTACAAATGAAATATTGCAAGGGGAGCTGTCAGTGAAGAGACTGCACAAAAGTGTCATATTTCAGCCAAACAAATTCTGAGAAAGGTCTAAAATATTTATTTTATATTTTAAAATAATTGTACTACTCAGATTCTTCTTATTTATATCATGTATACTACCATCTAAGCTGTAGGAAGGAATTTACAAGCTGAAATATGAGGTACATCAATGTAATGTATAATATTTGTCAATATCTGAGATACAAATCTGAATATTGGGTTTATGTCGTTCTTGCCTTCTCATAATATTCAGACACATATTTTGCAATGTACAGTGTGGCCAACATTAGGTTTTTGGTTGTATTTCTATTGTTTGTAATTTATATGCATGAAAATTGAAAAATGTTCCTCAACCTTATGAAATAATTTGTCTGCTCAAACTATGAGCTTTACATCCTGGAAACTGGTTGGAACTTATTTAGTGTTCAATCCTGATTTTGAACTATAGTATTTGTTTAATTTATAAGTTATTATTTATATTTTATTTTAAATTTTAGGGGTGATTATTGTAAGTCAATTTACCATCTCCTAAATTATTTTTTGTGATTAAACTATAAGCTCTGTGCGACTTCTGGCTTGTTAGAAATAGTCAATAATCATCCCTAAATCATTGTATATCCCAGATTTTATTTGCAATATTGTCTATCTTCCTGTCTTGTGTTAAATTAAAAAAAAATCTCTGTATATTGGTTCAGTGTAGGCCTGGTTCGGCCGTTTGCGCCCAGATAGCAGGGCTGTTGCTATCACAATCGACAGTTTTCATTATTCATTTGTCAGGTAGTAATTCAACCAGCTCCTTCAGAGGGCATTACATGCGAAAATAATCCGATGTAGAAATTAGACTACAGCGGAGGAATATTTATCTGTAATTTTTCCTATAAATACGAGCGCAAAGTTCGCTACGCGCGTTGGTAGCATTGACAGGCCCGTAGTCTTCAGCTACGTTAAAACTATGTATTATTACTTGTAATAGCACCACTTTTTATGTTCTCGCTGTGGCTCCCTGCCACGTTAAATTCTGGAAATTTTGAATAAATTCCGTAGTGGTAGCAGATATTTTGTGGTAATCCATAATATGGTACAGGAAATAATCTCCGCCAGCCTAATAAGGCTATTAGGATTTAATATCCTAATAAATAATAAAAATGTGAAAAAGGCAAAACATGCTGGTTACAGCTAGGTGCCAGCCATCTTTATGGCCATTTTCACATATTTTGACCATGTTGTGAACATTCATGGGAGATCCACGTTGCTTGGGCAAGATCCATTGAGGATGCGAAAAGTGTTTTCCCGAAAGTTAACTCTGGAAAATTATTAATAAAAATTATTAAAACTTTTGTGGAGATTATTTCCTTTACCATATTATTGAAAATTTTGGCTAATCTATCAAATTAATTTTTAATTGTATATAGAAGACCATTTTAATTGTACCAAAAATTATTTGTAATCTGCTATTTAGGATTCGCTCATGCGTGTCGCATATGTACGTTGTTTAATTATTTTGTATTTGTTCCAGAATTGTGTGGCATTCCCGATTTCAAAGGGATCTGTCTCGACTTGTTGTAATTGACTCTAATCTTGTTTTTGAATTTGTTACAGAGTGTGGTATTTTTTTCGCTTCGCCAGTTACCTGGAGGCCGGAGCCTCTCACTCTACGAGTCTCAGGCCCTGGCAAGCGTTTCCACTGCCACGATTCGGTGTTTCTATCAGCATTGTCGCAACTTTTAAACACTGGTCCATGTGTCGTAATCCCGACTTCGCTGATTCCGCTTCCACCAAGAGCCTGGAGACACAGGAGGTGTCTCATCTTAAAACAGCTCTGCGGCAAGCATTAACTTGTTCGCAAGGTCGTGAGAGGCCCGTGTGGAGGAAAAACCTCTGAGTGTAAACCGAACGCACCTTGGTAATTTGTAAGAGCGCAATCCTGGCGGATATTTTTGATAGTTATATATGGTATTGTGGTACAATGGTCTTCTGTAGTGTACAACTGTTGCGAGAACTGGTGCTTTAAATAAGTGGTACTTTGTATGTAAATGTTTTTCTGTCAATTTGACATATTCTGTTTTTGATATTGAAATCTTACCATGAGAATGAACAGCGTAGCATTTACTTATTTTTATTATTTTCTGAAGGTTTGCTAAGTAGCGGCTTTGTCAACCTTACATTTTTGCGCCTTCTGTGCTGTAATATTCTGTCTAAAATTGAATATTGTTAATGGTGTGAGCCACTTCAAAAATTGGAAGCTCTTCATTTTTATATTGAGCAACTTTTCCGCTATATATGTAATTCGGTATAATAGTTGAATTTTGTATGCGGCGAGAGAGCCATTAATTACATTTGTTTATTCACTTTCAGGACATCAGCGATTATTATTGCTATTTTGTATTGTATTGACGCCATGATTGTCCAATAAAGAGAAACTTGTATTGAAAGTTTGATAACTTTTTCATGCAACGTAAATTATACCTTCCGCAGCTGACCCATTGACCCGATACCTGCCTTCTATTCTTTATAGGTATCAATACTTCAGAAAAGATCCATGCGCGTGTCCTTGAAGGTTCCCGTGTTGACCTGTGAATCCGCCAGTGGCTCGCGTTGCAGTCATTTTCGTTGCCTTATTAGGCTGGCGACCGTGTATTCATTTATTTGAATTTTTTACGTACTCGCCTCCCGTCTCAACATTGACAAAAAGTATGATTTAAGCTTCTCTTCTGTAAATAGGCATTATGCCATCTGCAATGAGCCTAAAGCATTTTTGTATAAAAACGAGGGAAATTCAGTGAAGGTCTTAACGTGTTACCAAAACTAAAATTATTCAATTACCAAAACTGTTGTTTGTAATTATTGTTTTACAACGAAAGAGACTCAAACTGACTTTTAAACAGGCAAAGTCACAGATAGAGCTACGAAATAACGGTACAAACTTACCAAGAGAATGATCTCAGGCAGAAGCGTTCTGGTAGCGCCTATTTACAAAACACCATCCTAGTATTCTAAACCTAGCTTTCTAAACCAGATTCTTCTGGCTATGCTAGAGAAAACCAATAAAGCAAATTCTTTAATAAATCTCTAAAAAAGAAAATGTGAAAAAATATATGAGAGTTAAAGCAGGTCATGAATAGACATAAGCTTCAGGCAAGTGGCATTTACTATTTGGATGTGGGATGGGTTATCACAATAAATTTACGTAATTATAAATATGAACGATAGCGACAATGGGGGTATAGAAAAGAAACCGAGGTGATATTTTGGAAACAATACAAGGAAAGAACAGCATTGATACAGAGAAATATACATAATATGTTAATAAATAATGAAGAGAAAGGACACGTGAGCAAACTCCGTGGGGAAGAAAATAAATTAAGAAGTTATTACAAGCAAGAAACCAAAGAATAAACACATATTATGTTAAATGTGTGAGAACAATCAGGAATGAGATCGTGTGAGAAGAGAGAAAGATGAAGGGTGCGCGAGATGAAAAAATGGGACCATGTTCTGACACGGTGTGAGTTAGATGTAAAAGGGAAAGCCAGTCGTGTGACACTAGATAGGGCATATCCGGTCCTGATTCAAATTCCATACGGTAGCCAATCAGAGTTCAGAATGACGCCATATACATCTGTACAACACAAACTCGCTCAAGCGGAGAATTGGTGAACTACTTATTCATTTTGAATTTTTTCGCAAACGAGCCTGTTGGTTACCGTTGTATTCCTTCCTCATCGACCATTCGTTGTATATTCACGTGCTGTTCGTAGGGCCGTTAAAGCCATTTCGCAGTCAGTGAATTAGAGAAATGAAGTTATTTACTGCTGTTTGAAGTCTGAAGCGTGCATTATGGTTTTGAGAAGATGCTGGGAGCCTAACTGTAAAATTGCGAAAGCGAAATTAGCAATTAAAACACGTTTATTTGGGTTCCCAAGAAACGTGAAAAAGTGAGTTACATTTATTTTATCTTTCGTTTTTAAGCACGTAGTTTGTTCTAAATCCAGGCTACACTGTAGATGGTAAATTTGTAATTCATTGTAAAATTTATGTAGAATATGCTACTAAAAGTCTAGGGTGATAATTCATTTGTGTTTACAGAAACTAATGCCAGTGAATGGTTCTCTACAGCAAGTGTGCCTGGTATACATTTGCTGCCAATATTCATGGTAAGTTCTTGCCTTGAAAGTGCATTCAAATACTTCAATTGCAAATTGTGGAATGTTTTAATGTTCGTGTTTATTTGCAGATCGCTTGTTTGGACAAACTGAGGTGACACCCACTGTAGAAATGGGTGTAATTGGTAAGATTTTTTAAATATAATATATGTAGAATATAGGGTTTTAAGATAATATATAGTTTGATGGGAGTCTATGTTACCAGCATTTTTTAATTTTAAGATCCTTGTACACAGGCAGCTTTTCAAACTGAAAAATGATAAGTTTCTTGTATGTTTGTAAAATGCAAAACGAAGCATGCTATTGAAAGCATAATGTATTGGTAATAATTTGTTGTTGATTAATACAAAATCTAGTGCTGTTGAACATGCTACTACAGCAAGTGCAGCAGATGATTATGCTAGCCTGGGAAAGGTAAATATTTGCTATAATCTTTAATAATCTCAATTATTACTTTGTTGCATTTATTGAAGATGGGATAGATTTCAAGTTTGTTTCCATCTTTTTCACCCATGTGAGGTGTCGCCTCAAGTTTTTATGGATGTTTCTCATGGTATGTTGCTTTCATTCTGGGAGATGAATCTGCGGCTTTGGTGTGTGGTAAGAGCAAGATATTCCTGTGCATTCTAATTTCGTAATTCTAGATGGTGAATTAAAATAAACCTCTTTCTTTTTGATACAGATTTGTTTTCAGAACATTCATTTGAG
Source organism: Gryllus bimaculatus (assembly GCA_017312745.1). NCBI lineage: Eukaryota > Metazoa > Arthropoda > Insecta > Orthoptera > Gryllidae > Gryllus > Gryllus bimaculatus. The sequence continues at coordinate 4,405,792 of BOPP01000075.1, forward strand.
GACATATTATTTTTCTTAACATCATTTTTTGCTTTTCAGATCCTCTTCCATATATGGCTTCTGAGGCATGCATATTAGACCCTACGAGTTCGACCCTAAGTGGCTTTAAAATAAGGTTCTCTCTGAGGAATCAGAACTCAGAGAGATAATTTTAAAGAATTATTGTTATGTGCAGTGAATGAAATGCTTCATTTTGCACAAAGTTTCTGTACATACCTCTTTTACGCTGTCAGTTTGTAATGGTACGAACAACGAGAGTTTTAAAATCAGTGTGCATTCTGTACTTGGATACAGATCCATTATATAAACTGTATTTTACCCATCTGATTTGGAAAGTTCTAACTACATTAAATTGAAAAATAAAATTAATTCTGTAAAGCATGATCATTTTCTCAATTTTGGAATGCTTCTTGCTATGTAAAGACACTTTATTTTAATATTATGAATACAAAGGTTTTGAGTTTCTGTTTCAGAGGCAATTTTCGTGCAATTTTAGAATTTCTTTAGTGTTTATTAACTGGTCTGTAATTTTTTTCTTTCTTATTAGTATTAAATTTTATTATTAGTATTGAGTATTAGTAAGTTGCTTATGTATTGTTATACTGTTCTGACAATAATTGTTTCTCATGACAAACACAACCTTGATTCAATTTATATTCTACTATGTTTGTATCATTGTGTTTTGTTCATCCTCTGGGCAATTACTTTCTGGATTTGAATGCTGATCCTTATTAGATTGTGAATTGTTATGAGTCGTGAATGCAATGCTTGATTCCATAGCTCAGTTATTTGGACATCTGACCAGTTATCAGAAAGTCCCAGGCTTGGCTCCTGGTGCAATCAATGATTTGCACTTTGACAATCCATTTTCAGAATTAAATTGTGGTGCATAAGCATTGATAGAATTCCATTATTTGTAAATCATTGTTTTAAAAGTGAATGTACTTTCACAACGGATCCCATTTTAAAAAGCCAGGGTCTGAACTGTGCATGTGTGAGATTAGCATGGGTAAATAAAATAATTTTGTCAAATATTTATTGACTAACGAAAAACATTTTCAGGTTGCAACTAGTAAAAGCGGTTCTTTCAAGGCATGCACAGCGTGCTAAAAGTTCAATATTTTTGCACTATTGCTAAAAGTGGGACAATACTCAAATGTTCTGATAAAACTTTGAAAGCAACCAAGAAAACAAAATACGTTCATGTGACCTAATCAGATACTACTGATCTTAATGTAACATGACATAAATAAGTAATTCGGATTCTTAGATTAAAATAAAATGAAAGGCAGTAATACCACTTAAAAAGCATGGTGAAAGTGATTTTATTTTGCTTATAAAAATGGGGCACCTAACTCATTGGCCTAGTGGCACTACCATTCCTGTGCACAGAATAAAATGGCACTTTCACCCCTTGTATCATAACTATTTGTTTTACCTGTGTGAATGTGCAGTAGTATTTTCATTTGTTTCTTTACAAATTTGTTCATATTGTTTATTTATAATGCTTGTAATAATGTAGTATTCCATATCATTCACATTAATTTGGCAGATCTACAAGCAAATACAAAAGTTGAAATTGTGCAAGTGTACTGTTTATTACCTTCTGTGATACAAAATTGTTATTACTAATGAAATTACGAAATTGTATAATATCAATATGCTCAATAAATACTAGATTTTACTACCTTAATTTGACTTTTCTTCCATAAAATCCTTATAATTATTATTGTGAATTTTTTAATAAATTAAGGCGTGGATATTATGGGAGTGAAATCTTGAAGTTCCCGCGTTGCTGTTTTATTTCAAATTTACTGGTTAATTCTTCCCTATTGGCTGTCCGTTTACCCAATAGAAATTATACAGAACAATGTGGCGGCACCAGAAGTTGGAAAATAAGGATCTTCCTTTTAATATTGAGTGCCGTTTCTGAAATACACTCTTTGGGAAAGGCTATTTGGTTGCGGGAAGTGGTAGTCTGAATTCTGTATTTGTAAAGGTAGTACATGTACAATTTTAAGGTAGTAAATTTACAATTAGGATATAAATATAATTACGTGTATGGAGGACGAGAACATCATTGGTGTGGACCGAATTCTTTGGAAAAAGAGACTGATTGGAAACTGGACGACGTTCAAGTTAACGACGCATCTCCAAAAGAAAAGTAGCAAAACGGGGAACATTTAATTTTATTTGTATTTGTTATTGTGGGAAGACCAAGCTTTGAGTTACAGCAAAATTTCTAAACCAGTGATTGCGAGAACATTTCAACATGCCTGCAAAAAGGGAGGGATTTGTAAAGAGTATAAGAGAATTCATGGACGATTGTGTTTACGAAAATTGTAGGGTTTGTCGTTTTCAAATAGGATATTTGTAATTCCTATATATTCGTGTATATGATTCACAGCTTAGTACACAATGAAATATTGATAACTGAAATATTATTATTTATGAGTAAAAAACAAAGAGAGTTCCCAACCCTAGGAAATAACCAAATTATTTTACGTAAATATTTCGCTTCCGAGTATCTGTATAGACGGCCTATCAGACTCACACATATGTAAATTTTCATCTTACCGGACGATCTTCGGATAACTTTAGGGAAACAGTCGCGTGAAAAGTGAAATTTGAAATAGTAATTTCAGGAGAATAATAAAAAAAGGTACCAGGAACTGTCACCAGTCAGAGATGAAACTGGTAGTTCCTCTGTCCCACGTCCTCCTAAAATCATTTGTGCAAAAAACAGCAAACAATTTGGAAAAGTAACTTCAGGAGAATGGGGGCTTAATATCACATTTATAGCTTACGTAAATGCGATTCGAGATAATATTCTACCCATTATCATTTTTCCAACGGCAACGAGAGCACACTCAGACTGAAGTCCCAAATGGCTTAAGTGCTATTTGTTGATTACTTAAAACTCAGGAATATCACATTTTGAACGATGGTTTCAATCTATCTAAGGAAAAGTTTTCTACCACAAAATTCCTATAAACTACAGCCACTAGATAGAGCTGTGTTTGGTCCCAACTCAAACTTCTACAATAACGCTATGAATGGTGGATGTTATCTAACTCTGGGAAAGCAATAACAATATATGAGTTTGCAAGGATAGTTGGCAGTAATAAAGAACTTGTAAAAGAATACATCAAAAATGGGTTTCTTGAGGTAGGTCTATTACCACTGAATGAAAGCATTCTTTAAAATAATGCATTTCTGGCATCATACAAGGTAATAAATCGTGAAATAGTCTTCCAGACAAAGACTAGTCTAAGGATATCAAGAAATTTACAGAAGATTCATATAAATTCTATTGACGCACGTTTACCTACGTGTTCAAAAGTAACTCTATAGTTCTCTTCAAATTGTAACCAAACATGATCCCGTATATTTCCTTAGGATATGAGTGTAGGTCGACTACGAATATCACTATCCACGGGGGACCACCACCTCTAGGCATAAAAGCTGTTCACTTCGCTAACTGGACTCATAACCATACCCGTTGACGTCCCCGGAAATATCAATCAATAAACCGAACTAGGGTCTCCAAAATAGGTTCTAAAGGCTTGCGTCGCACCGTTTGGTAATTATGTACGATGGTAACATGTGTTACAGTGTAACAGGTGTTGCTGATTGCTTATTTGTCAAAAAATTATTTTACAAAATTCAACTCTTTTCTTTTACATGACTTTTACACCTGGAGGTAATTCCTTATCCAGAAGATGCACATTTATGGGTATTTGTGTCGATGCGTCTAGTAAATTACTAGCAAAAACCGGCAAGTATAGTTTTCCCTCCTCCCTATCTCTTTCTCTCTCTCTCTCTCTCTCTCTCTCTCTCCCTCCCTGTTTCTCCCTGTCCCTCTCTCTGTCTCTCTATTTGCCACTCTCTAACTTTCTGAATCCCTGTCTCTGTCTGTCTCAGACTGTCTTGATATATCTCTGTCTGTCTGTCTCTCTGTCTCTGTCTCTCTCTCTCTCTCTCTCTCTCTCTCTCCTTCGGCGGGCGCGCGCTGCCCGTCCTGACCTTCGCGCTGTCGCCCTGCGTCACAAGGCAACGCCCAGAGACAATGAAGTCCAGGTGGAGCTCAGATGGAGTGGAAATTAAGTTAAAATGGAACGTCATCTTATGCTGCAGCACCATCTAGTGAAGTTGCAACAAAATTAGCAACAAAAAACCTTCTCCATGAAAAATCACGTAAATGTGTCAACTTTTATAGAGATCGGTCGCAAGGTATCAAAGTTCAGTGATATAATGTATACCAAGACCTTTTATACAAATAGGTACGACTACAAAATCATTATCGTTCCTTAGGTATCAACAGTCGCACATCAATGCGAAGATAGCAACAAAAACCTCAATCATACATTTGGCTTTTCTTCTTACTCTCATACTTTGAGTAGGTAAATTATTTCTGTTTCATCTTTTAGGACATTTATTATTATTATTATTATTATTATTATTATTATTATTATTATTATTATTATTATTTTAATTATTATGATAACCTTTCCTAACCCTTAGTGTTTGTAAATTTTTTGGCACTAAACGGCTATTTACAAAACAATTCGAAAACATCACCATGCGCACTCGATTCTTGGAAACCCCAGCGTTTTCTTACAGTCAAACCATAAACACGTTGCAATCTTATTTAAGTATATGTCTATGTAGATAATAGATTTACATTTCATTAAACATAAAATGTTAAACTAGAAATTATACAAATAAATGAGAAAGAGAGTGGTATCTGGTTTCTTGAGGAAAGGGCCGGTAGTGTAGAAACATTTAAAAATACGTGCGATAGCCAGGGCTTAAACAAAATATTTTATCACACACTCACAGAAAATAATTAAAATATACTCTTAAATACGGATAAAACCAAAGTGATTGAATTTCAAAAGGGCACAAGGAAGAAGGACATTATATGGAAAGTAAGTATTTTAGAAGTGGTGATCAATTATTATTATCATACACGGGAGAGTGCTTCGAAAAGCATATAGCAGAAATAGGTAAGAAGGGGATGGTGGGTATGAAAAAATGTGGGGATTAAATTAAGAGAAGGTACAGGGATTTTGGCCAAAGAGTATGAGAATATATTATAATGTTATTAATTTTATTTTGAAGTGGGGGTAGAAATTTGAGGATGAATGAAAGAAGGAAACCAGTAGCAATACTTGAAAGATTTTTATGATGGATCCTAGGAACAGACTATTGCACACGTGGTACTGGTAAGATGGGAAACAAAGAGGCAAAATAGTTCGCTTCCAGACACCGTACAGGTAACACCTCCGTTTGTGCCTCCTCTTGTCGTGTTCGCGAGTGCAGTGTTATCAGTTGTGTCTGTGTCAGTGTTTTGTCACGTTAATAAGTCAGAAATCAGTAAAAATCTAGTGTAACACCTATTTAAAAGTCAGCCTAACGTGGCTGACAATTAACCGTAATGAATTTCACTGTAAACAACAACATAACCAAACTTCCGATGGATCAAGCTCCCGAAAATCAAGTTGAGATGACCTACGCAAACGTCACTGTGAGTAATGTGTTTTTATTCAAAGATCAAGAGTAATCATAGAAGCGAAGGTATTTTCATAAAAAGAATAAGTTACTTAACTTGGTACAATAATGTACCCTAACGACATTAGATTCGTGTCGCGGATATCAAATAGCAGAGTATGTGTGTGTATATTTCTGAATACTAAGAAATCAGCAGATTATTTTGCTAGTAAGTAGCCTACTTTATCTATTAAGGATCATAAACTGAATGTCAGACCATTAATCAATAAGCTCAAGAGAGTAGTAATTTTTAACGTTTACCTTGTGATACCACATGATGTCATCCATAAAGGATTTTCAAAACATAATATTCATATAAAGTGCAATATTTCATTTATTACAGCTGGTATTCCTGAACCAGAATTTTCACATATTATGAATTTCAGGATACAGATATTTATAACACCTGTTAGCAATCTTCCAAACTCAACCACAATATTGTATGATGGTTCCCAATATAGAATTTTGTTTTTACAGATGATATGATGTGCTTCTTAAGTCAACAGTCAGGTCATTTAGCAAACCAACGTAATGACAAATCTATTCAACACTGCAACAGAATATGATTTAACAAATGAAAAATATGAAAATAAATTAACCAATAATTCCCTTGAACTTACTGAACTACAAAGTCAAAATGAAAATCTAGCAGTAAATGAGAGTAATTTCCCTTCTATTCCTAAGAGAACCCTCTCAACAGAATCTTCATCCTAGATCGGTTCAAATTTTAAGAGCAATCAGTCTGGAAAACTACTTGGTTATACTACATCTTTTTGTGATATGAATGATGCTCAAATTTCTTAGGGTGGTGTAGCTACTCTTGTTAAAAGGGATATTTATGTACATGACATTCCTCTCCAAACTTCTTCTGAAGCTTCAGCTGTAAAGTTTAATATTATCTCCCATATTAATGTGTATAATATTTGTGTCCCTAATAAGACAGGACTTTGATGTCTATGGACTTGACAATATTATCCTTCAGTTAACCAAACCTGTTATAATACTAGGAGATTTCAACAGTCACAATAAATTATGGGGATCTACTATTACAGACAGAAGAGGTAAAATCATTGAAAATTGGTTAGATAATCACAATGATTGTACCTTATTAAACACAGATTTGGCCTCCCATTTTAACAGTAGTAATGGAACTGAAAGCAGAAGTGATCTTAGTTTTGCCTCAAATGACATTGCAGCTAAAATTATATGGTCTACCAACAAGTACCTTTATGACTGTGACCACTATCCTATTAGCATGATTCTTCCAGATTTAGATCTATTCTCCAATCTAAGATGTGAGCCTAAATGGATCCTAGAACAAGCTAAGTGTAAACAATTCCAACAGTTAATTAAGTCCAATATTGCAACTCTTAATCAACCAATCAATTTGGACTCTGAAGTGGTAAACAGGTTAATGTAGGACTTTATTTCGCTTATTCTAGGAGCAGTAAGAACTTCGATTCCCCAAACTTCGGGTATAAAAAAAGCCAACTTCCATGGTGGAATGAGCAATACACTACAGCAATTAAAAATAAAAAAGAGCACATAGGAAATTTAAGAAAAAACAAAACCATGGTAAATGGGATTGCTTACAGGAAAGCAAGAGCCTTTGCATGACTTATTCTTAAATACACAATTATCAAATCATGGCAAATGTTCACCTTTTCCTTCACATATCAATCGTCTACATCAGAGATATGGTATCAAGTAAAAGCCATTAGTGAAAGAAAGTGTCACAGTATTTCTAAATATCTTATTAACAGTACTGACCACATACATTTCCTACGCCGACAACCAAATTCAAGACACTTTCCAAGATTTTAAAAAGTTTGTAAAAGACTCCTGACTCTGTTATTAGATCTTTAACTGGAAATTGGATGTTTCCAAACTCCATTTAGTGAGACAATCTGATCTTGACTCAACTCTCCCTGTAAAACACTTTAAGAGCACAGAACAGTTGTAATCACTAGACTAAGGATAGGTCATTTCAATCTCAATTTCCGTCATCTATTTAAGACATCAGATCTAGAACCCTGTCCAAAGTGTTGTGCAGCAGTCTCCACCTCCCAGCTTATTCTTGAATGCCCTGCTACTAATAATATAAGAAATTATCTAAAAAATGAAGGAATTCTACAATCATTACTCAATTCCCCAGACTGGTGTGCCATACAAAACTGTACAGCAAGCCTTATATAGCTACAAAGGGTATTTAGAACTGTAATCACATTCAACCGTTCATATTGTAAAAAATGTGATTAAATTTAACATTTTTGTCCTTGTAATAATTAAAACTATTATGTTTATATATGCAATTGTATAATGACAGGGGTCAGTAATGACCTTGACGTTATAAAGCTGCCATTAATAAATAAATGAAATAAGAGGCAAAAAATAAGAATTAAAATGGGAAAATTGGCAAAGTTTGAGGAAAGAATTAGGAGAGGAAACAAGTTTGTTGGAAAATAAATAAAGACATAGAGAGTGGGAAATCTGAATGGGAAAGGGAACGTTTTTGGAATAATAAAGATTATTCGTTGGAGGAGGTGTCAAGATTAAGAGGAGATGGTATAGACTTAAGTGAAGAATTGGTCCAAAGATATTAGGATCAGTTATTCTAAGAAGATTAAGGAAAAACACGGAATTTAAAATTCAATACATGGTATAAAATTATTCTGATGAATGATACTATCATCTATGGTAAATGTAAGGAAAATGACAGACCTAGGTTAGAAAGATATAAGTTAGATAATGAAATGAGAGCGAATAAATATTGGCAGAATAGTGAAGGGAAAATGTAGGATCTGTAAAGATTGGATCTGATGGAAGAGGAAGATTGGAAACTTATTTAGAAAATTGCCTGCTTTTTGCGGAAGGAAGAATGTGGACAAGGTGAACTACTCAAGCTAAGGTGAGGTGATTATTAGAGGGCAAAAGTGTAAGGATCAAAATGTTTGACAAATACAGGAAAAGGATTAGGGTGTAGCGTATTAGTATATACTTAGTATGTATTGTGTGTATGTATGTTGTTATTCAACTGTTGTTTTTACAAAGTTTTAAACCCGAATTCAATATATTTAGTAGTGTTAAATGCATGTAAAATGATTGTGTATACTTTTTCCTTCACTTATATTGAAATTTATTCTTGGATCTGCTCTTCCCTCTTTGGTATTCTCCGGATCCCGTAATAGGATTCGTATGCGAGAATTACTTCTGATGCCACAGAACGGCACAGACTTTCTCGTGTTAGTTTTCTATTTTCTTTGGTCTAGGCTAACTTTTTGGACTTGATACGTACACTCGATAGCTCTCGAAACATTGCGGCCCAAAGTATATTTTTTTAACTTTTCTCAATTTTTCCATTTCTTAATAGTGAAACGGAAATATTACTTTAAGAATATTAAAAAGAGTGAAACCCCGTCCCAAATCGCAATTTTCATTGAAAAATTTGGAGCTGATTTATGAAACGGAGTTTGTGTCATTGTAAAAACGGATTTTAATGCTCTTTTTCACAAAAAAATTGACTTTTCGAAGACGTTTATTAGTGTCATATGGAGAACGTTCACTCACAAATGCAATAGTGTTTTGAAAATGTTGGAAATGTGCTTATTAACGGCGGTGAGAGATGTTGAAAAATACTTTTGTGTAATTTTTTAATGAAAGAAGGAATACTCCAAAATGAACTCTGTGGCATATTAAACAGTACAATAAGCACTATACGTTGCAAAAGTTTGAAGACTTTTTTAACAATTTCTGAGAAAATAGCGTTTTAGCGTTTCTGAAAATGTGAAATTTTGCAACTAATTTTCACAGAAAACTGTCGATATTTCGGGAAACTTTATTTGATATTATTTAAAGCACATGTACACGTAAATATAATATGATCAAATTGCCGCAACTGTAAATATGAACGCCATGAGAGACAAGTCAAAAAGTTAAACTTTTGTAATTGTCGAAAAAAACAATAGAGCAAATTGCCTTATTAGATTAGAGTGCATTTTTCGCTATCCCTACTAAAAATTGAAAGAAAAAAATGTGCAGCTGTTTTCGAGAACATCTGTTTTTTGTTATTTTTAAAATTCCACATATTGCACGTAATATTACCAAAAAACTACTAAAATTGTCAAAAATATACAAGATCTTATTGTAAAGATGGAGATAACATTTTATGGGAGAAAATTCTTTACTTTCAATTTTGTAGTGTTAGGGAGACCACGGACATAATTAAAACTTAAAATTTTCGAAAATTGAAAGTTATTAGTCGAAAACAGATCTATTTCATCTCTATAAGCGTATTTTACTCTATTTTTTGAAAAGATTTAAAGAAAAAAATTGGAGCCATTTTTGAGTAATTTTTTTAAAATGTTTCAGGACTTTATGTAAAGTATCCAACATTTTAAAACAAGATTTTCAAAATCGCAGGGTCTTGAGTCGAGTCAGGTCGACTGGGGAATATCTATTTTAGAAAAAAATCTGAGTATGGTTGAGGCGCTAATGGTTTTTACAGACGGCATGTGAACAGCGGTACTGACGTTTTGTTTTCAATTGATTTTTCGGTATCAAGAACTTACAAAACAGGAAATCTGGCAACATCACGTTAGAGATGCCCCCCCTTAAATTTAGCAACTGAATTTATCCACTTCCTCGTTATCAGGGTCTGATAATTAAACTTTTTCTGTTAACATACACTGTGTTTTTGCGCATCATTACATACATTTCTATATTCTACGTACATTACTCCGTATATACATATGTCAACGAGAAAGTAAAAATATATGGGGTGGAAGGGATAAACGCATCTTGAAAGGCACATCTTTCATTTTAAGCGCCATCAGTTACTCGTAGTACCAGACAAGCTTTGAAGATGGCGCTGCGCTCTCACTTGCAGCTGCCACCTGGTAGTTGTGAAAAGAAACAAACTGTTGCTCCCACACGCACTCCTGCCGCTGCGTTCGCGCCTGAGAAGTAGGCAACCCATTCCACTCTTGTAGAATTCTTTATTTCTTTATAATCTACGGTTTAGAAAACGCAATGTCCATTGAGATTTTGTACCTCTCTTGGTGTCGTCTTACAGGGAAGTGTCTTAAGGGTGTTCCCACTACGATATAATTTTTAGGAACAATTTTACAATCTCATAGCATATACAAAATGTTTACAGAAGAAAATATTGATTTCTTCGGAAGATTTAAAATGACCGTAACTAAATGTATGTGAATGGTGAAAAATTTATTTTAGTCATAAATATAAAATTGTTCTAACAATTAACAAAAATAGTCATTATTTATTATGTAATAATAAACTACCAGTAGTGCTACAAAATGACAGAGTCCTTCTCTTTGTTCCTGAGGTAATACTCATAGAAGCTAACAAAGCTACAGACAATGGTGTCCTGTAAAATCTCTAGAAATATATTAAAACTATTATGGCGTATTTGAAAACAAAAAGGTGAAATGTGCTGATGAAAAGGTACTTTGAGTATCTATAAATAAAACGTATTTAGAATTGTTCATAACTTCAAAAAATAACATTTCGAAGATGTTAGCTGATGTTCCTAACACATCTTATTGCTACTAGGAGTACTACTACTAAAAACGCACATATATCTCTAAAGAAAGGTGAAAATTATCAGTTTCTGATGGTATGAGTGACTGATGGCAATTATAAATTCACGGGAACATTCCAAAATTGCAACTTTCATATCAATTAAGCCAATGTTTTATAACTAGTCATTTTACTTATTTCAGCGTTGTGCCATGTATTGTTTGTATTTCCTTATATCTTATCTTTAATAAATCTAATTCATAAAAATGTTGTATGTGTTGTTTTAGTATTAGAGCGGGCCACAAAGTATTCAAAAGGCCCTCAGACAAAGAATCAGAAAGGCCCGCAATGGTATTAATCACACAGCAATGAACTAGTAAACCATAGAAATAATTTGAAGCACTTCCACTTACAAGGGCAATAGGTGAAACAGTCGTACCTAAGGACACTTTTCGTGTTTTAATTTTTTTCATTTCTTTTAAGCATAGCATTATTGACGTTCAACGTTTTAGCATGTTACCCATCTCATCATGCTTGTGCAATAATAATAATAAATTTTAAGATTATTCTATAATGTTATTTTTTATAAAATTTGTTTGTGTACAATGTGACCCTAGGTACATCGTACTGATGTGCCTAGGGACCCATAATAATATACCTAGGGACAATGTAAGAAAAGTGAAAAAACTACAACTAAATAATGTTCTTTTTTCATGGAGAGAATTTTAACCTGGATTATATTCAATAGTGTGTAAAGGAAAAATATACTTTTGCTTCCCTTAACTACAACCAAACAAAGTGGTTCTGGAGTTTTCTAGAGCATGTTTTGTCCTCTATTTCAACTTCATAGGATATACAAACAGAGTTTTTTTAACAGAAAGAACTTCAACCTAGATTATAATTTGTGAAGGGAACTAGAAAAACAAATTGTCTCTGCTTTTGAAAACAACTTAACGGAGATGGGTCAGGAAGCTTAACTGTTATGTCCTCCATTTCAACTTCATACGTCGCTCAACCTTCATCAATTTTGAATGCGTGAATCATTAAATGTTTTTTTAAAAAATATTGAATAATAAAGTTTTCACATTCGTCCTTTTCTGTAACTGAACTATTGCTGAACAATGAATTGACATGGTCTTTAACAGCAATCAAACTGTACTTTTAATCGTTTCTGCTGTTCGTTGAGACCTTTTATTGTTTCCCTTGCTTCGTAGCCTGTCCAAATTACATCCTTAAATCAATTGGATTTAATTAAATTCTACATTTATGTACCTAGGGACGTCCCTAGGTACATCAACAGTCTCTGACCCTACGTACAATAATGCACAACCATGAATTAGCATGGATACTCTTAATTGTACCTTAAATATCGAAATGAAGTATATACCTTGAATTAACTACATTATATGCTAGTAAGTGTAGACCTACTACAATTTTCGTAAAGTAATAGTGGTTATTACAAAATTAATGAAAAAATACAGAAATTTATACTTTTCACTCGTCAAATATTTAAATTTTCATTAAACCACGGAAAAAGCTCATACTCCAAAATCGTTTACTTGAGTAATCACAAATGGCAATAGCAAATGCAGGCAAAATGACAATCCAAAATTTCTCTCTAGGACTTCTAGAAAACATGCATTGTCCCTAGGTAAATTTGTCCCTAAATACGAAAGTTTCTTCTACTGTATGAAAAGGGTCCATAATCTGAATATCTTCGTGGAGCATATGTAAAAAAATACATTTTGTAATTTATTTAAGAAGTGTAACAATGTATGTGTTGTAAAAATTACACAATGGTATGGATTCGTCACGTAAAGAAATATTATAAACTCCAGAAAATATTGTGACATAGAAATGTGAAACGAACGTGTACTGTCAACTCTAATAAATTGCATGGCATAACGACGTCTGAGAAGTTTGCTGATATTTGCTGGTAATCTGCAACACTAGATGTCTATCCGTGTAAATCACATATCGTATTATCTCTTGTTACTTTGCTACCCTACTCTTATAACCTCTACTCTATCAAGATTTCTTTTGAGTTAATACCTACTAGAGACATAAACGACATTTGTACTGAATGAGTCTTCATTATCGGAATCGTTATTGAAAGATAACAGAATTAAGAGACATCTTGTAATAATCGTTTCAAATAACTCTGAAATATAATATTAAGATTTAGAAGAATCATGTTCTTCTGAGTGATAAAAGAATCGCGTTTTGGTGTTCAGGTAATTTAAAATTTTAGAATGTAACTGAGAGTTAATTTGCAGTTGAGTCGCATTAATCATTGCCACCGTTCTCTCACAATGATGGCCACTGAATACATCGATCACTTTTGACATATGCGAGCCACGATTGAATATCCATTTGCATTTAATAATAGACATTCGTGCATTAATCTTTTATTACATGTTATTCCGATTGTTTTTTGTTACCTCTCATTTCAATATTTTCTCAAGCTCGAAAGCACCATTTAGCTCGAAAGAAATTACAATATACGTCATTCAGTACTGAAGCAGTGATACCCAACCATGATGAACGTGTTTTGTAGTCAGTGATAATGAATATGATTTTGAGGAATCATCATAGATCTTTTTTCATATTTCACAATTAATATAATTTCATTTATAGAGTAGATTGAAGGAATTAATGAATTATTCAATATGTACATTAATTGGTCATACTCCATCTTTAATCTGACAATATAAACAATTATGGTTGCCATTTAGAGTAAAGGTTTTTTATTTATGCCAATTTCCAGTTAAATTCATATTAATTCGGGATATATTTTTGATTTGTATTATTTAGACACGTTTTCCATCAAAACTGGGTGTATAATTTCTATGTAGATGATGATTGCAGACAACACCGAAGTGTCTCACGAAGAGCTAGAAAACTTACGAAACTGAGAGTTTTCTTTGAAGACCGATGACGTTATCCCAGTTAACACACACTTGCAAATTGCGAAGTGCGGTAGTTCTTCTTTCGAGAAGGAAGCAGCGTTGGCACGGCAATTGAGGGCTCGCGTAGTTGCTTGTTTCAGGAGGTTACGAGGTACACACGCTAAGAAGTAAGTGCCGTAACGGCAACGAGCATGTTCGCCAAGAAAGAGGTTTCTTGGTCTAGAACCTATCTTCTCTACAGTAAATGTTTATTACGCGGAGTGAAGTAGCAATTCTAACACCGTTCACGGATTCTCATCACGTTTTCAAGTGCATCGTATGAAAGGAGAATATCATCGTAATAAGAGTTTGTGTGCGTAATTATAATTTTCCATATAGATCACACGATATGTGTAAGCAGAAATTTATGAGCATACGTTCCATTTACTTTCACATATAACATGTTTATTTGTGTTCAGGCAGCTGCAATGTCATAATAATTGGATTGGTTGTACACGGAAGAAAGTGAAATAGTTTATTACTAAATAAGAATAAATTTTTTGAAACATTTATTCCGGATGTGAATCGTTGAGCCAAACAGTGAACTTCATGTCACTGCAGACAGTTTTCTTTTTCTCATCAGACTAGACGCTTTCTGTTGAGCACACTGGTAGTCGCACTCAATTACGAGTAGGTAGTAATAGATGTTTTGAACACAATTAACGTATACCCTCATACTTCGTACTGCGCATCAGTCTCCGAAAGAAATTATTTTTGCCCCTTACCTTATCGTTGATATAATAATATCTAACTGTTGGGATGTCAGATTTTGAGTCAGTCGGTGTCATGCGGAACTATACTTGCAGTGCGCGTGAAGTTCGTGTCTGGTTTGCACGTGCCTCAAGTACATTAATACATTACAGTTCTGTGGGTTTTAAAAAGTGAAATTCGCCTCATAATCTGGAGATTTGAATCGGTTCGATAAAGTGAAAATACTTTCACATCGAAAGTAGGCGAATCAACCTGATAACTTCTGTTACGTTTGTTGAAGGTTTACACCCAAACTTCGAAGGAAAAAAATACATACAATAATAAACAAACCAAAAGTATACAAAAATTTGCATATTCTTTATACTTCGGTTGTCGAGTTTGGGATCACAACAAACCATGGGCCATCAGTCATCTGTCACCTGCACAAATAACATTAACTTGTGGTTATATGGAAAACTCAAATCATTGTCATTTGCTCTACCAATGTTGAGTAGAACACCAACAAACCTCTTTAAAGCCTGCATATTCTTACACGCCTATGGGTATTCCATTTTTAACTTGTTCTTACATCGTATGAAGCATGCTCATAATATTTTGTAGTAATATAACCGGAGTGACAATGCGGAAATGGTATAGGATTTTATTTATTTCAAATGCCAACGTACACACACAGTTTTTAACGGTTTTTTACGTAAGTAAATAAATATTAACGGTAATAGATAACTGGTTAATATATAACTGGTAATATTAACGTCGCTCATGACAATATCTCTTAAGATTTTTCAAAGCAATTGCTTTTGCGTAATTAAAAAATGAATTAATCAAGTGGTATTGCTGTAATATTGTTCAGTCCCTTATGATTTTTGGTTCAAAAGATTTAAAGAGGAAAATGGGAATTAAGAAAATGACGTTTGAGCGTTTCTGAAAATGAGGAATTTCAAGCTTATTTTCACAGACAACTTTGAGTTTTCGGAAACCTTTGAAATATATCATTTGAAGTACACAGACTCATAAATGCATTAATTGTACAATTCGTCGGTAATGTGAATATTACCGAAGTGAAGATGTCACAAAAATACACATGTTTGTGAAATTTTCGCAAAAATAACAAAAAAGAATAAAGCAAAATGGTGTTTATTATATGCCATCTATTACAATACGTTTAACACTTGTCCTATCAAAAGTTTAATGAATAAAAATTGGAGCATTTTTGAAAAAGTCTTGTTTTATTTTCCCGTTTACGTATGTATAGACAGAGTGCTATACGTAGAATAGGGAAAATTATGTAATGCTGCGGAAAATCGATAGCGAGATTTCAACGAAAATACACGTTTTGAGTCCCCTGATACCGAAAAAGGTTTTTTTTTTCTCAAAACGTCAGTTTGTCCATCTGTTTGTCTAACTTCAAATAATATTTCTGTTCTATTATTAGAAAAACGAAAAATGAGGATTTTTTTTAAAAAAAGGCGTGGCGCTATATTGGAGCTGGTAAGATGTGGGGAGTTTGTATAGCTAGTCCAGACCGAAAGAAATAGAAAACTAAAACGGGAAACTCTGTGCCATTCCGTAGCACAAATAGTTTCTTTAATACTTTTTAACTTTCTTTAATATTCCCAAAATTACGAGAAAAATACTCAAATTTTCAAAAAATTCATGAACATGTACATGACCTTATCAAATCTCAAAATCTACCCCTAAGGAACAGATTTCATTCAGAAGAAATTATCTCTCTTCATAATTGTAGTTGAAGGAATTAAAAAACGCTAAACGTCTAAAAAATTTTAACTGCTGCATTTTCCGAAAAATGAGGTATTTTAAAGAACATAAGACCTGCACCATTCTATTAAACGTCCTTCACACTTACCAAAAACAAAATTAAATAAAAATCGATCGAGCGTGTTTTTGAAACTTATGAAAACATCCCAAGGGCTTCATGACAATTACCCCAAAATTAAAATATTGGTTTCAATTTCAAGGGGCTGCGACATCTGCCTGACCTATAAGGGAATATCAGTTTTGAAGAAAATCAACTGAACTATACAGACACATATACGTTTTGCTATAATTTGATTTTTCGGAATCAAGGAACCACAAAATATGGGTTCTTTCTACGTCGCGTGTTAGAGGATTATTTTCTAAATTTGGCAACTGAATTTATCCACTTTTTTATTACCACGGCCCTGTAATAAGAGTTTTTCTGTCACAAATTCGCCCTTTTTCGAGCAGAATTACACAGCATTCTCTCTAATTCGTAGCTAGAAAGTAAAAAGATTCATTTTATAATGTAGGAGATTCGTTCCTAGTATATTGTATTTGCGCAAGATGTGTATCCATCCTGTTTATATCCACGGTTGTGAATACATATAGAACTTACCTTTTATATTTCTTTGAAACGATTGTGTAGCTAATCGCATTCTTATTTTGTGTAACTTACCGGTCAGTGGAGGGAGCCAACGCACCATTTCTTTCCAAACAGTGTAATTTATAACAGTATAATTTAACATCCGTATGTACTGACATATGTTTGTTGTAACGTAATCTTGCGCCCTGCTCATTAGTAGTATAATTTTTACTGTATTTTGCATACTATTCTTCTGACGATTTCTTTCTATCCACGATTTTATTATCTTCTAAAATTCCCACTATTTCATGTTTCGTTAATGTTTTTGTGTCATGTTTCTTGAAACATAATTCGAACGATACTGCATTGACAGTAACGAAGGAGTACATAACTTATGGAAACCTGATGACTGATCTGAGGTTCTCTTTATTTAAAAATAAAGGAATCATCAGTTTCCAAAAATACATATTAGACGAGTAGTGAGTGGAGATGACAAACATTTTCCCCGCACGCCTTACCTACGCACATTGGGATCAAAAGAACTAATTCTTAGCCAAAATTCAAAATACAAGTTGTAACATGTCACAAATTAACATGAATATACGTATTCTATTATAATCAAAGCATCATACTTGGTTACTGATACATTATTATACAACTTGGCTGTCCTAATTTTATGTACATGGTGATGGAAGTTGGCACTTCTGTAAGCAAGTTGTAAAGATGCGAGTGCGATACGTGTGAAAGTACAGAGTATTTTGTTTTGAAGCAGTATAATGGTGTTGGGATCGAAGTCGCAGTATGAATATTAACAATGAAGGTAAGTTGCATTACTTCAAATAAGAAAAGTAGATGTAGTTATTTACATCGCGGAAAATTCGTGCCTAAAACATATACTGTTTTATCATATTATAGGTTATGTTCGTGTTTACATTAGCTTATAACTAATATGCGGCCGTTCGCTGCGCTGAATATATTTCTAAATTATCATTCAACTAAAGGAGATAATGTTTTACATATTTTTAGCTGCCTATACCCACCCCTTTACACTTTACACGAAATTTGTGTCTTTTCAGGTGTGTGTCGTATCAATCGCTAATACCTATTCATTGTATGGCATTCAGCGAAGATAATAGAAACGTAAGAATGTGCTGTTATCGATTATATTGTTAGTGAGTGTTATGGAAATAATGTCTCCGCTGAAGTATAGTATACGGTACAACTTAAGGAAATCGTTTAAATCGGCTCTTCGCGCCGCTCCGGCGAGAGTGAAATCCACGGTGGAGAGAATGAGGAGTGTATAGGGGATTATGAGGAGAATAATTCGGTGGGGAGAGATGGTGAGCAATACGATTGTGAGCGTAACTTAGTACATACATATAAAAAGCAAAGCGTGGGCGATTTAAATAAAGTGTAAAAAAGACACTTCTGAAATAATTTTGAAGGTTCGTAATTGATCACGAATGTGACGTCAATAGTTAGGGAGGATTTCACCATAGTATCTAGACGAAACTTCATTACGAAATTGTGTGTGGTGGGACGTAAATCGTGTTTTTGTCTACGTGATTTTCTGTGTCGGGGTAGCTGTTGAAATAGTTAGCTACGTTGCTGTCGTACTGTTAAGTTTTTTTGCGTTCTTCAGATTCTTTGTAATTTGTGTTTATGAGTGACGAGTGTCTGTGCTCTGATGATGAGAATTTATGTTGCTTTTTTACACCTAAGGGTGTAAAACACACATTTACGCCAAAGGGATTGTTTACCTGTCATTGAATACACACAAGAACGTGATTTTATTGTTGCAATATTTAAGTGTCTTGTGCGTAAGTATCCTATGAAATTGTGCAAGCGAAAGGAGCTGTGTGATGGTTTCCAGTAGAAGTGTATAAAGAAAGAGGCCACTTCTCATGTGCATAAATGTTCCGTGAGGAAGGGGCCAGGTTTTGTGGGATGTTGAGTATGATTCAGGTATTAGTAAAGGCCTATCTTTAAAACCAAACCACGCCAAATCGCCTATCGGAAAGTTTTATTAATTTCTATCAGAGCGCTTAGCGTAATTTGAGGGAGGGCTTAAGGAGTCTCCTCCTTCCCTTCCCCATCCCCCGTCTTCCCCTCTGCCCCCTCCCCCGCCGCCCCCTTCTCTATGGATGTACCGTGTACCCTAATTTAACAAATGTCTAATGTCTCTTGTGAGTTTGAAGAGCTTGAAGATATAAGCAAAAGATTTTGCCACAAACTTAATAGAAGATGGCAGGAAGGTCAACAAAATTTAAAGATATTTTTATCAAAAAATTCTGAATGGCATTCTGGGGACTTAATGTGCCTACAGAGCACATCGACTGAATCACATGAAAACCAGTCTCGAAAAAGGTGATCTCTTCGTTCCTAAGATGAGAAATCTGAGAGGTCCAACGAAGAGTGGCTGCAATATTATCCTTCGTAAACGACCATTAGGCAAATATAATGGTAAAAGCTGCAAGGATATAGGCTTGATCTTCGGGGAAGAGATATCTAGCTGTTCTTTTAGATTATGTTCCTAAAACTCCAACCAGACCATTGAAAATTAAAAATAAATTATGTAAATCACAAAACAAAAAGTACCAGTTGCATTACCCAATGATGAGACACTATCCTATTTGCTATATAACAATTTGATCAAGCAACAGTATATACATACAAGGCTGTTATCTACAACCTACAATGCAGATATTTTCCCATTGTACGAAAAAAAATAAAGAGAAAAAGCAGCATGCAGACCTTTAGGCTTACATGTCACAGATAGTGTAGCTAGAGTACTCCTATAGTCCCTGTAAAATCATACAGCAAGGAGAATAGTTCTTCTCTAAGAAGATGTGATTGTTCATCAAACAATGTCAACTGATACATACAAAATGCATAGCTAATTTGCAGTTAAGGATTTGATGGGAGCTCCGAACAAAGTCTCTATAAGCAACTTTCTTCATTTTCTGAGTCTTTAAAATCGACGAAATTTTCCACAACACGTATTCCCTTGCGCTTGTTAAGTTCCAATAGCTTTCTATGGAACAATCAGTCACCTCAATCAGTCAGGTTCTGCAGACCAATTAAATCGGAATACAAAAAGGAAACAAGCAGGCATGTTCTCCTGGATTAATTAAACATCGAGAATAAATTCATGAACTCAGCGTGGTGGAAATTGTTCTTAACAAAGGACAATCTGTTATGGTTTCATTTGCTTTGTATTTGAGATTAATTGGCGGTAAATTTTTAAATATAATTACAGGCGACAGATTTACTCAACCCTTCCCAATTTGTGGCAAAAAAAATAAACAAGATGATGCAAACAAATAAAATACCTAATATTTGCAGACCGCACTCAGAGTACTGGCACAAAATGTGTATCAGCTACAGGAACCGAACCACACCAACATTTAGTCACACGCGAGGAAAGAAGACAAAATCGTGAGAACTTGCTGCACGCAGAGAGGGGAAGGAGGCGAAGTAAATCCCAGGAGAAATCTCTGTGCTCTGTGCGAGGGCAGCATCTCTCCCAGCTGCATCTCACTCGTTCGTGCACCGCCTCCTCCGCCCCGCTTCTGACCCCGTCGCCGCCGCCCCAAGCCTCGCTGGCGCACTGTGCTTCGAAAAGATGAAAATACGGTCGTAAATATGTAAACGTATCGGTTATGTAACCATGTTGAATTTGTTTAACTTAATTTGTAGAACAGAATCTTATTTACTGTTTAACAAATTATTTTAATTCATGACGTTTTGATCCTTTCTGTGGTCTTTAAAAAATTGTTTGAAGATGATCTCAGTAGAACTAGTGATGCTGAAACAGCACGTTCTTTCTCGTCAGTATTTCATGCAAAATTATGCCAAAAGTAATCAAATTTTCAAAGAATTATTCATGATCTTACATCAAGATCTATCTTTAAGGAACAGATTTCATTTTGGGAAAAGTCGCTGCCTTCATAATAAATTGTGGAAAGACGCCGAAAAAGTTTTGAATTTTTATAATTTTTGAAAAATTAGGGTTTTTACGAACACAAAACCTGTACCATTCTCTTAAACGTCCAAAACAAAATTTTAAAAGAAAAGATGGAGCCATTTCTTTTAAAGATTTGAAAATGTGCTAAGGGCTTCAGTATAGTACACCCCAAAATTAAAATATTAGTTTCAAGTTCAGTAAATTTTCTTTCTACTACGTAAGCGGTAATGAGAAAGTACAAATTTGTAGTTAGAAGACTTCAACATGACATTAGCTCTTAGTGTTTATCCTCTGACTTTTTAAATCGATAATACTTCAAAGAAATGTAAACATTTTTCACTTCTTATAATTTTTTTCCATTCTTGGAACCAGATATTTTAATTATGATGACTTAAAGAACTAAAACATGAATAACAATAAATTCTTAAGAAAAGGAAATAAGGGAGATGATGCCGATGATGATGATTATGAAGGAATGAGAAGAAGGCTCATAGGCAATACTTGGCCCGATATTCTGGAAGTCGTCAAGGAAACAACTGAAACCATTATTCAGAACAATCAGAATACGAACGGCCCCGCGAACCTACAATAAGGCCTTACAGGTGTGTGTATTACTGCCGCCAGGCTTATAAACAATACGTTTTTTCTTCTCCCAGTATATAATTCTGTCATTTGACGGATACAACCCATTGCATATATGTAATGATACTAATTACGATACATATTTCATTATGATACAAGTTCTGGACAAATCACTGAGACGTTTACGATTTAAGTATTGGCAATTATTCATTGAGAATCGTTCTAGAAAATGTTTCGTTCGATTGTGTACATTAAAACTGCATTTAATATTTTATTATGTTTATCAATTTTAATATTTTTATTATTAGTATTTTTACGTGAAATAATACTTAAAATAAATTGGATCGTCATTTCACTTCGATCTTATTTATCTAGTTCTGTAAAGATAACTCTGTGGTGAACATAAGACACCTGCCGTGAGGTAGGGTAGAGTGCTGTGTGGTAGGTGGCCTTGACAAAATCCTGCATGTCAACAGCCGCGAAACAACTCTATGGAAAAATTAAACTTATAAAAGTTACAGTAACTCGTAGAAAAAGTACCTTACGAAACTCGATGTAATGGGTATTAACACATTCGTGTGAGGCTTTCGGTACTCGCTCGCATAGTAGTATCCCAATCATCACAGCACCGTTTGATGAGGCACTCTTACTTTTCCATTGACGAGCCCGATTCCGCCGCTTGGAGCCACAGGGGATGCGTCTGTGGGGAGGCTTTCGCGCGTCGCACCGGAAGTGGGTCGTCCGGATTTCTTTCTTCCGGTGCACGCGGCGCCGCGCGGAGCCGCCGGAGAAACCCCGGAGTGTATGGAAATGGCTGGAGTGGCTGGAGAAAGGCGCCGCGCCAAACAGGTGCTGCGCGCAGGCGCTATCTGTGGGGCTTGCACTCGCGGAGATGATCTTCGGATCTCGTCCCAACAGCAAGGTGTTTTCATTTTAAAGCATTTTGTGCACATTTTATGCAAGCTATAAATGAAATAATTAATAATTCAAATAAATAAATAAATAAATAAATAAATAAATAAATAAATAAATAAATAAATAAATAAATAAATAAATAAATAAATAAATAAATAAATAAATAAATAAGTTTATTTATTTTTTACTTTTATTTATTTATTTTTTATTTACAAACAAATAAAAAAGTAAACGAATTAATTAATTAGTTTTTTATTTGTTTGTTTGTTTGTTTCTTTGTTTTGTTCGTTTATTTATTTGGATTAACAACTTTACAGAATCGTTATATTCACAGTAATCAACTATCAAGCAGTACAGATTCTTTTCTTTATTTTCAGTTAATGAAACTGTTTTTTGGCCTGTTAGAATAAGAACCGTGGGGTTGGAGGTTGCGAGTGGACGAAATATGTCCTTGGGGAGTCTGGTGCGCGTTGTTAGATAAGCGTCAGATTTTCTTCTTGTTGAAATCACCTTCTGTATCGGTGTCAAGAGTAGTTGCTAGTGGCAACCGTGATGAGGCGAACGACGATGAAGAATTGGTGGAATACTATCTAGGGCAAACAGGAGGACTCTGAGAAAGATGTCGAGAGTTGTTTTTTTACCACCAATTCCACATACATCAGCCGGGAAACGAACCCGATCTCCGGTGGTGTGTTGCATTGGCGCTACACGTTAGACCTCCAGTCCCACTTCATCATGTTGAGTCAAGTCTCGTTTTAATGATATTTCTTAAAATGGATATTAAACCACATATTTTAATTAGATAACTCTTTTTATGCTAATTATGAATTTGGCATGGAATTAAGAGGCGGATGTCTTTGATAATATTTTCGTATCATTTGTACGGGCGGTATCAACGCCGCAAAAAGGTGTAATGCGAGTTCCAACCGAGGAAGTAATCAACGGGAATTCTCTGATTTCAGTTCTGCTTTTCCTTGTTTGTATAGCTTTTACAATAACTAGATGTACGTACGAATGAGCACATTGTGTTTCTATTGGTCTGTACTCATAAAGTTGTTAATAATTACTGAATAATACCTTTTGTGAGATGGGTCTCAGTCCTTTCTTGTGTGTCATAATGACTGCACTAGATGTCTGCTTAACGAGCGTATCTTATAGCAGGAAAGTCTGCAGACTTGCAGAGATGAGACAAGAAACTCTGACACGCTTTTTGCCGCTTCCTTGTTTTTCTTTGGGACAATGTCACAGCATTTCTTTATCAATTTTCATTGGAGAAAACGAGGCCTCAATTTTGTGCGAATCATTCTCCTCGTTTTTGATCTCTTAGTCGTTTCAAGTCTCAGCGTAGGCATCTGCGTTGGCACGACAGTTACATTCTTTGAACAATTAGGTATTTTTTCATTACCATGAGTGAAACAAATAATTTGCAAATAATATCAATTTTATATTTAGGCAACCGATTTGAAATGCTCTTTACTGAGATTGTTTCGAGAGAGAGAGAGAGAGATAGAGAGAGATAGAGAGAGAGATAGAGAGAGATGGAGAGAGAGAGAGGGAGAGAGATAGAGAGAGAGAGATAGAGAGAGAGAGAGGGAGAGAGAGAGAGGGAGAGAGAGAGGGAGAGAGAGAGGGAGAGAGAGAGAGAGGGAGAGAGAGAGAGGGAGAGAGAGAGATAGAGAGAGAGAGGGAGATAGACTTAAAAAGTTCATATATAGAACTTTTTAAGACTAGAATATGGAGTGTAACGTGTGAATGACCGGAAGTGGAGTGGTGTGAAGCGTGTGATTAAAACATCCTCCCAAATGTACACAAGCAAAGAAAAAAAGAGCCATATGAGCAGAACATAATTTTAGTTATTCTTAAATGATTTCTGTTAACCAAAAACCTGATCCCCATAATTACACACGTTAATAATAATAATAATAATAATAATAATAATAATAATAATAATAATAATAATAATAATAATATCTAAAGGGCCGATCCGGTTAGCCGAGACTGCTGCGGTCTTGGACCGAAGGATCGAGGGTTCCAGTCCCCCCACGGGTATGCTTGTGTTTGTGTGACTGTTTGTGTATATTTGTAATTGTCGATTTCATTCTTCACCATAATTATCATTTCACCTCATCCTCTAGAACTAACAAACCAGGGTGTAAAAACGGATTCTTCATGACAATGCTGATCCCCCCCCCTCAAAGTCACGAACACCTATCCTCGATTAAGTCCCGGTGGGTTGCACATTCGCGTGATCCGCAGATGTCCAATTCGCGACAAAAAAAAGAAAAAAAAGAAACAACTCAAGAGAGAGAATAGCTATTAACTGTGCGAAGAGGTGCCAATTCCTCAACCCGCATCACTTGTTCTTGTTGCACTCTGCGCCCGAGGGGCGTGGGGAGCGCGTTGCGTCAGGGGATCTTGGCAGTGAAAGGCCGCGCGGCGCGGTCGGGGCGGTGGCGTCACGCCACTTCGCACCGCTACGGCGCGGCGCCGCGCGCAGTTCCGCAAACGGCGCTTTTCGCGGAGCTCCGTTGCCTTCTGTTAAGCTAGTCGCAAACTGAGACGCAGGTACGTAGCGTGACGCAGGGTAACTCATAAACACTGCTCATTGAACCGGCGCTCGAGTGCGTGCCAATAAGCAGTGGTTATTAGAAACTCACCGTGAGTCGCATTGCGTCACGTTATGGACCTGAGACTCATTTTTTAACTACCTTTCTAAGTGAAGTCTTCCCCTTCACATCACTCGCCAGAATCTTTGTGATGAAGAGCTAAAACAAATAGATAAATAGAACACGTGTGGAAGGCGCCGAAGAATGTGTGGTGATACAATATGCGTTAATTAACAAACAATATCGCCAATTTGTATGGATTCTTGACTCGCATACTTCTTGAATTTCCATGACGCTGGTGAGACCTCCATTCTTCAGGTCTTTATTATTTTGTTTCCGTCCGCGTCAAATTCTACGAACCATGAGTAAAGTACCTAAGAGTAAAGTTCCCACGAGTAAAGTGCATGATTTATCCCGGGTGGTTCTGGTGTTACTCGCGGTAGTTAGTGAGATCCGACGCCAAAGAATACTTCCTTTCCAGGGTTTTTTCCTTTCCATGATTTCCTTCCAGCTTGGCACCGTCCCAGCTGGGACAAGCTCTAGGTTCCCAACTGGTACGAGTGTATGTGAAAGTAAGAGTGTGTGTTGAAGGGGAGAAGCGGGAAGAAGGATGGGGAAGGAAATATAGCTCGCGGATCGTGGTCCGTTTGTTAAGGTATATACATGTCATTCGTCGGGTATTGATAAAAAAGTTGTAATTAGATCAGCGATCCACTAACATTTTCCTTCTGATAGTGAGTAAACTATCAACACGTTAGCACATCAAGCTTGTGTATAAAATCTGCCACCGTTGGCAGTCGAACCCTACGACCTTTGAGACGGAGTTGCCGCAGTGGCGAGAATGACTCTGACCCAATCTAGTCGGCCTTCAGCTTCCTCGATTGATATAAAACATCCTTCAGTCCAGCCAACTGAAAGTCTAGCAACGTATTTTCATCATAAGTCTTATCTTGACTGACCTCGCTTAACAAGTAAAGTATTTCTTCTTAATTACACATGCGTTTCATACGTGTCCACTTTACCCATATGCTTTCACTGTCAGAAAGTACTCGCGCCTCCTACTCTCGTTGCAGCTTTGGTGGTGACAGAGATCTGGAGTGTGTGTTTGCGCAAAATCCTCTGTTAAACTTCTAGTAAAAATAACAAACTCCAGTTTTTAAATGAACGAACATGTTAGAACTTGAACGTTGAGAAGTTTTGCCTTTAAAATCAAGTTTTTTGTAGAAATATTAAGATGGGACTTGAAAAATCGTAAATTGTGTCTTTTAAATCAAGTTACATTTATTTCATACAAGAATGTTTACATATTCATTCATTATTTGAATAAGGCAGAACATCTCTTCATAGTTTGAGAAATGCTTGAGTGTTTTGGAAATATTATTCTTGTGCACCACAGTACTAATCAGTGGTTAATTACACAAGTGCTTCTATGACGCTCAGACTCAGATGAATGCACAAAATAGAGCTTTGGTTCATCATCAGATTCGAAATAAATAGTTAAACTACTTTCCCCTGAATACATAATAACTTGGAGACAATAGTGTATTGAAATCAATTTGTAAAGTAGTAGAAGTACATAAATTATAGTTTTCTTTTAAAACTGTAGTTATTTTTGTTGTAAAATGTATGTGATTTAATACCATAATCTTAACAGTTTTATGCCTTCTACCGTGATGACATCTAATAAAACACCTGTTTTATATTCTATGATTCCTAGTTATGGAAAGTGAATTAGAAGTATCACTATCATTAGTACTAGTATACCCGTCATAAGAACTTACGTTCTGTCATGTTGATTTATCTTTACCGTTATAAATAAAAGACACATTCTGCACACGCATGCAAATAATCGCAAACATTCCCCATCATACGTTTTCTTGGCAGTAAAACTTAGAAAAGCGAACGTGTCTACTGTAGAAGTCGTTCTTTGCGGCCGTGTGAAACCCGCAGGTGTCGCAACTGTGCGGTCAGAGAGGCATGTGCCATCATAGTTCCTTCTCTTCCCCCTCTCTTCCCCTCCATCTCTCCCCCCTCTCCACCGCCGCGTCCACGGATGCTGCTGCGCAGACAGAGCTGTCGCTTTCGGTGGGCGCAGAAGCCTGGGCCGGGGCCGGCGCCCGCGGGCGCGTCCAGGGCCATCATCAGAACTTTCTCCGCTCCCGCCCCT
>BOPP01000075.1:4434370-4492989 GCA_017312745.1 Gryllus bimaculatus
CCGCCCTCCGAAAGAAGAGCACCGCGCACAGGTGGGGGCAAGCAACCGCCTCTAAAGCTGGGAGCCGCATTACAGAACGGGGTAATGACTCTTGCAAACGAAGTGCTGTGTTGTGCTAGAAGCGTCCGCGGGGCAAGGTTTTCTAAATGGCTGCCTTGGAAAGTGAGAGCCCTCTACGTGTTCTCAAGGCTGCAGCTTGACACGTTTCATCGTCATTAATGCTATAAAAATTACGACCAATCTAAACGTCATGTAAAATGCATCTTTTCTCTCAGCATAACGGATGAATGCAAACTTTCACGATATCTTTTTTCCCAGTGCTCCATAAAATTATTTTATTCGTTAAGTGCCATCTAATGTATATTTCTTCCTCTGGGACTTTTTATACGAGTTCTTAAATGATTCTTATATTGTTTTGTCTTTAATACGTGTATTGTATTGTACCAAAGAAAACATGAAAACTATTGAATGTTGAAAGTAGCTGAGAGATGAGAAATTACCTTCAACGGTGCAATCCAAGGAGTAAGACATTAGTTTACATTACTTAGAACCACAGCTTGGCTGTGGCTGTTTTGACTACGTCAAATAATTAACTGATATGCGTATACAAATCTCCGTTTTATGGGAGCGAGGAAAGGAAAAGCGGGTGAAAATGAGTAAGCCCGTTATAAAGTTTGTACAAAAAGCATGACTATTCATATACATAAACAAAAGGTGTACATACATACAAACATATAAACAAATAACAATAATAAAAAAAGGAGTGGGAGGGCGCAGGAGGGGCGGGCCATGCGGGGCGGGAGAGGGCGTTAGGGGAGGGCGGTGTTACTGTTTGTACTGCGGCTCTCAGCGCCTGCCTTCTGGGCGGGCGGCGCGGGGAAGGGGTACGTCGCGGACGTTCTTCCCCGCGGCGGCGCCGGGCGGCGCTGGCGTCGGCGGCGCCGGCGGCGCGCGGGGTGCCGAGGTGTCGGTCGTCACGTGTGCCAGGGGAGCACGCGGCACGCGCCGCTCAGTCCCAGCCGTGATGCTCGTGGTGGCCGTGCTGGATGGGCACCCACACCTTCTCCCACACCGGCTTCCACACCTTCTTCCACTCGGGCACCTGGATCTGCTTCCACTCGGGCACGGAGCTCTGCTTCCACTCCTCCTTCCAGACCAGCTTCTTGTCCGGGACCCAGATCTGCTTCTTGTCCGTCTTCCAGATCTGCACCCACTCCTCCTTCCAGACCAGCTTCTTGCTCGGCACCCAGATCTGTTTCTTCTCGGTGCGCCAGATCTGCTTCCACTCGGTCTTCCATTCCAGCTTCTTGTCCGCTACCCAGATCTGTTTCTTCTCGGTCCTCCAGATCTGTTTCCATTCAGTCTTCCATTCCAGTTTCTTGTCAGGGATCCAAATCTGCTTCTTCTCGGTCCTCCAGATCTGCTTGTATTCGGTCTTCCACTCCAGTTTCTTCTCAGGAACCCAGATCAGTTTCTTATCTGTGCGCCAAATCTTCTTCCACTGAGGTTTCCACACGAGTTTCTTCTTCCACAGTCCGTGCGACGTGTATTCCCATCCGTGAGGATCGGTGCCGTGTGATTTCTCTCCGGGAACCCATATTTTTACCCACTCGGGCACCCAAATCTTTTTCCAATCGGGAACCTGAATTTCCTTCCAGACGGGTACTTTAATCTCCTTCCAAACTGGGACATTAATCTTCTTCCAGTCTGGTACCTGAATCTCCTTCCACGCAGGTACTTTGATTTCTTTCCAGACTGGGACATTAATCTTCTTCCAGTCAGGAACTTGAATCTCCTTCCATGCCGGGACCTTGATCTCCTTCCAAACAGGGACCTGGATAGTCTTCCAGTCTGGAACTTGGATCTCCTTCCACGCGGGAACCTGAATTTCCTTCCAGATAGGTTTCTGGATCTTCTTCCAGGCTGGTACCTTGATCTCCTTCCAGACAGGGACTTGAATCTCCTTCCAGACGGGGACCTGGATCTTCTTCCAGACCTGCTTCCAGACTAGCTTGGAAGCCGTCTTCCACACCTGCTTCCACTCCTCCTTCCACACGAGCTTCTTCTTCCACACGCCCTTGGGCTCATGGTGGTCGTGGTGGTCGGGCGGTCCGTATTGCTGGGCTGGCGGTCCGTATTGTTCAGGAGGCGGGCCATATTGGGCAGGAGGTGGTCCGTAGCCTCCGTCGAGTCTGAGAACAAAGCACAAGCCTTTATTGCTTCACGCTTCAACAACATACCACATTCTCTAGTGCTAAAGAGTGAGATAAAAACATTATTTCGATGAGCAGATTGGAAGTAAAGTGCTGAATGATATTTACCACAATAAAGTTCTCATCTAAAAGTGTGTGTGAATTTACAATTTTTCGAAAAGCTATTACGCATGAAATGTAATAGTAATATAGTACGGTTAATAAACGACGCACATATCCTAGGAAAAATGCGAACATACCTGTAATTTATTAAAATAATAATTCTCTTATTTATTTACTGTAATATTCTATATCCAAAATCTTGTACTGTAAAAATTATTTACGTAAAAATGAATTTAAAAATTACACGTTAAGGCCGCCATAGAGATAGTGTAAGAAAGGTTAAAGTTGTGTTCAATGGTGGCCCCTCAAACCATTGTGCATTATTTAGATGACGATATAAAGTTTTAGCTGTCAGAAGACTCTCCACGTGCCTTCTATTACGATCTATATTTGTTACGGTCTTACTATGGTTTCCAGTATATTAACTCATAACCTTCAAAAGCTTGCCTTTTGTAATAGAGGAAGAAACAAAAACACTGACCTCTCTATATTTTCCTTTTTCTTGTGAATATGTTTTTATTTATGCGTTCGTGTATCTCTGAAAGTGTGTGGGAGTTAAATACATTTGGTGTTGAATATGTCTATTCGCGCGTTTGTATGTGCATACTTTTGTACATGGGATCTTTTTTGTTCTTATGAGAGCATGTTCGCGTATGCACCTGGTTGCACGTACTTCTAGAGGTCTTATTTCATGTGAGCACGGGATAGCGCGGAGTGGTGTGTTTGTATTTGTGGCCTGCGTGCTAGCATGCATACGATTTTTTATGAGAGTGGTTGTGTATATGCAAGACGAGTTGGTGCCAGCTTTATGTCCATGTGTTCTGTTACGTGCTTAGGTGAGCGTACTTTTGTGTCCACGTTTATGTATGTAATTAAAGAGATGTACTTTGTATGTGCACGCCCGGTGCGTGCTTGTTAGAATGTTGCGTAATCGCGTATGCTACAGACTCGTGGACGATTACATTTTTTTGCACAACAAATCATAAGTATAAATATAATATAAAATGCCTAAAGATAATTACGTAGAAATTCTTTAATATTGGTTACGCAAGGAAAGTGAGTCAAGTGACATCTTTAACTTTGAGTAAAATTTGTTGGGAATTCTGTTCAAGGCTGTTTTAAATGTAAAGACCCGAGCCTCGCCGTCAACTTGGAAATGCTCTAGCAAAGCTAGTCAATGTAGCCATATCTAATTAACGATGTTTGCGCAAAGTGTATATGTCACAACTACCTTACAGCATACAACTGTTTGAAATCCCACCCATGCTACCATGAATGGCTTGAGATGTTTGCCGCCCACTCACCCGCGCTTGTCCCGTGCGGCGGCGCCGTCGGCCGGGGCGATGGGGTTCGCGAAGGCCGGCGCGGCGAACGCGGCCAGCGCCAGCCACACCTGCAACAGAGAGGAGGAGCTCCGTCAGATCAGCGCTCCGCTGCCGCCGCTGGGGTCGCCGCTCGGGGGACAACGCTGCAGCCGCAGCCGCCGCCGCCGCCGCCTGTGCCAGAGCCCGGGGCCCGGTGCCTCAAGCCGTTCCCAAAAGATCGACGTCGTGTATCGGTTATGAATGACAATTCGGTTATGGTTCTCTACTTTTCCATCCTTCGGGGCCTTCTACAGGTTTATGAACCTGTTGATACTATTGTAAGGAATTTTCCTGGACGAGTTTGAATATAGGTTTTAATTATGATTATGGATAATTATGAAATTTATTGAAGCAATATTAAATAACATATTTGTGCAATATTTTATTTGATTTTATAATAAACAATAATGATCTGACTTATATGGTTATTTAAAGATGTCATCTAATATTGAATCTTTAAAACAAACTATCGTAATCTGAGACTAATCTAACTCCAATACTGTCTCGTAATTCCATTTGATTTGGCAGCTTTGATTTGACATGTTTTATTATTTTATAGAAGACGTTGGAGATTATGATGAAGACTTATTCACCTTTGTACTGAATCTGCCTATTAACAGAGAAATATTAAACAATTGCATGAGGATAACATTTGAAGTGGCTGCTCAAATAGATTCTCAGAAGCTATCTTAATATTAATATTAATAAAAACTGTACAGAGAATAGAACGTTTCTTATCGCAGATTACCTCGCTCACGTGTTCACGCGCTCACGTGCTCACTTGCCATGGGCGAAAGATTTTTCGCACACGCTTTGCAATGTTTGGTACAGGCTTCGTAATCTTGAGGAAAAAAATAAAACAACCAAATGTTTGCATACGGAAACCAAGCACGCATTCCGCGCACGGCGTGTTCAGAAATATATCGAGGAGAGTATCCGGAAGGAACCGTGCAAAGTGGCTCAGGGCGTAACGCGCTGACTTTGCAGTTGGGAGGTCCAGGTTCCATCCATGTACCGGCCATCCTGACTGGGGTTACCGTAGTTTTCCTCAAATCTGACCGGCGAACTATGGGATGGCTCCAAAATGCCACGATCATCTCTCATCATATCAATTCACATGCTGGCATCTAACTGCTTTGAATATCCTCTTAGGGGGAACTCCAAGGAAAGCAAGCGATCTAAGTATTACTGCTACTACTAGGGGTATCAGGAAGGAAACGGCGCCCCTGTCCAATCCGCGCAGATGCTCTCCACCCGTAGCGAATGTTTACGTTCCTCGCTTCCTGCGCGGGAGGCAATTGTCTCAGGCTGACGCGCAGCCCGCCGGCCGGCCGCCGCCTCGCAACACCCCCGCGTAGGCGTCTGGGGCGAGGGCCGGCGGCGGAACGGCCCCGCTGCGTGCTTGCACCGGCGCTTTCGCCGCCGCCCCCTCCCCCCTGCCCCTCAACGGCTTTGTTTACATCGGGCGCCCCGCACTCCCACGATGCCTTTCCGGGCTCTTTGTCGGCCAAGAGCCTCTCCCGTGCGCGGAGGCAATTTGCATGCGGTTGGCCGGGCCCCGGATAAAAGATTCCAGAGGCGATGAAAGTTTCGAGGGCAGTGTCTCATTTGGGGGAGGGGTTACGAAATATGGAATCATACGCCCTTCCGCGATTTACCACATAGCTCAAAGTAATGCGTTGCGATATGTGTACGAGGAAAAGAGCGCATGTGCATGCGTGTGTGACCGGTTGAGTTGGCTCAGAGCGTCAACTGATGTCACTACAGTGCTTCGGACGGGGAGGCCGTAGGGTCTTTGACTGATACCAGGTGAATGCCGTAGATGTATAATAACATACGGCCAACGGACCGTGCGCGATCGTTCCCCGGCGACGCCTCGCTAGTGGGAGATTCCTGGCTGGGGAAAACCGTTCAAGCCGACGTGTAGGTAGGTGTTGAATTTTGCTATCAACCGGAGAGAACTCCTCTCACTCCCGAGATAAGAACATTAACTACACTTGCGGAACTAATGATCATGGCAGTTGACGCACCCAGAAACACGAAATAATCAACATATGATGTGAACGATGTTGTGCATATTATGTGAATATGTTCTTAATGTAGTTTCATTTACAAATTTTGGTCAGAAAATCAAGTTATCTGCAATATGCCCTTTTCTTTATTAATCACGTTTGAATGGACTTAATATGTTGTAATAGTGCCTTTTCAAAAGTCGTGCCGTCAAACATGTTTTCTTGAATTGTTTTCCCCTCTGTAATTCTCTACATGCGTATTGAAGGGAAGTTCAGGCGAGTCACGCGCTCCATTGTAATTGGAAGAACAATCTTAGTGAACATGTAGCAGGTCACGACGTTGACCTGACTCGGAATCAGTTACAACGACATTGGCAAAATGTGACTGAAGTCGGTTTCATGTTAGCGTGATCGAACTATGACAATAAACCTTTTGTTTTTTGCATTTATTGGTTTATAAGTAATCTTATCAAAGACTAGATCAGCCCATTATATATCTACGTCTAAACTCACGGGCTAATGGATGCCGGAAACCGGTCTTCCTCGCCTTACATGAATCCCATAGCCCTTGTCGTTTTAGTGTGTACTTTAGTGCGGCTCTTCTACTCATCGTGTTCATGTGTACCTAACTCGTTCGTCGACCTCCTTGGAATAAAGACGAGTTGGGAAAGTGGCTTTTGATTCCTGTCTTTCCTTTCATATAGGTACTGTACGGTATTTTGGATAAACAAAAGTAAAACCAGTGCTTTGTTTCGTTCTTAGATGAAATTGATTTATAGAAAGAAAACGAAAGCTCTGGGAAAGTTCGTTAGTGTGGTAACGTTTTCAC
Organism: Gryllus bimaculatus; assembly: GCA_017312745.1. Classification (NCBI taxonomy): domain Eukaryota; kingdom Metazoa; phylum Arthropoda; class Insecta; order Orthoptera; family Gryllidae; genus Gryllus; species Gryllus bimaculatus. Next base: position 4,440,891 of record BOPP01000075.1, read on the forward strand.
TAAGTACTCACGCTGGCTGATAATGAGTTTCTAATGAACGATTTACGATCAAATTCATCCAAATAAATTGCTAGTGCACAACAACATTTTTAACGCCTCCCTCTTATTTTTCTTGCTTATTGTCCGCCCAAAATGTTAGCTCTCAGCGTGTGTGCACGACTTCTGTTCGATACCATTGACCTCGTTCACATGAGCGAGTTTGGAGGCGAATTTTCACGACTACCCTTCCGCTCGCTCTCAATCCGGTGCCCTTCACTGCCCACCTACAAACCAAACTACGCTGCGCCCGCCTGCTTGAACTCCCATCCACATGAACTTTCACCAGTCGTGTCTATAACATATGTTCATGATACCCTTTATTATATGGAAACTTGTTGGACCTGAGTAAACATTCCGCACATGCTACATTGTTGTTTTAAGAATGAACATAGCTTAGTACAGAATTTATCTTTAATTATTTCAGACGTTCCTTGGCACGGAGTCGGGGAGGTCAGAAAGCGCATTAGAACGTTTAAAATGATTTAGTTTTTATATTACTGCATAAAAAACATTACTCGGAACACGAAAACCGGGTTTTGAGGACTAAGGACGCGTAGTTGACTAGTTAATTACGATGGTAATATGTGTTGCAACGTAACACAGGATGCGGGCTACATGTATTCCTGCTATTTTATTTATATTATAATCTGCGAAGTTCGAAATTTTCTTTTTGATGCACCCTTGGTATGGCTTTCCATAATCGGCAGTAGCAGATTTACAAGATTTCCTGCCATTGGTGACTTTTAAATCGAAAATATATTTCCGTCATATTTCCTTAGAATAATGTACAGAAAGTATTCGAAGATTGTTTTAAACGAAGTATTATTCACGTTATATGAGTCTACCCCGAACACCCTTACAACTCAGCATCCGACCGTCCGATCCAATCCGACCATCCAACCCAACACAATCCGATCCGATCCAACCATCCGACCCGCTCCCTCCAGGCACGCCTTCGCCCGCCCGCCTGCCCGCGTGTCGCGCCCGCGCCGCCCCTTTCGGGCGCAGGGAGAAAGAGGCGCGCGCCGCTTTGTTAATCGCCGGGCGGCGCGCGCAGCGAGCGCTGAGGCGAGTGCTGGCCGGACGCGCGTGAGCGAGCGAGCGCGCACGCACGTGGCTGCGTGAGCGGAGAAAGACCGCGCTAACGACGGTGGCGCCGCGGAACGGCAGGGCGGGCACGACGGATCGGACACCGGCTTCGGCTTGCCAAACCGGAAAGCGAAAGTGGACGGGATGTTTTCCACATCCAGCGTTCTCTAGGATGTTCGTGCAGCATTTGTCCGAGTTCACGAAGTCTAATTGTCGTTGTCGTATGAAATCGGCAAGTTCGTGCTTCACTGTATGTTTTACAAGCGGAGTGTGTAATGAATCTCTAGGATACTCTGGCATTCGATAATGTCAGGGAGAGAAATCGCAAAGAGAATTATCGGTCGATCGTTCGAGTGAAAACATGTAAGGGGAGATTACGATATCAAATAAGTTGTGACAGCGGCAATGAATCTCGTGGAATCTCAATGAATCTCAGTTTCTCTTCCTTTACAAGTCTATTTCCGTTATGCCAGGTACTTTCAATTTTCATTGTCATGAAACGTTTTCAACTACTTACGTTGAGTAGGAGATACGAAGATATTTGTACATTCTACTTTCACAATTTATTACAAGAACTCTAAATTCACGTTTACTTTTGAGAGTACTAACGACAATTCACAAACTGTATCAAAACTGTGAACATTTTATTTTCCAAAGTTTAATATTTTACTACAGATTTAAATTGAAAGTTTTCAGAGGTTACTAAAGGTTTAGATTAGGAAAATTGTTTCAATCTTTCACTGAAAAACAATTAATCTTAGAATACTATGAAAACATTTATATATATTTCAGTATCCAAACCAAAATTCTTCGATTAATTAATAATTTTATTTGTGAAGTAAATAAAAAGCAATACATGTTCTGTCGCCTTCAAAATACATTGATCCTTACCCATAGATTAATTGTCGTTATTAGAGTAAGTGTTTTATGAATTATCAGAGTGATGCCATCTCACCAGATAAAAACGTGGAGAAGTATTAATCAGCTAAAAACAACCTTTATGTTTTTGCTGAGTCGGCAAATTTAATAATCAGCTGAAGATGGTTAGCCGGTAAACCCAGTTCGCTGACTGTGACCCGCAAGAAACGAACGGACGAAGCGCGCAGGTGCTGGACGGTTCAAAGGCATGCAAGAGAAAGCGCAACACTCGCGTCTTTTTTTTTGCGCATCTCTTTCCGCGCGATTGAGCGGATGCATTTCCATTTTCCACTCCACGGAGCGCTCATTACGAGATGCCGAAGCCATAACCTCCAGCAGGCCGCATATCTGCGAATCGCTCTCACGTCAATATCGCCGAGCCTCATCTGCTGCAACCGGTAATGAATTTGCGAGCGAAGCGCGCCACGCCGGGAGTTCGCCGCTCGCCAAATTGTTATTCGAATTTACGACGGGAGAAAGTGAGCGGAGAGGAAATAAATGTGTTTTATGGATGACTTACATACTTCCCTCTAGGAGAACGCTCAGTAATATTCCTCCAAAGGAATAGGCGCAGTTGTTTTTGTATTTCTACCTTTACGACTGAAAATTATTGCGTTGCAATTTATATCATTGCATATTCCATAACCAATTCAGAGTGGCTGTTATATTTTATTCAATACGGACAAGAAACTTTATCTGAAGTACCGAATGATTGTTAATTGAAAATGTTTGAATTTTTTAAATAAAGAAATAATTTTAGAGATATTTCAAAAGGAACTGAGGGTAAAAAAATAATAAGCTATTCTGCCAATAATGGAATTATTTTCGAATCATTTCAAAACTAAAACATCTCAATTTCAAGCAAGTATGTCATTCTAAGGTTCCAAAAACATTCCAAGGAATATTAAATTTCTTTTCAGAGCAGATACATGCTTATGAAACATCCGATGTTCGGAACGACCAAACGACACCGGTTCTGGAGATAAATAGGAACCGAAATCGAATTCTACGTTATAGTCAAGACGCTAAATGATTTGTGCTGCACTCCCCCCTACAGACACACTTATAAACTCCACGAGGAGCGGAGGCTGCCGGGCGCCCCGTCGCGGGCCCAATTCGGATCCCTGCGGGACGCCTCCTTCGCCACGCGTGGCGAGCCTCTCTCGCGTGGCGAGCCACGCGTGCCGCGTGCGCGACACTTTCTTTCCAACACCGATTTTCGTATTGATGACTCGGCAGCCCGCGCGCGGTAGCTTTCTTTTCTCATCATCAAACAAAAGTGTCGAGAGTGCTCACTCTCGCGCGCCGCTTGCAACGGTGTTTCTATCGTTCAAATGATGGGGCGTTAAAGCCTCCCGCCCCCTCGTTGGATAGGCGGTGACAGTTTGACGTGGAGGAATGCGTGTTATTTCTTCGACTGACGTGCGAGGCTTCGTTTGGTCGTCTATTCTTTACGTGATTAGAAGGCGGAATTCGCAATAACTGCTTCGTAAAATGATCAATAAAACGTCTGTTTTGTGAAGACGTCAAAATCATATTGCAGCTTTGTATTTTACAAAAGACGAAGTAAAACGTTACCAAATTAATAAGTAGATGACACGATATGAAATTAAGTTACATACTGACATTCATTTATGAAATTATTACCAAACGTTTATGTTTGTATTGTAATATAGGAAGAAAAATAACAAGAGAAAAGAGAATTTTATAAAAAAAACAACGTTTCATCAAAATTGAATAAACCACCTTCTGAATAATTGATTAAACCACCTTCTGAATATTTTCACGAAACATTTGTGTCAAAAATTTGTTTTGTACGACGTATAAAAATAACTTTTTTTTTCAACCAGCTATTTTATATCAACATTAATTGTGGTTTTAGGTATGCGTTTTGACAAAATTTTCGCGTGATTTAATATCTTTAATAGGCAAAATTGAGAGCTTAAACAGTGCGGCGAGGCGTGTCGGCGACTGAACGCCCAACGAGCCCTCTTCACGCCTCGCGCCCGCCGTGGCGGACCGGCTCAGGCGGCGACCGGTCGGCGCGAGCGCGCGGTAGGTCAAGGCGGTGGCGGCGCCGAGCCGCTCCGCTCCGCTCCGCGCCACGGTCAATGGCGCCGCGCCGGCAGATAACGGTCACGCTCCGCGCCCCGCACCGCCACGCCCCGCCCCGTGCACGCGACGAGACCGGGTAATGAGCGGTAGCTGGATGCACCGGTGCGGCGTGGAAGGGGGAGAGAGATTAAGGCGGGAAGCGCGGTGATTGGAACGACTTGGTGGTTATTGTATGTTTGTTACTGCGTCGAACGTATGAACTCATTTGAACGAAAATATAGCGAGGAATTTCGATTATGGCGAATTGTACTTGTTTCGGCTACAAGTCTGTCTGTCATTTCGATCAATGTTATTGTCTCTCTCCATTAACTTTCTTGTTGAAATTTTTATGATTTTTTGTGACATTTTTTGTATTTGAAGATTCTACGAAATTATAAAGGAGCGATTTCGCTTATGACCTGGAAACGTTTTAAAGCAACATTAATTCCAACAATACGTGTTACTGATCACAATTTAATTCTTTGCCTAATTTTAATGCCTTCAATAGTCAAACATAAAGGAAAACGAATTTGTTGCTGGGCTAGAAAACAGTATGGTAATGAAACATCTTTGAATTTCATCTAACTTTGAATATTAGACTATTCGTTCCTTTTTGAATTACGAATAAATTGGTATTTTTCTATTTAAAATTAGTTAATAAAAACTTTGGAAGTTCTTATGTCACGATAAACTTCTTACTTTGAAACGTCTTCACTAGAACTCAGTATCTACTTACTCATTGTCTTAACCATTCCCCTTCCCAGTAAAAAAAACTCCGAAAAGTGGAGAAAATACCACTACATATTCTTAATCTTTGTCTCGTTGGATTAATGTCAGATCAAATGGAAATTCCAAGATGTGCTTCAGATTTCTCGGCCTTGGCCGTGAGAGATTCTCCAGGAAGTATCGTGTTATTTCCAGGAAAGCTCACGGCGAGTTTGACATCCGACGTTGACGGCCCGTCTCTTTCACCCATCTGCGTCTCCCTCCTGCGTTTACAGGGCCCGACAAGGAGAAAGCGAGGAGATCAGTCATCCGACGCACTCTCCGAATTTCTGGCGAGGAGATCCGTAAAAGGAATCTCGTACGCAGTTTCCTCTTCGAATTGCTTGTCGCGCTTCTTGAAAGAGTTTCTTTTGAAAGCTCATTCGCTTTTCTTGTCGAGCTGGCCAGTATATACTTAATCTAACTTTTCGGCAGCAATTCGCTGATTACTATCATAAAATAGATGGATATAAAAAATAAAATAGTTCATAGTAATATTAAAGGGTTTTCTTAATCTTGAAAATCTACAAATTTTAAATATGCTTTCTGAAATGAGTTGCTCTCGTAATTTGAAAATAAATGAAGCAATCTTTTATACGCGAGACTTCAGTGAGGAAAAAAGTTACACAAGTTTTGTAAAGCAAAATAATGTAAAATATTACAATATTATAGTTGGTCAAAAGACTGCGCATATATGCGATATAGTAAAAGTACTTTACGTACCAGATACGTTTTTGCATTTTAATTTATTGCCTAATTTATAGACATTTCTGGAATTAAATTGATATTTATGGTCATAAGATGGAACTTTGAAATGTGAAAATGTACTATTGGATTAAGTATCTATTGATTAAAGACAGTCAATTTTAAATTAATGTTTAATTGCTTGGCACAATGTTTCACAGAAGGATTTGTCTGCTTCTTCAGATGTATCCCTTAGTTTATCATCATTGAGAATTTTCCTTGGAAACAAAATTAAATTTCTTATCGTAGAACAGAAAGATTACATAATTTCTATTTTGCAAATCCTGAAATTCTTGATCGAGAAAGCAGAAAAGAAGCACGGAAACAGAAACATTATCTAAAAAATTAACAAATCAATAAATACCAATGTCAAATGCAATGTCTTTATCACAGTATATGATGGAATATTAATAAAAATTAAAAATTTTCAATGAGGATGAGATAAGTGATGCTCATGATGAAGCAGACACATCCGTCTGTGAAACGTGCAATAAAACATTAATTTGAATTTGGCTGTTTTTAATCAATTATACTTAATCCAATACATTTAACAGACGGTCGTAAATATGACAATGAATATGTACCATTTTACATTGACTTAAATAGTTGCCAATGGGCTCGTGTAAAACCCTTCCTCGTGTACGGCCCGAGCGCCCCTGCAACCGCGCAAAGTGCAAACCGCGCGGGCGCGTTGTTAGTGCGGACGCGCGCGCGTGACGCAACGCGCGGCCGAAAGGCGGGCGAGCGCGTGCGCGTACGCGCGTGATCGCCGGAGCGCGCTGGCCGCCGTCCAGCGGCCGGAAGGCGTGCGGCGCCGTTTAGGCAACGAGCGAAGGTGTTGGCGCGCGCCCGAGCCCTCTGCGGTTACGTACACGCGGAAGTGACCCAGTGAAGAAGAAGAAGGAGGAGAAGCAGAAGGAGGAGGAGAAGAAGAAGAAGAAGAAGCAGGAGGAGGAGGAGGAGAAGAAAAAGCAGAAGAAGCAGAAGGAGGAGGAGGAGGAGAAGAAGAAGCAGAAGGAGGAGGAGGAGGAGAAGAAGCAGAAGGAGAAGAAGAAAAAGACGACGATGTTACGGAAGGCGTTTTGTCAGTCGGTGCGTATATAAATCTGGTTTACGTCCGATTTTCATTAAACCCTCCGGAAATTATGAAGTTAAAAATATTCAAATTTTTATTTTTCGGTCACTTGGTATTTTTAACGATATTTTGAAACAGTTCTATACCCGTAATATTGAAGCTGTAAATTTGTTTCTTAATGCAATCAATTCAACAGTATTAGATATTTAAATCATATTATGTACACTTTTTGTTCTCAAAAATTAGTAAATTAGCCGTAATTTTGAGTAATATGAAATTACGTCTTGGAAACGATTGTTTTCATAGAAAACTTTGTAGTAAGGTCTCCGGCCGTACCTGCCCTCCGGCCTATGGCCGACGTCTTGTTTAAAGTAGTAACTTTAGTACGAAGGAGGGAAATTGAAATGTCATTCTGCATCGGTTGACGAACTCACGAGTCTTTGTGGAAGAACCTGAATGGAACCTGTGCTTTTCATTGACCAGAAGGTAAAACGTCATCAATATTAAGCTATCTTTTAGTGACTGTCTTTTCTTTTCAATTTGGGAAGAAACGACCGAGAACAAAATGTAATTACGAGTACCCGCAGTATAACTGGCACAACCTGTGACTGCTGAATCTTTTTCATCTTTAATTTGACAACCCACGAAAGTTGTGTTTCACTTTCCATACAAAATACTTCCTGCGGTTTGCAGTGAAATATCCTGCCTTTTGTTACAACCAGTTGACAAAAAACATTTACGTGAATCATGGTGGCATTTTCACTTTATGAAAGCGATATTTTCCAAGGGACGTCTTCAGTTGGAAAAGTAAGAATGTCTTGTAATTCTCTTCTGCCCTACTTAACGCGGGCTCCCAGAGACGAGATTCATGGAGCCGTACCGCTTCTAAGTCCTTCTTGCAAAAGAACTGAGGTAAATTGCTTCTAAAATCGTTAATACATGTTCCAAATATTCATGTACCGTGAAAATTACTGTCATGTACCGTGATTATTACCATAAAATGACATTAATCAAAAACTTTTAATAGTTTCGAGGAGTTTTGGCAAACGCGAATTGAAGATTCGTGGTCGGAGACCATGTGAGTTTGGATGTTGGTGAGACCCTGCATCACGGTTCGTACATACATTTTTAATTCCACTCTGAAGTCTTCTACTGTATTACTTTCTAATAGATGCTACGCACTCGATTCGAAAATAGTCTGTGATGCAATTGAATGATTGAAAATTTCACTGAATTTCAAACTTGATTCTTTAACATAGGAACATCTTTTAAATGGACACTTTTAAATAAATGAATAATTTCAATGAGATTATGTAAATCGTATTTCGGTGGTTTGAATTCAATATTTGTTCGTTTTGCTGACAATGAGCAGGTATCAACATTAATTTATTAGTAAAGTCTCCACAATTTCGGAAACTTTAGTTACAAAATGTATAAGTTTCCACAAAGGAGGCTTTCCAAAACAACTGTCATGGATATAAGCTCAAAATCCCCACAGGAATCATTATTCTAATCTCCATAGAATCGATATTTAAGGATGGTAAGGCGTCACCGGATGTCGCCACCCAGCGGGAGAGGACCACTGCCACCTCCCGAGCAAAACATGCACTACACTTACGGAACTAATGCTCCTAGTATTTGAAGCGCCCTGAATCACTAACATAACAATATTATTCCAATCAATCTTAACGAACTATTGAAGAATGAGCGCTTTTATGATTCTGCCTTTATCTCAGCCTTGACGTGTTTCTATGAGAGGTCCCGTGGCATCCCCATGAGGGAGCTCCTAAGCTTCCTCCAACGTGCGGAGCGCCACATCTCATCCCGGCATTGTACTCGCTCGCCAGCGCCCCCCTGTGGCCGCGTTCCACTTTTATTGTGCCGTCAATTTCGCTCCCTCGCCCTCCGCCCCGTCTTGCGACGCGCGCCTCGTTAGCCGAGGAAAGCGTAGATCTCTGGCCCTGCCCTCAAGGCCGCTGCTGGGCCGAGACGCGAGGGAAATGGTGGGCAACATGCCTCCGGCCCAGCGAACTCCGACCCTCCAACCACTGAACAAATATTGTTTTTACGAAGTAAGTATCAAAACACATCTTATTAAATATGAGTCTGAAGAGTTATCAATTGAGATCGTTGAGTCTAGTTTAATATTGTCAAAAATGTTAAAATAGGAGTATCGTTCAACTATCCACTTTGCAAAAAATCCAACAAGCTATATATATCATTTAAATTTGGCTATTAATCTTGCAAAAGATGACAGACTGATGTATGCATAATTAATAGGACGTCATGGATTATAAGAAAAATGTCTTTTAATAATTCTTATTTCAGGTTAGTAAAGTTTTTTTTAGATAATTAAAGTGGATTTTGCAGGGATAAATTCAAAATGTACAAGTAAGATCATTGTATCCTGAGCAATTGGTCAGGGAGCGTGTCAATAAAAACTTTTGTCTAATACAGTATTTTGATGTCTGCAAACCTGCAGCTTAATCTTTCGCGATCGAACACTCTTAAAAGGCACATTTTTAATATTGGAATTAAATAAGACCGGGCCGTTCATAAATTGGATATTTTCGTCAGCTCGTCCGATGACGGACATATGCCGCGACCTGCAATTCTCCAATGGAGAGACCATATCCGGCTGCAAGATTTTGGAAGATAATGTTATTCATGTGTGCATTTTGACTCTGGGATCTTACAGATTAAAAATGGACAAAAATCAATCGAACTGAACGTTTAAAAGAATTTAAGGAATGCGTTCTCTAGTTTCCCCTGAATCGAAGGAGTACTAGTTATTTTCATGATACTCAGGTGGCCTTTTATTATTACATTTAGATAGTTAGACCTACATTATTCTTTGACAGGTGAATAGAAGTGAAATTTCTTTTCTAATATGTGGGCTTTAATAGACGCTGCTGCATTGAGGCCTGTGAATGGAAATACGTACTGCTCATTTGTACTTTAACTGGAAGATACAATTGGGTCGCGTACCATGGATTTGTTGTGCATGACGTGCCTCTTGGAATACTTTAGGAAACGCACTCATTATCTACGCATCCTCCTCAATTACGTTGCAGTCTCATGGAAACGCAATTCGTTTCACGAAGCTCCTGCGACCTCCCGAGAGATCTCACATGTGTGGCCCACTTCCTTTTTCAGTCAGAGCATTCATTCGCTTGGCCTCCATACTAACCCTTGGTCTGATTCGAGTTGAAAGACTCACAATCGATTGCTAGAGGAGCATTGACAGATATTGAGACGCGATTTATTCCTTTAAGAACCGGAGATACCGCACGTGTTCCTCAACGATCGTCTGGGATAGTTCAGCGGCATAATAGCTCAGAGTTACACGTACTCTATTACTACATATGTAGGGAGACCGGGCGGGAACTTAAGACATTGCGTCGGTTTGGGGCAGTGCTCTCTATTGATGTGTAGGTCGGGCGCTGAATCTCACGTTTTATCAAGGTATGAACACCGCCATCTCTCGGGATGCAACATGTACTGCTCTTACGGGACTAATGACCAAAAACGTCGCGCACGAAATGAAAACTTACTCTCCCATTCGGACAGCTATCAAGTCGTGTTCCGTGAGCAATAGCAAGAGGTCCCAGACGTATCTTCCGCCGCGCGGTTTTCGCCCTCTGCGAACGCCAGCGAGTAAAAGCGCGACGAATGGCGAGGGCTCGTCTTCGCGGGGCAGATGAATGCGAGGCGAAGAATAGAAAGGAAAGCGAGCGTCCGCTGGAAAGCCTCGGCAGCCGGTGCCGCGCCCGGGGCCTGAACCCGCGCCCGCGCCCCACGAGCGCCGCCCGCTGCGCGGCGCTCGGGGAAATCGAGCCCAAGTTCTCGCCCCGGCCGCCGCGACCCCAGCGCGGCGACCTTGTCGCTGGCGAAAGTGAAGCCTCGGATGCTCGCCGTGATCTTCCCCGTTCTGACTCACGAGCTCCTCGCGCGCTTCTTGCCGATAGTCGTGCTCACAGACGCCGCCTCAGCGCGGCGCAGGCAGAAACCTGCTGAACGGAACGTTCCATGCTGTGAGCACGAGTATCAAGCAAACGGGTGCGACTAGAACGTGTACTTATACCTTGATATAAATAGGAAGCCATATTTGAAGCTTTAACAATCGAAAGATACACGACGAAACAGAGACCTATCTTAATGTAATTTTGGACTTTAACTTTATGCTATTTTAGGGATTAAAACTACTTTTAAAAACAGTGAAATAAATTTGTCGTGGGAAATCTAACACTGCGATAGAAATATTTACAGAATTATAGAGCGCGTTTACATTTTGAATTTATTCCTGAGAAATGTATGAAAGTATGTTGTATGGATGGTTTTCCCCTTGTGCCCTTCAATTGCATTATTTATGAGAAGTTATCAAACACAAAATAGCAAAATTGTTTACTAAGTATTGAAACTGTTTTTGGGAAGAATTTGCAAAAACAAAGTGTGCTTACTTACGCACTGGTCGCGTGCGTTCTCGACTAGCAGAAAACTCACCGCACGGGGCATGCAGGCTTCGTGTTGAGCATGGTTGAGACCTTGAGAATGTGGTGCGTACAGCACAATATTGACAACAAATAATAAAAATCTGACGTTTTAATGATTTTAAGATTCACGAGGAATCAAAAACAAAATTACATAGTTGCTTATTACGTTTCTCTTAGTATTTCAGTTCGCATTGAGGTGCAGCATGAGCGAAAAATAAATAAGAAATTTAGAATGAAATTAATGAAAGGCAATAAGAAATAAGTGACATGAATAAAATAAGAAGTAATATAGGTGTAAAGATAAAGTTCATGCTTAAAATAATTTTTAAGATCAGAAAATAAAGATCAAAATATTTTGAGGACATGCAAGTGGCAGAAATAAAAAAAGTTCAGAGTAATCATTATCGATCTGGAACGATATCATATAAAATAAATTATCTTATTGATAAAATATTATTTAATATTGCTTTTTTACGTAATAATGAAATACTTCAATGTGACGCCAGTAATAACAAATCTATAAAAAGTAATGTTTTTGAGAAAATGTATATTCTGATAACTTTTTTCAGTTGCAAGCACTACAAATGACTTATAGTGGTCATTTTTTATCTCTTTTTTAATCGGTCAACTCTTAAATTATTTCTATTCTAATCTCTAGCAACCTAATTTTGTCATTACATTTCTTACAAGATGCAAACATAAGTTATGTTTAATGAAGTTAATAAGGTAGATAAGTTTCTTTAAAGTTATAGTAATAATCAATACTTATCAGAGATACAGATACTATTTGCCTTCAAAAGTTAGAGTTTGATGCTTAAAAAAGTATTAAACAATTATATAGAATGGCGAACATAATTTGAGTAATTGATTTTAGTCCTTATATCGTGATAAATCTTGGCTATGAATATCGTCTTCAATATGCAATAGGACAAACTTTTCGCCTGCTGGAGCATCGTTAGCGTCACCCACCTCAATGTGCAGAAAACGACCAGGTAGTTGATTGTCTGTGTACCTGCTGAAAAGATAGGCTTTTAGAACAATGGCCTCCTTAACGCGTCGCCATTGTGAGCGTCTAACGTACGAGTGGAGGGCTCGTTGTGTGCAGGGCGTGTGCGCGGGAGCGAAAAACGACCGTGCGGCGGAGATGATCACATCAAGCAGGAGGTCGCTGGGTTGCTCGGTTCTCTTCTCCCGGATGTAACGACTGATCTACGGAAGTATTATATCTCCAGCGCCTGCCTTTCGCTTTATCGTCTCTGATCCTTTCTTCAATACGTCTTTGCTCTGGTTAACATATCGTTGTTTGTTTAGTTGGCCTTTCTCCGATCGTTCCTTGATTAACGAGCCTTTCTTGTGTCCTGTACACCCACCGACAAGGTGTTTCTCTTTCGCTCTTACCTTTGGCGAATAGAGAGACGCCAATCGTTTGTAGCGATAGCTCCCAAACATTCTAGCATCTGGCGATGGGTAACGATTAATATAATGATCATTCTTATATATTCTCATATCTCTTATATTGAGGATTTATATCGAGCATACCCAACTACAGCTACGTTTTCAGTTCGGAATACGTGTTCTAATCATCTACAATATTTAGTCTCTAGCTGAGTGTTAAGAATTATTTCATTTATAATCACAAATATCTCTGTAACAATCAAAAAATTTACACTATGAGAGATATGTTCTTAATACTTTTCCAACTATTGAAATTAGTTTTATTATCATGTATTTTTAATTATAAACTATTTATTCTGGTCAAAGTGCTCGTTCGTGGGTTTTTGAGATAGTTTACTTCTAATTCCGAAAATGTTCGTAGATCTTAGCATTAGACGAAATAATGTTGTGAGAAAGAGTCTGTAATACTTTATATGCAAATACTTTTCTTTGAATTTTATATTGCCCCTTGCACGAAGCCACGACCATCTCGAAGTCTTCCATGCGATTATGTCAACAAAGTCGAAGTCTCTGCTTGGTACAGGTCTGGTATGGTACTTTGCTAAACGAAAACATACTAGTCTCCAAGCTGTCTACGAAATGTAACCAGCTGTAACAAAGGTATAGGTTGATAAGCGTTGAGTTGGTAACCAGAAAAACCGGTATTCTCCCTGCCTGATTGAAGCTGCCCACGCATATCGTATGTCAACGCGCTCGTATATCTTACTAAACGTGATTCACTGCCTATTACATTTGTCGTGGAGGATAGACTGAAGCCATGTAAATTCGCGTTTACTGTGGTCAGGGTATTACCATCTGAGAATAAAAGCATTTAATTATAAACTTTTTTGAACAAGATTTTAAAAAAAGGAACCGATGAAACAGCATTTCATAACAAAATATATTTGACTTGTTAAATGATCATAATTTTACGAATTTTTTTGGTGAAATTAGCATGTGTTATACACTAATTTCCTTTACGACATGATTTATCTATAATTTTATATTTTATAATCAGAATTCAATCAAATGATAATTTGTATAACAGAAAAATAATAAATTAGTAACTGAATTTTTAAAAAATTAACACATCATCAAGTTAAAATTTTGAATTTCGTGGCCAAACTCGAACTTCTCCGCCACAATGTTTCTGAATCTAACTAATCACACAGAACTATCCAGAAAGCCGAAATGGAAATTTGGAAACTGAGAGCGAGTGTTTCGTATCCCGACGGGCAACGGCAACCGGGCACAAGTCCTTCGGGCACTGGCTGCTGGCTGGCGGCGGCTGGGGTGCGGCGCGGCGCCGTCCTCAAGGGGCTGCGGAGCTGCGCGCCGGCTCGTCCTCGGGCACTGACCAGTAGCGTGGTGGTCCTCATGGCGACCTCTGCGGGGCCGACGGTGGAGACTGCCGCCCCGAACGTCGCCCGCGCGTTATATAGCCCCCGTGGGTTGGGGCGCAGCCCGCCGCCCCCTCCTCCTCTCAGCTCCTCCTCCCTCCGCCGCCACCCGCGGGGGGATCACACCGCGCCCCGCGCGCCGCGGGATTCTCTTTTCTCTCGCGGTTTATCTGCCGCGGCGGCCGCCCAACGCGGGCCGAGCGTGCGGGGAGAGCACGTGCTACACGCCGCCGCCGCCGATGCCGCCGCGGTGCGTCGCCCAGCGACGCAGTCGGCGTCGCCGCCGTGGCCCAGCGTGCGGCCGACCGCGGAACCGCGGAGTTGGTGCGGGCTGACGCCGGTCGTTTGCGGGTTGGCGTCGTCGCTCTTGAGTCTCTGGCTCGTGGGGCGCGAGCGGTAGGAGTACGTCTTTCTGCGGCTTGGCGGAGAGGTGATCGTAAACGAGGGTTGTGGTTGTTGTTGGGGCTACCGTTTTCACGATACGTGTACGTTTGTGGTTCATTTTACGATGCTTGGGATTTTTGGCGTTAATTGTTTGATAAAATGTGTTTGATAATTTACTTTCTTCGGTTTAATCACTGTAGACACTTGTGTTCGATACTACAGATTGGCCAATTCCGAATACCTACATATATGCTCCAGTCAGGCAGACTTTTGAAACTCTTACAAAGAGATCTTAAATTTTATGGGTTGCCATGTCAGAAAGCAATTTGATTAGGTGTAATCAGATCAATGAATATAATCATACACCAGATCAATGTTTTTGTTCAAACGCTGTGGAAGTTCAGACAGAAAAATCTTAATTTAGTTCAGAAAAACTGTCTACATTCTAATCAATATGACATGCAGATATGAAGAAATTTACACCTCGTTTTTAGAAACTTATATCATAAAAATGATTTTTTTAAATTCTAATATTTTCTAATACAAACAAGCTACTGTTATAGTGAACCTCATGATACCCTCACAAACAGAAACAAGTAAGAGGAGATTATGTTGAATCTATCAACGAGAATGCAGTCCGAATAACTTTTCTATAATCGCATTTAAAGGACACACATGGCTTATCCCAAGTAATTGTTTCTAGAACATATTTATTTCAAACATCAACACTTAATTGTTGACTAACTTTGAATTTCATTATAATCGTTGAAATTTGTATTGCAAGTTGCAATTATTAGGAATTCAGACTAACTGCAAAATACTACTAACAGAAAGTGTGCTAAAAGTTAAACTTCTAAGCAATATTAAATGGGATGACATTGATAATTAATGAAAGAAATTAAAGAAACAGATTTTCTGGGAAAATTTAAATCCAGTGTAATTCTAACAGTCTAGCAGTCATTACGCTGCTGAATAATTAAAGTGTAATAAATGGTTATTTTATAAATTATTATTTCACATTTTGTTAGACATATGAAATTCACATTAGTGTCTCTTACTTTTAATATTCACTTCCACAGATAATGAAGGTCTTCCTAGTTTTTTAATTTAACCACTTTTGTTTTGTTTTTTCCCTTGTGAGTGAAATCTGTAGTTCGTATACCAAGGTTTCTACTTCCGATTCTTTTACAACCTATGAAACGAAACTGGTGTTAATCGAAATTCGGTGGAGTGAATTCTGTTTACTTTCTCAGCCCTCTCTTTCATTTGATCTTACTTAACTGACTCGGTTATCTTCATTTGAAAACTGGTAGGCGACTTTTTACTTGCTCTTTCACTTCACTCCCCAAGAAACGTTTCAAACAGAACGACATTTACAACTCGAGAGCAGTCGAGAGTCGCCAGAATTCCCCCAAACTGATAGCTCGACACCTCGCAAAAAAAAAAGTTCAGAACATGGGCAAAATATTTGCATATTTTTTTAACGTTTACAACACTTTCGACTTCCGCGCCTTAATTTGCCGCGCGCTTCGCCTTTTAGGGAGAAACTCAGCGCGTTCCGCCTGGGCTTCGGGAGGCGCGCGTTCGAACCCTCGTCGCGAGCCCGGTCCAGTTTTCTCCTGCGCGGGTCACTGAACCAAAACGCGAAGGCCGCCGCGGCGCCTCGTTGAGCTCTCGGCCCCTGCCACGCCCCCGCCGCGCCCACGGCCCCCCCGGGGGGGGGCGGGGAGGGGGGAGGCTGGGGCTCCGGCAGCACATAGGCCTTCCGCCCCCCTCCCCCCCATTCGACCTTCGGTTAATGCATGTCGGGGCCAGCTCTCGGCAGGTTTTCCCGTTTTCCCTGCCTCTCATTAGCCATTTCTCCGTCATTCACTCCGGCGAAGATCATCAACTGCAGTGTCTCTGACCGGGAGGTCCTATGGTGTATCCCAACGGTGGTAGGTATCTTCGACATTAGCTACATGAGCTAGTTTGCATTTAGCGACTGAGTGACGAAGACTTCCAGCGGCGCGGCTGAACTCCAGCTTACTGTGGTTTTCTCAATCAACTCCAGGTGCATGCCGGACTAATACTCGAACATACGAGCCACGGACCGCACGCGATATTTTCTTTCCCTTCCTTGCCATATCCTAATCCCTTACTTGCCCACACATACACTCACATGCACTACACTACCGCACTTGTCGGGAGATCAGTCGGAAGCCTAGAGCTTGTCTTGACTGGGGTGGTGCAATATCTGGGAGATATCTGGTTGGGGAAAACCCCGCAAGACGACGGAGGTCGGCGTCGGATCTCGCCTTCCAGCAGGGAGAGACAAGCGTCTCCACTCTCGATAAAAAGGCACTACACTTACGGGAATAATGGCCTCAGAAGTTGACTGGAATCACTAATCAATCGATAACTCAAGTATCATTCACATTATCGTAATGGCTATCATCTGTTTATTCCATTGCTTATGGGCCTCGATGATCTCGCTAGTAAATAAATGGTCAAATAAACAAATAAAGATTATTTATAATTACCTATTAAGCCAAATATGCAATAATTACTTTTCATATTTTGCCTGAAACTAGAATTAGGAATTTGAATTAATACCTATGTGCCATTTATAAGTCAATGAAACCACTTTAATAAATTAACCAGTAGAAAAACACATAGTGTGAAACAGTCAAATGAGGGCTCATAGTGTAATGGCTAAAGCTCTCGTCACCCACCGCTTGAGGAGTCCGCGAAGCCGGTCGGGGTTGGAAGGAAATCTACAGGTGAGGAGTGAGATGGCTAATGAAAGGGGACGATTGGGCGGGTACACGTAACGTGATGACCGCCTCCCGCTGGCTCCCGGGTTCGATCCCTGGACGGAAGAGGGAAGGAAAGAAGTGTCGCGCGCGCAGAGGAAGTGGCTGGCGCATTCGCCTTGCGCCGCAGGGCTCGGGTGCGATCCCCGGCCAACCCACGTGGGATTTGCGGTGCATAAAGCGAGCTCTCGGGAGTTTCTATTTTCTGCGCCACCCATTCCACTACTGGTACATCACCATCCATCTCACCATTTTCGCTCCTATCGACTACTTTGATGATTCATGGGCCTATCAATAAATAAATATATAAATCTTAAGTTTTTATAATAATATATAATATATTGCTCTCGTTGTTGGAGGCCTTTAGATGCAAAGTAATATAATTTTTAGCGAAGGAAGAAGAAATACAGATGTTTCAAAAACATTTTCAATGGAATACACATTTCATTCCGTTCAGGATATCGAATCGATATTATTTCTAATGTAAATGCAAGAACCCCCATATGCAGGATCTTTAAGCAATTCTCTACAATAATAGCCTGCAAGGTAAAAGTTTGGAATTTGGAAAATAAAAAGTTCATTATAAAATAACCAATTTCTGTAAAGCAGAGAACATCCATTTGATTTAAATCGCTCTGTAGAGGGTTTGCAAATAAAACACTTTCAGTCGTTCAATTCGTGGCGTTCATTTGTTCCCAACCCCTCGGCTCTTCTTGCAGCTTTGCCCGTCTTTCTGTGGTATGCTACTACTGTGTCTCAGCCTCCACTATGCTTCTCCGTTTTCTGTGCTCTCTCTCTCTAGAATCTTGACACTACAGTGCTGCCTTCAGTATTCTGTCTCCGTTGCCCTATTTTATCAGCTTCCCCGTTTTCTCTGTCTCCTCATACTTGCGTTGCAACGTTGACCCCGTTACTGTGTCTTAGCTACCTTTACTCTACTATCCTTTTTCAGCTGCCCTGTCCCAACTACTGTCTTGTCAGCCCTGTCTGCGTTGGTGTTTCTGTTGCATTGTTGGCGTTACCCTCTTTTGTCTTCTGTGCCTTTTTTCGAAAACCTTGAGTCTATCTCTCTCTTAGCTACGTTGTCACCATATCCCTCGTACCCGCGCACTATATCAGACAGTATCGTTCTCTGTCACCGACACCTAGTCATCCTCGCCTGTCTTTGAGAATTTGAGTCCTGGTGTGCGAACTACTAGAGTCATTAGTTCTGTAAGTGTAGTGCATCTTACAGTTCTGAAAGTCGTGATGCTCCTCTCTTATTGAAACATGAGGTCCGTTGCCAAACTATTTGGTGGCATGTGGCGTTTTCGACCTCCAGGTATCTCCCTCTGCGGCGCGCATCTCCAGCTGAAAAAATCTCGAAGTTTCCGATTGTTTCCCGACGCGTGACGAAGTGTAGTGCAGTAAACGTGTTTGTATGTGTGTGTAAGAGGAGAGGAGGCGAAGTGAAAGATGAAGCAAATATCGTGAGCGTTCCATGTTCCGTTTGTTTTAGAACTGCTCCGGCATTTGACTGGTATTGATGAAATAAACGCCAAAAAACTACCAATCAAGCCAGGAGAACGCCAGAATTATCTTCCAGGTAATCGTATTTCATCCACCCAAGTAGCTGGAGTAGAATATACTCTGCCGTATATTCCTAGGACCTCCTGTCAACATCGACGCTGGAGAGGCAACTGTTGCCATTGTAGTCGGTGGATTCTCTGCAGTTCTCTCGGGATTGATTTCTCAGATACCAAAGCCATCACACTGCCACTTCCCATGCCTTTGTTCGAGCCTGTCCTAGATTCACTGTCGGCCTGCTTCATCTGCCTATCAACTCCGTGACTTTCTTTCCCCTCTGTCACCATCTTCGCCGCTGTATCCTCGCTGACGCTTTCCAGTTTCGCCCTTATTCTGTCATCTTTCCAGCCGCTGACACTGTAACTTTGACTGCCAACTGCCTGACCCGCTGTAGATTCGCTGTTGTGCAGTCGAGTTTTCCTCCAGTGTTCATATCGTCACTTCCACCAACGAACTAATCGATTCTGAAGCTACTGTGGCATCTTACGCCACAGCAACTCGTTATTATACAGTCACTTACTTCAGAGACGGTCTCTAATTACTAGACAATTATTTAATGTAGTATTTCATTTTAAACCTCTACGTTCAATTTGTGCGAGGAAATAATGTTATAAATTCGGACGAATTTGATTTAGGACACATTCGGACGAATTTATTGATCACATATAATTTTCATTTGCTGATGGTACAGTTAGGAATGCTATTTTTAATCTTCTTCATCCTTTTAATTTACTTAGTAGAGTATAACCTATGTTAAGTGATCAGTTTTGGTTTCTTGGAAAAGTGGTATTTTAGAAAGTTAATAAGACTAAACGTTTTTTTACTAAATATGTTATATTATTACTAGATATCGGAAGTTTCAGAATGTGCCTATTTTTTGGGATGTTGAGAAAAGGACTATTGTAAGAGCACGCATTATAGAAAAGAAACAATATGAATAAGTTTTATTTAGTTTTTTGGAGATGTATATGTTTATTTAGAATGGTTTTCTATTTTTCTAAATGCATTTTAAAATATTAGTATCTTCTTTTGAGTAAAAAATACGTTTAAAACAGTTTTAATACTCCCAATAGTTCTCTACATGTACCAAGTCCATTTTCTTACGTAGACTCAATATCTCATTTGGCAAGATTTTGTTCTTTCAGAAAGGTAAAGCAAGAAACTGTTTTTTAATTTAAAGAATTAAACGTTAGATCACTTTCATACCTGCCGTCCCACTGCAAGAAATGAAACTGAAATGGAACGAGAATCCGTGATAGTCGTACCATTTCAGTATCCACGATTACCTGATTCACGGAAACACCCGACCTCTTGTTTCCTCCAGAATGAAGCTCAGGCGTAGGACTTGTCGTGCGAATGCGTAAGCAAATGTTTATTTTAACAACTGAAAACTCCTTGAAATGAATACTTAAAACTTTCTTCAAAGTGGTCTCTTAAAAAGGTAAACGAAGATAATTGCTATTTAGGTGGTCGGAGAGAGGGGTGTCCTGTTAACAGGTGTATAATTTGTCTGCAATAAATGTGTTTCAGTCCAAGAAAAAAATCTGTACATTCCAAGAAAAAATATGTCGTTGGGAGGGATGGTCGTTTAATAGAGGTTCACTGTACATGCGTTCCTTCACATGATGGAATAATACATTTTAGAAGTTTTAATCCTAATTCTTAAAGGCACCTGTCACCGCATGAGTCACCTAGTTCGTGAACAAGTTCCCATTGTTGGCGATAGGAAAATTACCCTTGTCACCGTGGCTCACTTCGGAAGAAAAATACAAGCCGTCACGCAACTTTTATTTGTTGTGATCCAATCAACGCCTCCTTCTTCCCTGCGGTCACCGAGGCGTCTCGCGTGTCGAGAGCCCTTCCTCCACCCCCGACGCCGGCGCCACTTTCACTGCCTGCCTTTTCCGCTTCGTCACCATCTGTCACCATCGGCGTATTCAAAAAAGAGATCGTAATCACCGTTGGTGGTTGATCGCCAGATACATATCCTTGGATGCGATCATTCCTGCTTCGTTAGCACAGGCTGAAGGGACCGCTTGGCATATATGCTCTATTTTGTAGTGTCAAGATTAAAGTGTCTTTTAGTAAGTGTTAGTTTTGAGCCAGTGGCTGAACAAAAATATAGCCGTTTAGAAGTTTAACAAGGGTGAGAATTGACAGCAAGTGCCACTGATTGCTCTCTCTACAGAGTTATATGTCCTCTCGTGATGATGCCTTGTCGCACCATGCGCAGGTACATTCTGCCCTAGAAACAGCCCAATTTTCAGTAAAAAAAAACACTAAGGAGTAACCACATTTAGAGTAACAGTTTGGAATCAGGAACCTTCTATGGATTTTCTAGGCTGTTTAACGCATTCGTGCAAAATTTAAGGTTAATTGCTTCACTGGGTTAATAGTTGTGATTGATGACACGGTTAGGAACCAAATATCAGTCTTCGACCAATGTTCTAACATTAAAATTCCAAAATTCTAACATTAAACAAAGTCTTTCCAGACCACCCACAAACAATACATTTCGTTTTCCACTAAAAAGTTAATTGTTCTTTCCTTCAGTGTTTGCGAAGTTCTGTTTTTAAAATGTTTTGCTTTGGCTTTAGTTTATTGTTCTTTATTACATTATATTGTTTGTGCAACTTGCAACCGTTAGTTAATGACAAGAAAGATCACTACAGTTCGTTTACAACTAAGCCAAAAAAGTCATTGAACATCAAGTGTCTTTTTAAATTAATTATATTGTTCCAAACAATAACACTTTTCATTTTTCTGCGTATCAAATTCATTTAAAAGTATCAAAGATGTGCTGATAAAATAAGCTTTTCTGTTTTATCGACAACAGTTGAATCGTTGTGTGCTAAAGTTATCAAAGCCAAAACCTGGGTTGAAAACTTCACTTTTCTATTACCTTTACTTTGCCGAGTAAAACTTGTAGTCATGAAGCTCCTGCCGAAGGTAGGTGATACTCCTCCCCATCGCACAATATGAAACTCTTTTGTGCTGGAGATGTGTTGCTGAAGCCACGGCAATTTCAATCCCAAATATGTACTATTCTGAACGCCAGAGGCGGCTTTGTTGGCCATTTTTACGCGTAGACCTATAAATATAATTTTGTTTGTAATTTATTTGTAACACGTCTTTATGTTAATGCAAATTCTGCCTACGTCGCTTCTGCAATTGAGGCAATTGGGAAGTGAGCGTACGATTGTGTAGTAGATCAAAACTGAATTAAACAATGAACTAGATACTTTCTGCTGTCAGCACTTGTCTCGTTTGCGAATGAAGCAATTATGTTGATGAGATGCACATGCAATAGAAGCGTGTTGCGCATGCACGTTATGAGGAAGTTCAACTGCAAAGTTCATATATACTTCGCATCTTCAACGCCGTGACTTGCAGTTTGGTCAGGAAGTCATATATGTGTGCTAACGTTCTACGCTGGGTTTCGGTTGGGTAACACTAGCCCTCCCAATCAATGGGGACTACTATTTACATCTGCAAGAAGAATTGGTTTGATTGATTGGCGTGGGAATTCCCGGCGCGTCAACTACTAATGGTCATTTGTCCCGTATGTGTAGTTCATGTTTTTATCAGGAGAGATGGCGGAGATGTTTTGTAGGTGGATGGCGAGATCCAGCGCCGACCTACGCGTCTAATTTCGTGATTTCTCCGTAACCATTTTCTCCCACCACCATGACACCACTCCAGTCCGTGAACAAGCACAAAGTTCCCGTCTGGTCCCCCGAAGTGTCTGGGAGTGCATGCATGTAAGTTTAAATGTGTGGGGTAGGGTAACGAAGATGAAAGAAAGATTGCGCACAGCCCGTGGCCCGTTTGTCAAGGAACTGCTTTGGCGTTCGCTTTGCGTTATTCGGAGAAAACACGGAAAACTCCCGATCTGAGAAACCAACCGCTAGACAGCGGCTGAATTCGGCCGAGCTATCAAGCTAGCGTAGAAAGTCACCGTCGGGACTCGAACTCTACCTTGGCCAAAGGTACTTCGGTGATTACCTCAGACAGTTAAGTCGTTAAGAGGTATTGGAGATTATTTTGCCATAACGTCTTTTTAATTTTTAAATAAAAGTTCGAAAAATAAACGAAGAATTTCCACCTGTTGTCACCAATTTGTCTTAAACTGACCCATTAGTAAGTAGTTTATTTGACGATATACAAGGAACAGTGGCTTCTCACTCCTGTATTGCTTACATTCAAGAGAGAGACAATATAACTGCTTCAAGACTGGAAATGTTTTTAAAATTCCATTATTTATTTTAGATTTACTTCCCCCTAATAATTCACAAGATGGAATAATAATGTATTTAATTGTTTATGTTTGAAAGCAATTGCATATAATTTTACATTGGCATCGTTTTACACCCCGATCTCTTCTTGACACGAGAAACAATGATGGAACAATATTATTAACATTCACAATTAATATTGTCCCATTAGTAACGTCAAATAGCGTTCGAAGAATGGGAAGTTGTGAATGGAACCTTTTTTTTGTCCAGCAGTCCAAGTAACACCAATCTTTATTCACTGCAGAACTTCTAAACCTATGACACGTTATTAACGAATCTTTACCTGATTTCTTTTCATTTTCCCTTTTTACTTTATTTGTTCGTTTTCCAATATTTTTACTTCATTTACACACCCTTTCGCTACTTCATTCACACTCTCGTCGCGTCACTTATTATGGTAATAAGTAGTAGCTTTACTGCTATCTCTGCATATTGTAGACGCTGCCTGAATCTTGGCAGAATAAACATGGAAAGTGAAAGTATCTATTACTGTTACGAAAGTTCCACACACTGGGTTCCTAATGCACCCTATAACTGAAAATAATATAATTGACTGAGATATTATGGTAATGGCACTAATAGATATTAATGCATTTCTGTAATAAATAATGTAATAATATCGTAATTAACCCTACGTTATGCTGGTATGCCCCATCTACCACGCTCGCTTACCCCAGCATCGTTCGGCATAGTTTAGGAGCAATGCCGCTTACCGACAACAATGCCCCATATTACAGGTTTCCATTTACGTAAATTTGTTTCTAGAATAACCAATTGTTGGGTTGTATCCAAATTTGAGGTAAACATTCAGGATCACGGATCCCCTATTTTTCATCTCAAAAGTGTTCGTGAAAAATTTCAGTGCTATCACGCCGCGCTTCAAAAACTTTTGGAGACCGAACATACTCATACATTTGTATGTATTAAGGATATATATTTGAATATGTAAGATAATATATTATAATGTGCTGAGTGCGCGCCTAGCTTTCAAGTTCGCGCGCATCACAAGACGGCGCGCGCTCTGTAATGCAGCATACAGTTCAGCATAGCAATATTCACTCTACTAAACAGCAAGTCGTCAGAGCGAGTCTGGGCCAGCAGCGGCGATGAGTATATAAGAGGTGGCCTCGCGCCGGGAAAAGAAGATTGGATTTGGACTGTGAGCGAGTGCACTATAGTTGTTGCTACTGATTACGCCGGCTACGCTAAGAACTTGGTTTATTCTGTAGGAACTGTTAGTGACTAGGCTCAAAACGCGTGCATCTACTGGCAAAACTGTGAACGGCTACGAACTTGGTATTTTTGTCTGGTTAGTTGGTATATCTCTGCTTTGTTTTTTGTACGATTTGGATTGTGACATTTAGTAAATCAGAAAGTTCTATCTTATATCTTAGTAACTGCAGGTTACTCCAGTCTTCCTTGATACATTGAATCTTCATCTCTTGATACATTGAATAATGTATTAGCAACGTTATGTAAATATTGTTTTTGGAGTCTTTATTATTGGTTGAGCAGGATTACATATTCATATCCACTACATGTTATGTCTCGTACGAGTATTATTTCTTACTACCACCACGAACATTTCCAATGAGTGATTTCGCTACACAACGATTGCAACGTTCTCCAGCTATTCACTTGTTGCTTCCTCGTATTCCGCCCGCCTGCCCACCTAGCAGGAGCCGTGTCACTTACGCACTCGGTGGCTGCCGCCGCCTCCGCCGCCGCCGCCGCCGCCGCCGCCTCCGCCGCCGCCTCCGCCGCCGCCTCCGCCGCCGCCTCCGCCGCCGCCTCCGCCGCCTCCGCCGCCGCCTCCGCCGCCGGTGTTTGGCGCGAGGGTGCGAATGGGCTGCGTTTACGAGAGGCGGCGGGAGATGTGAGGATAGCGAGGACGGCGGCGAGGAGAGGCGAGGCCTTCCTCAGCCTCACCGCCGCTCCTCGGCTGCGCCTTGCATTGTGTTCCGCGGGAAGAAATTACGCTCGTCAGCTGTGTGGCGTGCTGCCGTGTCTATGATAGAACGCAACTCGACAATTAGTATTTCTCTTTTGTTTCACTGAGAGGAAAGACCTTTGGAGTAGAGCCACACTGCTTGCATCTATAATTTGAAGTGGCATTCATTGCGGAATTGATGGTGGTCAAAGTGGGTTCCCAGTAGGTTTTTTTCAGATTTCTCGTCTTTCCACTTATTCTAATGTTCAGTCACAATTAATTTCATATCTATCATTTATCCTCATCATCATTAATTCATTCAACATAAGGCACTGCTCTTTTAAGGAAGGAATATTTTACAAACAGGGATTAACTGTTCAGTTGCATCTAGGACACTGGGTAGCTCAATGTTTAATATTAATGAGCGTTTATTTCTGTGGCAGTATTATCTTTAATGAAATATATGAATTCTCTCAAAGACATTGATCCATAACGGTGCGGTATTTTTTGGTGGGCGGAGACTTGTGGACGCTTTTGTAAAGTTTGAGGGGTAGCAAGTATGTTTTAGGAGCAGTTTTTTAATAAACAAAAATAATTGCAAACAAGTCTGTCATTTATTTATTTCTAACTTGTGTTCGTAGTTAACGTAAAACATTATAAAATATTGTCTTTCCATATATCCAAGGGCTATTTTAGTGTTTCTTCTGTGTTTAATGAGGTAATCAGTTCATTCGATTCCTCTCAACAAGACAAACTGATAGGCATATCGGCAGTGTTCCCTTTAGAGTATTTTGTAATAGTTCTAGAAAAACGCGTGTTTTTGATGGTTTCAATGTATCTAAGAATTCATTGATTAAACAACGCGAATTACTTTATTATCTTACTCACATCTCTCTGATACTACTTGATTCAACAAATTTGACGACAATAATTAAATACAATTGCAAATTCATAAAAATATTAACAAGTATATTAGTTAATAAATTTTCATTTAACTTTATTTGTCTGAAAATGGGAGAGCCGGGCAAATGTAATATGTTTCAAATTGAAGACCGCCATTCCAAACACCACTTAAGTCACTTTTTATATTTTTTCAGTTTATTTAGTACTGAATTGTAACATTGAGTTTTATTAATTGATCTGTGGTAACTCACAAATTTCTTTTTAGTTACCTTTTCATTAATCCCACTTTTCAAAAATTCAAATCGGAATACATTATAAACAGTAAAAGTTTTCTCTTTCTCCAGAAACAGTAAGAAAAATGAGTTTAAGTGGTGTTTGCAGCAATGGTCTTCAATTTATGAGTTTGAAAAGCACAAATATTTATTTTTAATATAATATACGCGAAACATGAGACTAATTTAGATTAATATATAAGGATGCAGAGTATCATACTAGAATGCGGAACTTAGGAGAAGAAGGGAAAGAGTATACATTTTGTGTCCTCAGATTTCCAAGACAGGTGATAACACTGATGATTAGACATTGCTTTTCACTGACTTAAGCAATGTCCATGGAGGGTAAATTAGAAGAGATGAATTAATATGAATGAGATGAAGATTCAGATGCAATACTCCATATTATGAGAAATTAAACACGCCAGAACCTCATGGGAAAACTTGCATACCTTACGAGGGATTCCTACTCGAAACTTTTGGTACCTTGTACTTGGACGCTCCAAGCCCCTGTCTATTGAAACCGAAATATTAGATTTGCACAAAAGTTGATTGATTGATTGACTATTTCGTGTTTACGGAAAAAACTCCAATCTCCCGACTGATCTCCTAACTTGTGTGATAGTGTAGTACTTGTGAGGTGAGTGTGAGTGTGTGTAAGTAAGGAGTGAGGATAGAACAAGGAAGGGGAAACTAAGATCGTGTGGGGACTGTGCGCCGTTTATAAGGTTCAGCGGCAGCATTCGCATCGTATAGATCGGAGAATTCACGGAAAACTACTGGTCAGAGCAGAGTCACTAGAATTCTCCTCGCGTTACTGACTGAAGCCGATCTAGCAATGTATCTAGTGTCAAAATTCCGCCACTTTCTAATTCGAACCTTCGGATCTCACTGCCAACAGTTAATGTTTTGAGTCACCTCAGCCGAGTGCACGAAAATTAATTAGATTTGTAATAGTTTTTTATTTACCTTTCTATTTTATAGTACGGGGTAAATACAATACTTTTGTGTGTTCCCCTAAGGCGTTAATGTACTGGTACAGTAGGGCTTAGAGAAAACAGATAAACTGTAGCGCTTCCCGGAAAAGATAATTGTACAAGACAAGATGTGATGATGTTAGTCGATAAATATCGCAACAATGATCGATTATAAACCCCACCCATAGTGGAGAGCCACTGCTCCTCACGTGACCCAATTGGCAACAGTTACGGGGATTCCCCTCGCTTACGAAATCGCTCGCCCTTCACTTCCTCCCCGCGCATCTTTCAGCAATCAGTGTAATGATCTCACGAACATCCTTTCGCGCAGATTCTTGGCGCGATGGCGCGAGTTCGAGCCCGCGATGACGCCCGCCGACCGGGACGCGAGTTCGAGCCCGGGCGGAGGCGCACGCCGGAAGTAGCGCCGCGCGAGGGGGCGTGGCCGATGAAGGGGCGCGGGTGCCCACGCGAGGGAGGGCGCGGATCAGAGCCACTCGATACATCGGAGGCCAAGGGTCGTGAGGGTGGATTGATGTTTCCGGCCCCGTTAAGTGCTGTTGTCGATAGCACCAAAAGGGTAGTGAAGGGTTTTACCACAGGATGCGGCAAAGTGCCGGAGAGACAAAGGCCAAACTACGTCCCCTCTGCGTCTCCGTGGCCACTAGAGTTTATTCCACCCGATTGCGCCTACGGAGTGACGAGGTGTCAGTGTCAGAGTTCCAGGGTAACGGGGTTGCTGGGTGGCGGTTTGGCAGGGTGGAGAGGTGGCAGGTTGGCGGAGTGGCAGGTTGTCGGGGTGACAGAGTTGCGGAGTGCCAGGGTGCAGGTGTAGTAGGGGGAAGAGATTGGGGCAGCGGATAAATTTATGGAAACCTAAGGTTTTGGAATGAATGATGAGATCCGGCGCCGATATACAAGTCGACTTGCGGGGAGCTTCCCATTTCCCTTCTCCCAGCAGTAGGGCACCGTCCCAGGCGAGCAAGCCCAACTTGGCGCTTGGCATGCGTGGTAGTGTAGAGCAACTAGATGTGGGTGAGTGTGGGCGTAAGGGAGGTTGATAGAACAAGGAACAGAAAGGACACATTGCGTGTGGCTCGTTTCTAACAATCCTGCGTTCTGTTGGCGTTGATCGGAGAAACCACGAAGTAATACCGATCAGAGCATCCGGTCGGTAAAATTGTCCTCCTGACGGCCCAATTTGACTAGCTATTTAACAAGTGGTGAAAATCCACTATTGACTTTAGTGGGTGACCAGAGCTTACAAATTGTCCTGTCTAGGGCAGAGCCCCCTGGTGGGAGATAGAGAGGGACCCCTACCAACCTACCAGCCTGCATGTAGGTCGGCGCAGGATCTCACCTCTTACGCACATTATAAAATACATTGAGTGCACTTACGAGACCAACGAGCGTGGTAGTAATCGTGTCTGGAAATATGTAATAATCAATCGATTAATCACACTATCTAGGAGGTTGTTACATTAATTCTGAAAAGCATTTTATAATGGACGTAACTTGAGGGAAGGGGAGGGGTAGAATACGTGAAGCAGAGGGGAGAGGCGAGCGGGTGGAGCGGAGAAAGGCCCGTGGGCTACTGCGCCCTCGCACGCGTTGGCGGTGGCGGTGGCGGTGGCGGTGGCGGTGGCGGTGGCGGTGGCGGTGGCGCCGGAAACGACATGAGCGGGCGGGCGGCCGGCCAAACGAGCGCCACACACCGCCGCTGCCTTCGCTTAAGGCCGCTTTTTGTTGCTTTCTCCTTTTGGGAAAAGCGGGTTAATGCGATCACCAAATCCCTCCCTTCGGCTGGCCTTCCATCCATCACGCTCCCTGCTAAAACGTCATGTTTATGTTACACGTAAAATCTGCGAGCGAAAAAATATTCGCGTTCTCTCTAAACAACATTTTATAATCCAGCATTACATTCGGGTGAGAGTCTTGGGAATTAATAAATAGAGTACCCTCTGCGGAATTTAAATTCTACTTTCCCTGGTTTCAAGATTTAAGGATGTAAGGAACTTGACTTATTTATTTTAGTTAATATTTTTGCGTATTTTTTCTTGTTTCTAAACGAGTGTTGTTTATAATATTGCTTTCACATGAGTTAATATACTTTTTCTCATCCTACACCATTATCTTAAAAATTTACTTATTATATCCGGTGGAAACGTTTTAAGATAAAACTGCAAAACATGAAAAGAAAATTAAGAGCGGGTTCTTTCTTCGGTGTATTGTCAATGTCAATTTTGCTCGCTTGTCAGATATCGTTCCGGTTCGTAAAATTAGTTACAGGTTATTAAGGCCAAAATGTAGGTTGCTTAATCGTAGCAAAACATTTATTCCCGAGGTTTCTGACCTACTGACACGAGTCTCTCCTCTATTAATTCCCTTAGTCATTGAAATTTATCATCATTCTGAGAAAGAAATTAGTTGGAAACATTCTTAGAACTTGAATTGAACCTCTATTAAGTTTTCTTTAATTAACGATGTTTCCATTTGAATCAAGAATGTGAATTTTGAATACTGAGAAGGGTGATGAGAACACTGAAATTTCCCAGTAAATTATTGTTTGTTATTAAAGTAAAAAAGTCATTGGAGATAATTCTGGACAAATGTCAGGTAATAAATAGAAATGTTGTATTGATATTCTGAATGGAGTTTTGATTTTCATGCATTAATTGACATTGCAGTTTTGATCGTTCAGTCTATATTCATTCACAGATCTCATGTTGCCACATTTCTCGCATTTTCCCTCTTAACGTATTTCTCGTATCTTGAGAGTTCAATTATCTATATAGGCAGTAGCATCTTTAATAGCTTCGCAAGAATGTCACTAAAATTAAGTTCTTCTTTTTGAACATGAATTTAGATTTGTTAATGAAATTTTCGTAGCGTTTTTATCCCATTATTCGTAGTGAAATATTTCGAAACTGAAACCAGATTTTTAAGGCAGTGAAGGGTTAAGAGTTATTAGAACACAAGTGTTTTAATAATAAGCCATGACCATTTTTAAAAAGTGAATAATACGTTGTGCAATATTTTATCACATCTTATTACAATTCTCAACATTGGTTTTGAAACTAGATGAAACAGTCTCATTTGATGATTATCCAATCTGATATTGTAATATAACATGATTATTACTTGAAAATAATTACGAATGTAACTAAGAGAGCTTCAGGTATCACAATATACGAGTATTTCCTTCTAGATTTTTAAAATATAGTTTTATCCATGTAATGAAGTCTTGTGCCTAGTTATAAAAACAACTGTAAAATGAAGGAGGACAGTCTTGATAATGGTAGTTTAAGAAAGAGGATTGGAGTGATGGAAAATCTTATGAAACTATGAGGTATTGGGAAATATACAGAGCGCTAAGACCAACATATAAGTATACCATCTTTTCTGACCCATTATATAAGTTCATTTACTATATTTACATGATTTGACGTTTCACTGGCCACTTGTGCAATCCTTCCTTGTGCAGGTGAAAGGACTTTCTTTGCCCTCCTTCGCTCTTCTCATCGTTTTATTTATTCACAATTTAATTTTTGCTTTTTTTTACCTCTCCTTTGCTTTCCTTTCTTTTCATACCAGTAGTTTATCCTATGTTACACATTTTCCATATTGGCTATGAATGAATTTGGTTTTTATTTTAGCGGGTACCTCAAACTTGATATACATGAAAATAAAACCAGAATATTACGAGAACTACATAACGTCGTGAAGAGCAATACCCAACTTCCTTCCTCCTCGATGTAAGACATTGATTAATATAGTTTTACCCAGACTCTTAACAGGGCTGTTAATAGCATGTTGGTGTGGTGGCTGGATGAAATCTCTGTATGTTGCTTTCACCTTTTCTTACTTCTTTATTTCCTTCGCACCTTCTCTCATTACTTTATGATGTAAGTCCCATCTTTTTCTTATAATACCAGAGTTTATGGTATGCTATATGAAAGTGATAAAAATAATGTTTTTTTGGTTGTCAGCACGTTACATATTTAAAAGTTCGTGTATAATAAAAAGGTCTTATGTATTACTGATTATTCAATCATCTAGGAAGACCTTTTCTTTTAACATTTGGAGAATACAATGTTTCAAGACAAGTTTTTTTCACAAGATTGACAACATTTGGTAGAACTAAAAGAAGACGGAACAAAATACATATTTCATTATGAAGACAAAATAGTAAATTTAAAAAAATATTATTTTTAAGTTGAAATACTCCTATTGATTTCATGGAGTTATAAATTAATAAATAATATATTTGCATTATATTTATAAATGAAATAGGAGTGTCTTTATGTGTGACAAAGAGACCATTGTCATTTCAATTTCCCTTCAAAAAAATCATTCTAGTTGTTGAAAAAAGAAATAATATTATCACATGTTTCAAAGCGTCTTTTTAAAAAATGAATTATTCTTATTAATATACAATAAGTGTATACTTATATCTGGAAAAAACTAAATGGTTGCATTATAAATTCTATCCAAGACACGAATGTTTTCACTAAAGATTGTAACCTCGGGCAGCCATGAAAAACGTCGTATCCCATACTACCGTTTCTTTTTTTAATGCTTGCTCTAAGAAAGACAAGATTTAAGTTCCTTGGATCCCCGAACGTCTATATCTTATAAAATATGTGGCTTAAAAAACAAGGATGTAATCCTCGTCTGTTCTCTGGGAACTTAATATAGATGGCGCAGATTATTAGATACAACAACCTTCTAGAACACGTAGGGGGATAAAATATGATCAGTTTTTGCAAATGAGCAAGTGGTGGAAAATTCCGTACCACGAAGTTACACGACTAGCATTTTTGACAGCGCCCTCTGTTTGGAAGGCAATTCATTCCGCAATGGTGTTGGGGCTGGTGCACTCTCAGGGGACGGTGTGCCCACCGGCAGTGGCGTAATTCAGTTTTATCTTTATTGTTCACCTTTGACAGCGTCAGAATGTGCATCGTTGTTACAAGGCGTGCATCAAACATGATCGCCGACTCTAGTAAAGTTTTAGAAAATTTTCGATTTTCCTTCGAATCAGTTACGAATTGTGAGGATTGTTACTTGAGTATCTTTGCTACATCGGATTTTTCACTCCATGTTCATTGGTAAAACGTGATCATTTCTTGTCTTCTCGTTTACGTGCCCCGGAAGTTTGTAACATTTAATCTGAACAGTTCATTAGTTCATGATTGATGGAATATTTTGTTTCTGGTCGCTTCAACTGTTATGGCCATTAGCCCCGAAGGTGAAGGTTTTCATTCAGTGAAGTCAAGTGATCCTCTCTCGATGAAACATGAGATTCAGCGTTGACATACACGTCGGTCTATGGGATCTTCCCGTTCTGTTACAATTCGTCAGCGCGGGAACGTCCCAACCGGGACGAACTCTCAGCCCAAACATGTGTGGTGGTTCAGGGAAAGGTGTGTGTGTATGTATATATGTATGTAAGATAGGAAAAAACGGGACAGAGATCACGAAGGAAGGGTTGCGCGCCGTGCGTGGCCTGTTGGTTAAGGTACTTCTCCTGCATTCGCGTGGTTTGTATACGACATATCAGGGGAAAACCAGTAGTTCCTAACGCTAGCAAGCGGCGTTGGCCACTAAATGTGGCATTGGGCCGCGTCGGCGCTGGCGTGTTGGTCGCGCTCGAGGGTCCAGCGTCGGCGACCAGCGAAAGTAGCGAGGGACCGCGCGGCCTCTGTTCAAACAGCCGCGTTGACAGGAGATGCGGATGCGGCGGCCTCGCCCCGCACCGGCAGCCGCGACTCCGCACACGCCCTCTCCACTCGCGGCAAGTCAGAGGCAGGCTGCCCGCCTCCCTGCGCTTGGGGGGGGGTGGGCGACACCGGCCAGAGGCGTTAGCTTATTTGTGCATTTATTTTATTATTTATTTATTATTTTATTTACTTTATTTATTTATTATTATTTATCATTATTATTATTTATTTATTTATTATTTATTTATTATTATCTATTTAATATTATTTATTTATATTATTTATTTATTATTTATTTATTATTTATTTATTTTATTTATTTATTTATTATTTATTTATTTATTTATTTATTATTTATTTCATGTATGTTATTTATTTATAGTTATTTATTCTATTATACTTTAATTATTTGTATTTATTATTATTTCTATCTTATCTTATTTATTATACTATGTATTTATTTATCTGTATTCTATTTATTTATTTATTTATTTATTTATTTATTTATTATTATTATTTATTTATTTATTTATTTATTTATTTATTTATTTATTTATTTATTTATTTATTTATATTTATATATTTATTTTCTTTATTATTATTATTATTATTATTATTATTATTATTTGTCACAAAATGAAACTAGTACATAATACGAGTATCAGATCCTAAGTGAGAGAACAATTGAGATATATAGCGGGTTACTATAGAGGAGAGTTTTGTTTGGGAGACGCTAGCTTGAGTTCGTTAGAAAAAGGACGCCTGGCGATTAAATCGCGATATTTAAAATCACATACTAGTTTAAATATTCAATTAGTAGTGTCTTCAAGAGTTTAGAATATTAAGGACACTTTGGGGAAGGCATTAAATATAATTAATTATTAATCGGTGGTTCCAAAATACGGAACAAAATATCGTCAAAAGTGGAGCAGGTAACAGTTTGCCAATTGATTAGCTATCCAGAACTTACGAACAATATATTTCAATTTTTTAAAACTTTAAGTGTTCTTATTTGAAATTACTTCCAGAGTGAGGTGGTCGGAAAGGGATGTTGGGTAAAAGGAAACAGCGGAAGACTGTATTGGAGACAGACACGATCGCGGGCGCCTACAGGAGTGTACACTGTTGCGGACGGAAGTTCATTAGATACGTAAAATTATTATTATAATTTTATAATACTCAGTTTTCTGATTTTAGTAAAAACAGACACTGAAATATATTTCTAAAGAATTTATTTCTCTTTAACATTTGTTTAACATTATGTTAAACCACATTTCGACCCTAGAGGATGTCTATTTCAAATTCTTTTGAATATACAAATGAAGAATATTTTATATTCACGTGATAGCGATCACATCAATAAATTGTCATAAATAATAAAGAAATACACCATACGATATTGAAAACATGATATTAAAAATAAGTTGTGTCTTACCCAGCTTCCAGGTTTGTTGAAAGCACTATAAAAATTAGTTCGTATTTTATAAAAAGTTGTCAAAATATAAAAACACACTGGTCATGTGTGTGATGTCGCAAACATCTGGCCAACTAGTATGAAACAAGCCGTTTTTAAATTAGTTATAAGTTCATCAGAGTTTTCTTTTGTATAGTTTGACACAAGTCATGCTTTTAAAAAAAAGGCACATGTGCATCAGATTTTGCATATGTACACAAATAAACATATCAATGTATGAAAGAGTATACATGAATGTGTGAGAAGTTACCACAATTTTGCGCTCACAAATTACATCTTTGAGTATTTCCCAAATCTTAGACAATTAGTGACAGAAATATGAATATCAGTAATAGTGGAAGATAGGTGTATTGAGAATGATTCATCTTTAAAAAAGAATATTTACTGCCTGTTCAATTGTATTGCAATTTTTCAGGGAGTTGAATTTAATATTACATAACATGGAGGCAAGATGCCAGCATTTAATTTACAGGTAAATAGTTACCGATAGTGTAATAAAAGTGCTCTCACTGACTTTAATTATGAAATTAAGGATCCTAACTTTAAACTGAAGTTATCATAAATGTGATATGGAAATTAATTTAAGCTATATAAAAGGAAAAAAGAGGACTATGATTTTAAAACTACGGTGTTAGATGTCATTAAGTTGTTCTCTGTCTATTTAGAGGTTATGTGTGTAAGTAGTGCTTTCAATAAAAAGCATTTCAGAAATAATTATTTTCTGGTAGTTTTTGGTATCAAGAATTTTGATGTTATCCCAATGAAAGTTATGATTATATTGATTTTGTGTTGTGTGATGTTATTAGTTTGGATGCTACCGTTTTAAAATTATTCGCATGCTCTTTGATGCTAGTTGCGGCTCTTTTTTCGTACCTATTTGTTTGACAGGACAGTTTGCAAAGGAATTTGGTAAACAACATTGTGTATCCTGTTGTTAGGAGGAGGCTCCTCACCTTTCTTAACATACTGACTGAAATGTCCAATGATTCTAAATTGGTGATGATGTTATATTTCAAGAGTGATTTTGTTATGAAGTTTGAGTCTCAAGGTATGATTCTAATAGGCTCAGGAGATGTGTTAGTAGAGTCTGTATTTTCATTTCAAGGTCATGCAGTATTGATTGAATAAAGACGTATATGGATAATTTTACTGATAAATTTGGGGAGGTAATCATTGTCCAAAAGAATTGAAAAACACATGTTTAATTTTCCAGAGCAAAATGTATGGCTGGAGAGTTTAACGGCTTTATCAACTAAATTATAAATAATGAATTTCTTAAGTGGTAATAAAGAGAATGTTGTGAATAAATGTTAAATACTTCTCCTGAATAGTTGATTTTTCGATACCAATTAATAATAAATTGACTTCTTTGATTAGTGATAGTGACATTCAGGTAGTTGTTAAAAACTTCTTGTTGTAGTTCATGAGTAAAACGTACATTATGTTGGTATCAATTGAACATATGAAGCATACTATTTACTTGGCTAGATGAGATGATATAAAGTATGTCAGCATACCTACAGTAAAAATAACTTTAAAATCCATATAACTGAATTAATACTTTTCTAATTTTCTCTTCGCTAATTCTACAAACAGAGAGTGAAAGTGGTTTCTACAAGTGATACTTAAATTTGTTGGTATATTTTATTGTTAAAAGTAAAGAAGTTGGAATTGAGAACGGGGTGAACATTCTCCTGACTTTCTTTCTAAAAAAGGTATAAGAAGAAATCATTTGACTTGCACAATAGCTGTGATGAAACCGCTCCTTAGCAATGTACAGAGGCAAAGTCCATTTTAGAAGGGGAGAGAGAGAGAGTCAAACAAGTCGTTTAGACCTCACACAAGGCAGTGTGTGAAAGCCAATTTTTCATTGCCACTACGCATACGAGAAAGTGGGCACATTAATAAAGAATCATTTTTCAATTACCAAAAAATATTACAAAGTGAAAATATCTCCTGGAAAACTTCTGACAACATCCATAACTCCGACTTACTGACGAAAGAAAATGTGAGCCTATTTCACTCAACTGGAACTTTTAATCTCGGTTTCCGACACGACAACTAATTCATAGTCTGAAATCCGTTTTAAATTCATGAAATGAAAATATAAGTGGAACGCCACTGAGTTCTAAATGATTCATACTCAGTATACGGCAGCAAATTCTTTTGCGTCCAGGAAAGAAGTATAGTAGAGGCTGGGTTAGGACGGTTTTAGTGTCATAGCTCGCTGTTGTTTAAAATGGAACAGTGTTACAAAGCAATACGTCATTAAAAATCATATCACCGCTACTCATCAAGGTTCAAATGATCTATTTGTGCATATTATTCCTCATAATGAATAGTTCGCTTAGGTATAAAATTAAATTTGAGAAACAATGAGTTTACTACGAATTTTATTGTTTAATTTCGTGTGAATCTCTTAGCATTTTGGAAAATGTATCATTTAAAATCTTTTGTACAATAAGTATCGACACATTACAAAACACAATTAATACAAATACATTTCTGTATTGTGAAATGGTACTGGGAAGGAATATTCTAGAATTACTGAATAATTATTATTAACAAAATTCATTATTTACGTGGTATTTTTAATGCATTGAAGGGAACAGGATTTGCCCTGACCACAACAGTAGAAGAATGTTGAAGGGATGTGATGAGGAGGCCATTGAAATTGCCTTTGGCGGTCAGTCGGTTGTTCGCGAAGCAAAACGGCCGGTAGTCGTTACTGTGCGGCGGATGCAGCCCCTTTTGCGTCCTCGGCTGAGTGCTCCATTGACTCCCTGACCCCGAAGCGACGGGCGGCCGCGCGATGCAAACGAGAGGCTCGGCGCTTCCCGTTCCGGCAGGCGCGCCCACCGCCCGGCCCCGCCCCCTCCCTCGCACTCGAGCCTCCGCCCCTCTCCCGCCCTCTAACTTCGTTCGCCAGATCGGTGCTCTCGCTCGCAGCTCTTCGCCCACCAAATCACCCTCTTCTCCGTTCATGTCATGGCCATCCGTAACCCCGCCCACTGTCCTTCCCTCACCCGCGCCCACTATCTTGGGCTCGCCGCTAGACCATCCAACTGCCCTCCCCGCCCGCCCGCCCGCCGCGCCACTGCACATCCGGCCGCATTGCAACTCACACTGACCACCCAACTACCCCCAGTCACTCACCACTGTCGTATCCTCACCCTCCCACCTGCCCGCCACCAGATGCGCAGCTGGGGGCCGCCCACTCCGGCCCGCGCACTCAGCCCAATCCACCTGTCGCTCATCCGGCCGCACGCCCACTACCAGACACGCCACTCGGAAACCCGGATCCCACGCACTACTCACCACCTTCCAACTCATCACTTTCCTCGGTCTCCACTGCCGCGTCGGCCTGGCCAGCCACCTCGTCCGTCGTCCCTCACCCACAATTTACCCTCCCGCCTTCCACCTCTGCCCACCTACCAGACTCGCCACTCGACTATCGCGGCACACCTGCACTTCCATTTTGCGCCATTCTAACCACCGCTTCACCGCCTTACCCACGTGCCCGCTAACCTGCCCCCGCTTACCCTGCCGCTTACCCCCGCCCGCTTACCCTGACCCGCTTACCCTGCCGCTTACCGCTGCCCGCTTACCGCCCGCTTATCGCTGCCCGTTTACCCTGGCCGCGCTTACCCTGCCCGCTTACCCTGGCCCGCTTACCCTGCCCGCTTACACCCTGCCGCGTTACCCCTGCCCGTTTACCCTGCCCGTTTACCCCTGCCCGTTTACCCTGCCGCTTACCTGTCCACTTTACCGCCGCTTTACCCGCCCGCTTACCCACCCGCCCGCTTACCCCCCCGCTTTACAACACGCCCGCTTATACAACCGCCCGCTTACACCGGCCCGCTTACACCGCCCGCTTACACCGCCCGCTTATTCACATGCCCACCTCACCCGCTCGCTCCGACCAGTCGCATTGCCGCTCCCCTGAGCACACACCTGTTCCCTCACCCTTTCACCACTTCCCTCACTCATCCCCCAACCCGCCCAACTACCCGGCACACCTTTCAGCCACCCAGCTGGCAGCCAGCTCATCACTGCTCTCCCACCCACCGCGTCACTCGCCAATTCGCTCACCCGCCTATCCGTTCACTTGTTCGCCCGCTCACCCGTCTGCCCGTGCGCGTTCTCCTACCAGCCTGCTCGCTCTCCCTCTTCTG
This sequence comes from Gryllus bimaculatus, assembly GCA_017312745.1. Classification (NCBI taxonomy): domain Eukaryota; kingdom Metazoa; phylum Arthropoda; class Insecta; order Orthoptera; family Gryllidae; genus Gryllus; species Gryllus bimaculatus. The sequence continues at coordinate 4,479,436 of BOPP01000075.1, forward strand.
CGCCCTCCTGCCCTCCCGCGCCCGCCGAATGCCTTCCCTCCGCCCTCTAACCTCCCGCCCCGCAATTTCTCCGCGGCCGCCTCCGGAGGTCTCGATCTGCTCGTCCGCTGCGCTTCCGCGCCGCCCGCGCATAACTCAGCGCGCAACGTGTTTAACGCCTCCCGCCCACCCGGCACGCCGGCGCCGTTTGTTCTTTTGCGCCTCCCCCCTCTCTCTATCTCTTTCTATTTTTCTTTCTCTTTTTCTCTCTCTCTCTTTCTCTCTCTTTCTCTCTCTCTTTCTCTCTCTGTCTCTCTCTCTCTCTCTCTCTCTGTCTCTCTCTCTCAGGGCTCAAGAAACCCTGCCACTACTTCAAGAGATTCTGCTCGTAGGAACGAGGACTGATTGATTGATTGATTAGTGATTGCGGGCATGACAACGGCCAAGGTTATATTCCCGTAAATGTAGTGCATTTTTTATCGTGGGCGATGATTTTACCCTCCAGAATGGCGACACCCTACCTACATAAATAATGAATGTCTTAAGTTGTGTAGGATGTTGTGAATAAATGTTAAATACGTCTCCAGAAAAGTTGTTTTTTCGATACTAATTAATTATAGGTTTGACTGCTTTGATTAGTGATAGTGACATTCAGGTAGATGATAAAACTTTCTTGTTGTGTTTCATGAGTGAAACGTACATTATGTTGGTATCAATTGAACATATCAAGCATATTATTTACTTGGCTAGATGAGATGATACCTACCTACGTCGGCTTGCGAGGATTTTCCTCAACCAGGTATCTCCCACTAGCATGGCACCGCCTCAGCCGGGACAAGCTGTAAGCTCCCGACTGGTCTCCCGACAAGTGTGGAAGTTTGGTGCATGTGTGTGTGTGTATATGGGATGGGGATAGGGCAACGAGGAGGAAGAAAACATCGCGCGCGGTCCGTGGACCGTTTGTTAGGGTACTAGCCCGGCAGTCGCCTAGAGTTAATCGTGGAAACCACGGAAAACTACTGATCAGAGCAGCTGGTCTCTAGAAATCTTCTCCAGACAGTGACTGAATTCCATCTAGCTATTCAGGTAGTATCGAAAATAGTGCCACCGTCGAGACTCGACCCTTTAGACCCCCTCTGTGGGAACAACAGTAGTGACATCAGTGGATGCCATAGGAACAAACCGAACCTCAATCAATGCTGGACGCATTACCTGTACGGACGGCGCAGGGTCTTGCGCCGAGATTTTCCATTTGATTGAGAGTTTGAATTCCCCGTTACGCATGGATGTTGTGTATTTTGGTATGGTGAGAGATTTTTGGCTCACAATGTTCCATCCTTGAATCCCCAATTCTACTCTTAAATCATTCCTCTTCTCAGGTAAGATAAGAGAAACTGCACGACATTCGGACTTACAGATCGCCGCGTCTGTCATCTAGGTAAGCGTAGCTCCTTACTGTTAATGCCGGACTGAGTGCGATGGGCTCACGTGATACACTTGTCCGAGTACAATGACTAAAATGGGTTCATGACTCATATCAGTGCAATGGGTGGGAAAACTGGTAGGTACCATAGTTGCTGGACTTTCAGTTATAAGTCTATAGCCTCTGAAAACTGCAAAACATAAAAAATAAGATATGTAGACATTATATATTCGTTTTACATACCGGTAGATACTACGTCAGTTTGCGAGCATATAAATAAATAAATATGGTTTTATTAATTTTACAGAAAACTTCTCCCTCTAAATTTCTTTATATAAATGGCAATTAAAGGAATGCCAGATTGAATTTGATGAAATTGACTAAGGTGGAAAAAATATCCAGAAAATTTGCAACTCTGGGTACATTGTGAGTATATTAGAAATGCTCGATTTAGTATCTCATTACTCCTAAGATTACATAACTTTAAAGTATAGCTCTTTCAGAGACTTACACCCTGTACTTCAATACTTCCACTCTGTTTAGAGAGAAATCTTCTGGGTTTCTGTACACTTCTTTTTTAAGCAATGATTTTAAATGAGATTGTCATAAAGTCGGTATTTCCCCCTACTAACATCAAAAAATTCAATTAAAACATCATACGCATTCTAGCTCCATGAATATGATATTTATTGCAAATGCTACATATGATACATTTTTCTTATATTTAAAAAATATTAAAATGAAATATGAAAGTAACTCACTTTATGAGATAGAAATTAAAAATTTATGAAAAGCAATCCATTATTTTGGATGAATGATGGCTTATTTATGACAAATATGGACTTCCAAAGAAATAAGATACAAAAGAACGACGGTGAAACATGTATGTGGTTTAATGCGCGGAACGGCTTCCACAACAGAAACAGGTTAGCAAGCAGAATGACTCTATTGCCCGCACGACTGGGGGTGCATTCATTATCTGTAGAGAGCTACGTTCGACTGAACTGTCATCGCCATCAATATACTTCCCTTTCCTGCCGGCTCCCCCGCTAGCTCTCCCAATCGCCCATCTGCCCACCCATCCTACCAACCCCCATGTTTATCTGGTCGTTTATGTGCCTAACTGTCTGTCCCAAAGCCCCGCCGAATACCCCACCTCATCCTGCCCGCTGCAACATACATCCCTGCTCATACATCCCGTTCTCCCACTCACCCTTATTCTCCTATTACCCGTGCCACACTCTGAAACCCACTCATCCTTCCAGTTACTCGCCTGCTTTCCGCCCGCCATCCTTCGGACGTTTATCAGTTTGTCAAACCCGTGCCACTGAGCGGGTGGTCCTAGATTCGTGTTCCGACGGTGGTAGGAATTTTGAGACTATCTAGATAGCTAGGTCGAATATAACCACTGTGTGGAGGAGAATTCTAGCGGCCGGTTGCTCTGGTCGGGATTTTCTGTGGTTTCACTGATCACCATCAGACGAATGTCGTACCTCAACAAACGGTCCACGGGGAACGCGCGATCTTTTATCCCTTTTCCTTGTCTTATTCTCACCCTTTACATACACACACACTGACACGCGCTACACTAACACACGTGCCGGGAGATGGATCGGGAACTTAGAGCTAGTTCGGGCTGGGGAGGTGCCCCGCTGGTGGCAGATACCAGATTGGGGAAAACCTTGCTAGCCGACAGTAGGTTGGCGCCGGATCTCACCAACCAGCGGGAGAAGATTACGCGTCACCTCCCGATAGAAAAATCCCTACATTAACAAGAAAATTGACTTTAGTGATTCCGGGAGTGTCAAATACTAATCAATCAGCCACCTGAACTCACAAGCTCGTTCGCCGCCAGCCTGTCACCCCACGACCACCCGAATCACACACTCAAGCCCCCTGCTCCCTGCCCGCCCTTTCGACACCCGTGTCTGAACCTCAGTTGGCGGCCGGCCCGTCTGCCCGTCTGCCCGTCTGCCCGTCTGCCCGTCTGCCCGTCTGCCCGTCTGCCCGTCTGCCCGCCTCGCTGCGCTGCCGGAACCGGCCCCGGAAACCTCGCTCTCCCAGCAGTCATTACGCTTCTTTGTCTCCATCCGCCGCTGATGAGCCCTCGGCTGCGCCTTGAATGGGCGGCCGGTGCGGCGGGAAGTTCTTTTAAGCCCCCGCGGCCCTCGAAAGTCGGCAACGCGGCGGCCGCGCACTTGCTGCGCTTACAGTAGCGGAGACTCGGGAGTCCGTGTTATTTAAGCATTTACAAAGGCTCGTTTCACTTCCCATTCCTTTTTCTCTTTATTTGCCGACCTCCCCCATCCCTGCGTTTAAGCATCTGATACCTACGATTAATATTCAACGGGGAGAAAGCCGTGGAACGCTTTGCATGATGCAAATACGCTCCTCTGCTCTCTCGCGCCCGGATCGATTCGAGCGTCGGATTCGAAGATCTGTCTCGCCCCGCGGCATTCTGGAGCGCGAGGTCGCTGTCGACTTGCTCGCGCCTGGGCGCCCCCTCGCTTGCACGCGTCGGCCGCAGGTGGCGCGGCGCGGAGGAGCAGCGGCGCCCAGAGGAACTAATAATCTCCAGTATATCAAAACGTTTCCGACTATTAACAGTAAAACCTGTCTAGAGGGAACCTAACGGTTCCTTAAAAAATCTGTCTTGGCAGGTTTCCGTCTTATAGAGGGTTGCCAGAAATTTACCATTCTCTCCGGTATTTTTGATATGATTTGTATGAAACAAATTAATGCAAGTCAATATGTTAAAGAAAGTCGTAACTATACGATTTTCATAAACATATTTTCCTCTATTCGAATAAAAAATTTACAGACAAAAATTGCAACCATATTTTACAAAATTTTGAAAAACATCGCGTGGGTTTCATGTAAAATACCTCAAAAAATGAAAAGATCTTAATGATTCCACGCATGGCACCGCTAAATTTTATTCTTGGCGTGTTTACCGTTTTAGCTCTAGAGCTTCTAATCTGACAGAATTATGCGTGACACATATTTCTTTATATGCAGAGACACATATCAATTTTTTAGTACAGAACTGCGATATCTCCGTATCTGCACTAATCTTTGAAACATTTCTCGAATCAAAAGAAATAAGATGTAGCAATAATAGAAGTAGATACATTTTTAATGAAAAATGGGGTTCCAATTAAGTCGAGACTGAGAGTGTTGTCCTTCCTCCGGGCTCCCCTGCGGGGGAGAACGCGAAAGTGTCGTGTTCACATTCGGCGTCGAATCCACAAGTTGCGCGGTTTGAATGACGTTTCCGAGCGCATCAACCGCTAAGGTCATGAGTACCTTCAGTGTACTGAATGGTTTCATTCTAGACGTAGCGGCTATTCCTTCCCTGCTGGTGATAACCGGCGCCGACCTATTCATCGGCTTCCGGAGACTTTCCTGCTCTAGGTATCTCCTTTCAGTGGGGACCACCCCTGCCGGAGAGGCTGTCACCGTCTCCTGGCATGTGGGTTACTATAGCGCGCGCGCGCGCGCGCGCGCGCGTGTGTGTGTGTGTGTGTGTGTGTGTGCGCGCAAGAAGTTTTACGAGCGAATCAATTATCGTTGCAAGTGGTCCTCGTCTTCAACTGAGTTCCTCTTCAGAATCAGTGGGGGATGGCTTTGCCACGCCTTCCGAGGTAAGAGACGCCATGATGTTTTTTTTTCTAAGTGGTCGAGCTATAGATCCTCTACTGTCAGAACGCAAACCCCGGAACCTCAGTTAGAGTTACTGCAGTGACAGCCGCAATGCGGAGCTCACTCGGTTGTCTCCTGGGGTCTCTTTCACACGCTTCAACCGCAGGCGGCTCGGAAGAGCCCGCGAAAGCGTCGGCTTCACTTGCGGTGTCGGATCCACTTGTTGCACCAAATGGCCGCCTGCGCATTATAAATGGGTGCCCCTGAGTGGAGGGCCCCGCGCCGAAATTTATAGCCCGGGCGCCGCCGCGTGGGCCGGCGGGTGTTTACTTTCGATCTGGCGGTCGTGGTTGGGATTCCCCTCGCCTGGAGCGCGGAGGCCTCTGCGCCTGCACGCCCCCGCCCCCTCCCAACCCCCTTCTCACCCGTGACCCCGCCTCTCGCCCCGGCCCCATTCCCCCCCCACACCGCCTTTGCCACAGCCTCTGCGCCTGCACGCCCCCGCCCCACTCCACCCACTCCCGCGCGTGCGACCCGCCTCTCGATCACGCCCCTATTCCGGCCGCCCACACCGCCTTTGCCACAGCCTCCGCGCCTGCACGACCCGCCCCCTTCCTACCCCCTCCTCGGCCTGCGACCCCGCCTCACGCCCCCCCCCCCTCCCCACCCCCGCACACCGCCTTTGACACAGCCCCGCGCCTGCACGCCCTTCCCCTGCCCCCCCCCCGCTCGCCACCATCCCCCTCGCCCAGCCCTCACAACACTCCGGGCGTTACGGGTTTTCTGCCGAAAATACCGACCATGTCATATGTTGCCAGCTGCGTGCTACGTAACAATGACGGGCGGGCTGCTTTCAAAATCTTGTGAGTCGCCATGGGACCGCTTAGATTTTGTTCTGAAGCCAAGTAAAAAAGCTAATCAAGAGGGACATTAGGTGACAAACACAACACGTTGCATATTATACTCTCTGTGATTTATTTGGAACAAGGAGGGAGACGAAACGCCCCTACTACTGTCTAAAAGGGTCATGAACACGTGACCCTGATGCTGGGAGATTTGTTTATGATAAAAAGGAGTGATGCTATATGTGTATTTTGGTGCATTTTATAAAAAGTTTATAAGTTAAGTGAACTCTCGATAAACCTCATCTCAAAAGTTAAAATAATCAATATGTTTAACAAGAAATAACAATATTACATTCTGAGACAATTTAGTGTAGACAATTTGATTGAATCACGACCAAAATAATAATTCTTTGAAAATATTTGTGAAATATGCTCTCTCATGTAAAATCAAAATTGGGGAGCCAATGAAAAGAAGTGTACGAATTATCGCTCTTAATTAACAAGCTGATGAATAATTTTGCAGTATAATCTTAAGACATAGGTATTATTATTCTGTTCTTTGCTTGTGAATAGATTTCTTTATATATACTTAGTGTATGTAATAAATTGCTTATAACTGGAATTTAGTTTGTGAGCTGTCACAATTCCTAATCTATCGTGCGGACCTGAAAAGTATTATTTGTTAGAATGACTACTCTAATTACTGTGAGCAATGATAACTAGACAAGCTTTACAACATTTTTCAAACAAAGTAACTGTCAGTTCACCGTGTTATTTATAGAAACCTCCACCGTTAAAACACACGTAATTAATTATTGCCTTTCAAGCAAGCCTTAATGTTAGTGTTACAATGCCTGTTTCTTCACCGACCATACAACGATTTTCATGCAATGAGTTGGCTTCTTTGCTCCTTGTTCTGGCCATGTGGTGTGATACGGTCGAAATCAGGAGGACGAAACTTCTGGGAAAAGTGCGTAAACAGGTGAAACGGGACTTCGGGGAGTTTCCTTTCACCCGTTGGCCATCATTAACATACACTTTTTTTTTTACTCGGCATCGTTTTTGCGCCTCCCAGAGACAGCTGTCACGCTCCACGAATTTATGACGCAGTTCTCGGGAGCACTGTGCAAGCACCCGTTCCGGAGAGGGCGTCACTTCACTAACTCGCCAGCCACGACGCGCGACGAGCCACGACAACAGCTGAAGAGTGGTCAGCTGCGCAGGAGACTTCAACGCGCGGATGGACGACGAACCGGAAGACATCGTTTGTCCATTACTGGCTGTGTCGAATACGACGCTCGTGTTATTTATTTCGACATGCATTTTTGATTTCACATCTGCCAATATTGGTCGTTTGTTGTAGATAATTCGGTAAATGATTTGACTTGAACAACATGATTAGCAGTAGCTTAGTACTTATAGATTTATTTTGATTAGTGGTTTGAGTGGTCCACATGCTGCACTTTTACGGATTAGTAATCACGTACCTTACATGCAGTCTCTTGAGCCATTTAGGTTTTAGAGTGAGGGAACAAGGACAAGTGCCATAGTCGCCGCGACTGGATATTATACAATCGTAGCGATGAATTGAAGAGCCGATAAGTAACAAACCATGGTTAGGCTTGAAGAAACAACCACAGAAGCGGTGATTTGTTAAGCTTCGAAAGAGTCAAGAGAGCAGTAAGTACTTGTACTGTTAGTGATTGTGTAGTGGTTTGACAGTTCCCAGATATGTTCGCTTTTCATTCTGAATTATGAGTTTCCTATTTTGAAGATAATTTCCGGTAAATAGTTTGATATTACCTCAGTTTTTTGAAACGCTCATGGCTTCTTTTCGCAATGACAACCGCACCAATTGAGTTGATGTTGATGTCACTCATTGTATATTTTTTGAGGAACAGACAACGGTGCTCCGCGTAACTTCTAAATGATTTTTAACATGGACGTCACAATTAATTTAAAAAACTAAAAGATGCGCAACTGATGGGACAGAATCCTCAACAGACTGCCGATGCTCTCGCTGTTTAAAGAAGTGCTTTTACCTATAAAATAGTCACAAAACGTTATTGAACCTACGATTTACAATTATTGGGCTTCACCAGTGAGTCAAATAAAGGATTTTTTTCAATATTTTATGAAATTTTTCCCAGCACACTATCGAAAGCGGTTTTGTAAAACTAAAAAACTTTTCTGATTAGCACAGAGTTGTTTTTATATTAATTTATGAAGAATTATTAGCAAGGGTGTAATTATTTTAATAAATAATTCTGATATTTTTAGTGTATTTTATTTTTTGGCGTGAACGTTATGCGTATACACTTGCTAAACAATATCAAGATTATTCTTACCAGATTTAAGCCTTTACGTACGAGTATATTATGCCTTATTTTTTCACGTTTAAAAGCTTAATTTTTTGTTTGTCTTACGATAGTTCCTTGATATTTAGTATGTAAATTACATACTCCATGCTCGTGCGTCAATTTAATGTGTTGATGAACTAATTTTCATACCTGTCCTCTTTTTTCATGATTACATCTTAAATGGTTGCATGATGTATCATCTCCTTCTGCAATGAATCAATTTCATTACTAACTGCTATATATTCTCTCCTCACAAATTGACCAACCTATATTTAAACCTTAGTTAATTATTTTTTAATGTTTACATATAAAAATGTACTTTAACATGTTTTTCATGTTACTAAAACACATAAACAAAGAAGATAACAAAATCAAAATTCATGGTTCTTCCCCAACTTCTACGTTGTTTACAAATACGGAGCGGCAAGCAAGATTGTTCGGTACAAGAGTAACAAAAACGTTATTTACGTATGACATGTTCTTTTAGGCTACTGCTACCTCATGCTACCCGTTCTTGCGTGTTGATTCCTAGTGAAGGCTCAGCCCGAGCGAAATTGTTTGGCGGAGGAGGTGTAGAATAAAAGCAAAGCAAAGTGGAGTGAACCTCGAACGGTGATCGGCGACCCGAGGGAGAAAGGAGGTTGATCGAATGCAGCGTTGCCCGTCGCCGGCGTCATTCGAACCCGGGCTTCCGCACGGAAGAGGCCTGGCCCTAGGGGGAGGGGAGGGGGATTGACAGCGCTGGTGGTGGCAAGAGGGCGTGGACGGCGACGATGCAAGGCGCAGGGCCGCGTAGATACTGGGAGTAAGGCGAAGAGGACCGAAAAGGCGACGAGTCGATGATGAAAGGAAAGTTACATGAATTTGATGCGGAGCGGTATACTGGGGAATTCGACCCGGGGCGTTATTTCAGTTTATGAAACGTACTTCCGTGTCCGTTTAACAATTCAAAACTTTTTCTTCCAACGAATTCGATAAATGTACTTCCATTAATGTGAAATATAACGCATTCGTTCACAACAATTACTGTAATTGCCGTCGGCTGACCGAAATTTCGGCCAAAATCTGACGGCAGTTGCCGTCTTGAAAGATGAAGGGGGAGGGCAGGTGTTAGGAGGTGATGAGAGCAATAGGTTAACATGGAAGACGGAGATAGGGTTATATGTTGGGAACAACAGGAGTGATAGACCGAATGGTATGGGGGGGAAATGGGAATGGAGGGAGAATGAATGGATGACAGAGGGGTTTGTGAGTGTGGAGTGAGGAGGAGGGCTGACGGGCGGAGATACGATAGGACCTCCATATATCGAATCCCTATATATCTAAATTCTATATTTAAATTCTGGAATTATATTCTGTTCCTTGAAATTAAAAAAAAGGTTTTTGTATATCGAAAATAATATTTATATATAACGAAGTCATTTTCTGACTTCACTATTTTTTTTCTATGAAATAAAAATGAACAGTACATAATATAGATTATGTTCAACAATTTTGCAGTTTTGATTGAGAAAAAAGTTTCAGATGAAGTGATTCAGTGGGTTAACACGTGTGAGTAATATTTTGAACGGAGTGTATCATATGTGCAACAAAATCTTAGAATTCAAAAACAAAATTCAATTCAATGATTTGGTCAGGTTCGTATGCATTACTACTTTAATTTTACTATCCATAAGTATGTGACACAAATTATTAAAACGTTTGTTAATTATTTGTTTAATTTTCTGTTTTACCAAATTTTTCTGAAGTTGTTTAAAAGCATTTGCAAAAGGTTCATAATTATTTATATACATCGATGAATTGAATATTATTGAAGGAAACGTCAGATTTGATTTATAAGAGGTCCAACTGTACATCGTGGGCGGGATGGAGATGAGATCTGGGTGAGACGGAGGTTGTAGTTCACATGCAGGGCGAAAAAGTGGTGTAGAAGCAGAGGCGCAATGGGCGAGGGGGGCGCGGGCAGAAGGGGAGACTTAACAGGTGATAGCCGAACGGGCGGGAGCCACCGGGAGCGAGGCAGCGGAATAATTGACAGGCGGGAGGGGAGTTGGAATAGGTGGAGCGCGAAGTGGGTGGGGAGGTGGAATGGGAGCGCGTCGGAAAGGATCGATGGCTTAGCGAGAGAAGGGCGACGGCCATGAGGTAGGAGAGGCGGCGAGGCGAAACGTGAGTCACCGGGGAAAGGTGTCGGCGGATGTCAGTGCACAACGCGTTGTGTCATAAGCACGAGCCTTGTGTCAGGAAGCGGAGAGGATTGCCGGAAGGGGACAAACAAAACACTCATATCAAGCGACGTAATTAGTTCTTGTTCTAGGTTATATCGTATATATATATATATATATATATATATATATATATATATATATATATATATATATATACGAGTATTATTGATTGGATGACACGTTCCCCGAAAATTCTTGATGGTATTAAATGTGATCATGATCTTACAAAGCAATACTTCAACCTGTGTTGACGAAACTAAAATACAATTAAGACAAAGAATGCATGAAAATCAAAATAACATTAAAGAGGTTATTGGGAAACTAAATTCAATTTCCAAGCATAGAATAGAAAGATCACACAATTTGGTTTTTTAAATTCGAAAAGCCTTGATCGTGAAAATACAAAAAGGAAAAAGGATTATTTTTGAATCATTATTTATAAAAATTAATAAAGCAATAAATTTTAATGTGAAATGTTATATTTTTATTTTATGATGCAGTATTAATAAAAAATAAAAGTTCTCAATGTTAATATCATAATAATACAGAAGGTTTCTGAATTTTTACGTAATTTTTACGTAAAAATTTATGTAATATTAGAATTATTTGTTGTTATTATTTAGTGTTACATCTGAGGAAGCAGACAAATCCGTCTCTGGAAAGCAGTGCTCATTAATAAAACAATTTATGTGAAATTGACTGTATATAATGAATTGATATTTTAATCCAATGCATTTAACAGAAAGACATAAATATAACATAAAAAATCAGCAAAATAAATGTTCAAACCAATTTCGCGCGTATTTGAAAACGTCGAGGAAGTAGCAGTAAGAAGTAACGCATTGTACACATGGCTTTTTGGTTTTATATTCAACATCTATGGGATACATCTTACATATCCCACTCATCTCCCAGCCCGCGTTTTCATCTTGTTGTAATGACTTGCAATTACATCTTGTTGACGACTAATGGAAATTTAAATTAGTTTAAGGATTCCGTCACGTCTTAATCCGTATCGCGTGACACACGCGAAACATTTCGTGAACTAATTGTAGGATTTCTAGCAATGCCTGCTTCTTGCACACCGTATATTTGATTCATTACTCGTCATGAACACGCAAACATGAACGTTCTAGCGTGATATAAATTGCGTGATTTGTATGTTGAAAGTAGTTTTCGTTTATCTGAATTCTTTTTATTATTTTGCATTTCCAATCTTATTTAATAATAATTAAATTTCATTTTTCGACTAATATAAGTGTTCAAAATAATAATAATAATAATAATAATTAATAATGATAAAAGTTGTATTTATTAATGGCGAGGCCCAGGCAATAAGGCATACACCTCAACCATGTGTGTAACCCTCCTGCTCCAAAGAACAAACAACTAGGATTGCATCTTAAGGCCGAACACTTCGAAGACAAAAATGGGTATGCATTGAGTAATACAACAATAAAGTTGAATAATGAGAATTAACATTGTAAAAGTATACCAACATTCTATTACGTAACTATTCTAGTTTGTGAAGATAACCATTTATCGTAAATTATTGTGACGTATTATATTCAAATCCTAATTATAGAAATACATTTTTCGAAATTATTGATTGTTCTGATTAGGTTGGTAGAATATTTCTAAAAGTTTTAGAAAATTTGCCCAATTTTTTGAAAAATATTTTATCTGCGTGTTTCACAACACGTTTCACAGTACTTCTTTCAGGAAATGCTGCTTTGAAAATCTGCATATCAATAAAGTTGCTTGCCTTTCAAAATTTCAAAAATACAATATTTATGGCTGTCATTGAATTTCCAGGAAATAACATTTTATATAATACATTTAAGCCGCTAATATCTTATACAGGCTGTCAGTGATTCCAACCGAAAGCGACTCTTTCTCGCATTCAACTCAACTCGCACTGAAGCGATTCTCGCAAATGAATGCGTCTCGTGCACAGTGTGATTCCGACTAACGTAATTACGCGCGATTCAGTCCACTTCGAATTGGCTTCGTTCCGGTCCGCCAAAGCCTGCGCGATCGGGCGGCGGGCAGTGGGCGGCGGCGGCGGCGGCGGCCGCGGGTGGGCGGGTCCGCGTAGGCAGCTGTAGCGGGGAGAGGGGGGTGGGGAGGGGAGAGGATTGGGAGAGGCCCGCGCCGTCCCGTCCGCGCGAAACGCCGCTCATCGGGCAATTAGGCAGCTCTCTCGCTTTCGTCTGCGCACACTCGCCTGCACGCAGCCGCGCCGCCGAAAGCGCCCGAAAGCGAAAACGGCTGGACGTCCCCGCAGCCACCGCTGTCTCCGGCGCCGTCGCCACCACGAGCCCCCTGTCGCCGTCCCCACCACCGCCGTCACCGTTCATAGCTAGCTAGGCTAGAAGCGAAGAGAAGTAGGCGTTTATGCAGTTAGTTTATTGCAGGAGTACATGTTTTGAAAATGAGTAACGTTAGGAGCGAGTTTTCCCATTTGTACGAATGCAGTAAAGCAACATTATAAACGAGTTGCATGCGCTATATTTTTATATATCAGCATTATAAAGTTATAAGATAATCAAATTTAATTTTGCGAAACAACTATCTTGTGACGTCTCTGGTACTTGGACATGTGCGGGTAAACGATGGTCGGCTGTCCCGATGGTCGGCTGTCACCGCTACCTCCCCACTCTCTCTCGCTGCGATTGACTGCATGTGTTACGACGCAATCATTGGTGCCGTAAAATCTACTAAGTCATAATTTGTGCCGTAAAATACCCGATTATGAACCATTTCTTGCTACAGAAAGGTCTTTTTTAATGCTGGTACAAAAAAATGTATTTAAAGATAACTCAGTATTTGTTTATAAAATACTCGAATCATTTATTAAAATGATTAATTATAATATTGAAAGAGGACTGCCCAACCCGGTGCCATCGCCTCCACCGTTATCGCCGGAACCTTTCATTGCAACACTGTCTTTCCCCATCGCTATCGTTACTGCATCCGCCACCGCGGCATCCACCGCTACCGCCATCGCATCCCCTCTCGTCGCCGTCACCATACTTCACCACCGCCATCACCACTTCCTACACGCCCCCACCCCC